>CM041779.1:35732673-36314510 GCA_023374045.1 Limonium bicolor | reverse complement strand
GTAAAAATAGGAGGGACTCTGATATGCTGCTCTTCAGAAATGCGGCTGACAGTGTGGGCTTATGGATGCAGGCTTTTTTGGTGAAGCAGGAACTTTCACGAACAAACAGTTTGAGAATAATAACCTGTCTATCAGCAGGCTAGACAGAGCCTTGGTTGTGAGAATGCCCAGATCATGTTTCCTCTCCTATCATAGAACATCTACAATGGGACCAATCTGATCATAGACCTATATTAATTCACTTCTTTAAGCATCAGAAGAGAAAAAACGCATTTTCAGGTTTGAATCATCCTGGTTGAAGGAGGAGAAATGTATCAGCATTGTGACAGATATTTGGGGAAACAATAGTAGGAACTTGGAGCAGAAAATCCTTGCGTGTGCCAAAGCTCTTGCTAGCTGGAAAGGGTGGTCATTGTCTAAAACTAATTGGAAACTCAGGAAAAAGAAAGATGAACTCTACTCTCTAAACCAATTACAACTTCCTACTGGGTGGAGAATAACAGAAAGAGAGTTCTCGTTGAGATTGAACTCCTCTCTTTTAAGATAGAAGCATGGTGGTGTCAACGATCGAGACAACAATGGATTGTGAGGGAGACAGAAATACCCAGTTTTTCCACTCTAGAGCTTCAGCTAGAAGAAGAAGGAATTTTATCTTCGGGCTCCAAGATCAGTCTGGTAACATGGTTTATGATTGGAGTAGTCTAGAACTTATAGCTAGAAACTACTTTCAGAATCTTTTCCAGTCGACAAATACTTCTACTGATCCTAGATTTTTGGATGCAGTTAGAGGTAGACTCTCTTCTGAGCACATCTCCTCTCTTCAGATTCCTTACCTATCCCTGAGATAGTTTCAGCTATGAAAGATCTCAGTGACAGTGCAGCAAGGCGCCAGGTCCAGACGGGTTAACGGAAGATTCTTCAAATCTTATTGGAATGTGGTGGGTGACCAGGTCATCACTACTGTATTGGCTATCCTCCAAGGTAACCCAATTTCAGACTTGACTAACCAGTCTTTTATTGCTTTAATTCAAAAGTAAAGGGTGCTGTACATATGAGGGATTTTAGACCAATTGCTCTATGTAATTTTGTTTACAAAATTGTGTCCAAAGTCCTAGCAATAGAGTTAAATGGATTTTACCTGAGATCATTTCCCCTAACCAGTCGGGGTTCGTCAAAGGGAGACTTATCACTGATAATATAATCATCTCGGGCGAAATAATGCATTTCCTTAACAGAAGTAAGGCTATTAAGAAAGGTCATTTTGCACTCAAGATGGATTTGAGCAAAGCATATGATAGGTTAGACTGGAAATTCATAAAAGACATCCTATCTGAAATGGGTTTTCCAGTTGATTGGTTGAGGCCGGTGATGAATTGCATTACTTCCACTAAATGCTCTGTGATTGTGAATGGCTCTCCTGGAGTTGTCTTCTCCCCCTCCCCTAGAGGAATCAGGCAAGGGGATCCCCTATCGCCCTTCCTGTTTATCCTAGCAACAAGAGGCTTTCTCAAGCTATCTGATCAAAGCGGAAAATATGGGCCTTTTTAAAGGTATTTCTCTGTCTCCAACAACTCCCTCCATCACCATTTAGCTTTCGCAGATGATCTGCTTGTATGTGGCCAGAGCTCTAAGGAAAATGCTATTTTTCTCAGAGAAACCCTTGATGCATTCATGTTATCTTCAGGCCATGACATTAATAGGCTGAAGTCTGAGATGGTCTTTAGTAAGAAACTAAACTCTTAATGCAAGAATCAGATGTCTAGCATCCTAGGTTTCGATGAAGCTTCTTCTTTCCACAAATACTTGGGACTCCCATCGGGAATGGGTAGAAATAAAAACCAAATCTTCAGCTATCTGTTAGAAGCCATCAGAAGGAGAGTCAATAGCTGGGGTAAACCTATGTCACAAGCTGGTAGATCTGTTTTAGTCTCAAGTGTTCTACAAGCCATTTCCACTTATTCTATGTCTCTATTCCAGCTCCCCAAAGGTATTATTGACAAGATAATTAATTCCCTGTAGCCTCGTTCTGGTGGGGAGGGAGTCTGACTAAGAGAAGCACTCACTGGGTGAAATGGGAGGAGGTGTGCAAAAGCAAGGAAAAAGGTGGCATGGGGTTTAGATCTGCAGGAGCTTTTAACAAAGCCATGCTAGCCAAGCAGGTGTGGCGAATTTTAAAGGATCCAAACTCATTGGTAGGCAAGATTATCAAAGGTATCTACTACCCAAATTCAGATCTGTTGCAGGTGAAAAAAAGAAGTCCGATAGTCCAATATGGGCTTCCCTGCTCTATTCTATAGACCTGCTCAAAAAAGGTGTTAGGAAGAGACTAGGTAATGGTAAAGATACCAAATTTTTGGTCTGATCCTTGGTTGGAAAGACCTTTTTCTTTCAAAATGTTCTCTCCCACCCCTCCTAATCAAGATACAATCTCAGTTCATCATTTCTGGGATCAGACCAGTGAAGACTGGAATTACAATCTCTTGCATCAGTATCTTTGGGATATTGATATAGAGGAGATTAGAAGGATTAAAATCCGAGATCAGGATGAAGACAGTTGGGTGTGGCACCACACCAAAGATGGCAGCTTCTCTGTCAAATCAGCTTACCAAATTGAAACATCCTTTTCCCAAACTGAAACTTCATCTGCTAGTGAAGTCAAAGATCTAAGGAAAAGAATTAACAAGTTGTCTTGCAGCCCGAGAGCTAAGCTTCTTTTCTGGAAGTTCACTAGAAATATTGTTCCCTGTGTAGCAAACATTGCTAGGAGAATTGGAGGCTCTCCCTTTTGTTGCTTCTGCGGAAGAAATGATACAATGTATCATACTTTTTTTGAATGCATTATGGTCAGGAAACAATGGGATGGCATTCTCTACTTGGACTTCAACTCCACGCCTGATGAGAATGATATTCAGAACCACATCTTTGCGGAGGCTGATAAATGGCCCAATGAAAAGCTTGAACTTGTAATCAACACCATGTGGGTTGTTTATGATGCCAAAAACTCAGTTAGACATAATCCGGAGTTATCTTGGATGGCCTTAATAGAAGCAAATCAAGCTTTTGTTAAAGCTGTCAAGATAGGTTTGGATAAAAGTAAGAATAGTTGTATTCCTAAGTATGAATGGCTCCCTCCTTTGTATGATGCGGTCAAATTAATTGTGGCATGAAAAAAAAGAGGATATGTTATGATACTTGGTGGCTCTGTTAGAAGATATGACGGTGTTATTTTGATGGCCTTTAACAGGAAATTAAAACCTTCTTGCTCGGAGATGGGTGCAGAATTACAAGGATTGGTTTTTGCCATGAAATGGGCCTGGGAGAAAGGCTACCAGAAGATGGAAATCGATGTGAGAAATCAGAACATATTCTTGTTTCTGAAGACAGGAATGTGCAGCGAACTCCTCTTCATTCCAATAGAGTTTGGGAACAAATTTATTGTTTGATGCAAATCTGTAATATAACGAAGGTGTCTCTAGATACTTCGATTCTCAACTTTCCTATTATGCTAATCTCCTTGATGTATAATAGTTTAGACTCTTTTAAAGTTTGGATGGGTGAAAACATCCCTACAAGATTACTAGTTCTTGTACTTTTGATTTGGAGGATGAAGGGTATGAATGAAAGAAAACTAGATAAACAATCTGTGAAATTGCTTTACTCGTGTGATTCTCTAACCAGCTGGTGGTGGTCCCTTCTTATGGTGGTGTGTGTGCTGGTATACGAGAATAGGTGGTTGGTCCCCACTCCTTTGTTCGATTCTATCAATCTACCATCAGAATAAATGAATGGCTCGTGCATGGCTTCAACACTGTGGAAGTCCAAATCCCACCGTTTACAAATAGTTACTGCATTCGGATCTTTCTCAAGTTTGAATGTGCATGGTACTCCCTCCATTCAATTATGTATGTTTTTAGGATGTGATTTTGTTAAAAAAAAAATATATGACATCCTAGTTTTTTTACACATTTTTTCCAAATTTGGTCCTACTATTTAACACAAAAGTAATTATTATTTAGATAAAAAGTAAAAATTAGAGGTACATGTATCATTTTTTTCCTTTTCTTAATAAGTGTCCAAATTTCTAAAATAAATTAATTTTAAAAGGAAAGAGTAGCAAATAGACAACAAAATCATAAGGACATTAATGTCGACAATCGGTTGAATAGATTCTTTTACTTGATAGTTGATAGTTATTAATATATCACGTTCTCTCTACTTGTGTCATTAGAAGTTTAGAACTACTTTCTCACTCTCTTTTCATTTTATTTTCTTTGCTTTTAGTTGCTAAAAATTAATTAAATATAGGGAAAATTCACGATATACCCCTGTTTTCTTTCGTAATTCACAATATACCCCTGTGATTTTCGTAATTCAACTTTAAACATGGTTAAATGTTGTCCAAAATTGATGAAACTTTATATGGACGATGCTAAAGTGTTATATTTTGGTCCAATATCAAATTTGAAACTTTTAAGGTCACATGTGACCTGTGGGACCCAATAAATATGTGACTGTTCATTGGATCCCACAGGTCACATGTGAGCTTAAAAAACTTCAATTTGATATTGTATCAAAATATAACACTTTAGCATCGTCCATGTAAAGTTTCATCAATTTTTGACAACATTTAAGCATGTTTAAAGTTAAATTACTTAAATCACAGGGGTATATTATGAATTACGAAAGAAAACAGGGTATCTTGTGATTTTCCCTTAAATCTAAAAGTCAAATCAACTCATACTATTCATGTACAGAGCATGAAAGTTTGATTGTTGTTCCTTGCGTGGAGAGAGCTTCACTGAAACATCCTAACGGGGACCATGTGATGTGAGACTTACAAAATGCCACAAAAAGAAGCTCCAAAAATGTTCAAGCTGATGAGAAGGAAGGTCTAATTGCGGGGAGGTTGCATGCTATGCTTTACAAAAAAGGAATATGGGTTAGGGTCTGGACAGTTGAGGTCCCTGATTTTTCTGGATTGAATTTAGTCCTTTAGATCTAGGAGACAAGTAATCTAATAGTTAAGATTATATAGCTATTTTTCTGACATTTTTTATTTTTTTTAAATGATAAAGCAACATCAATTAAAGCCCATCAGACCTATTTTACAGCCTATGAGACCTATATTATAGATTATAATAATTGCTAGACTCTTAGAATTCCATAAATAACTACCAAAATTACCAAAACCAATTTTTCCCTTCATTCATTTTGTTACCACTCATCTCTTTCCCCATTCTCTCTCAATTTTTTTTGAAAGCAACCATTCCCTCTCAAATTCATTCACCAACGTACACACAATTCAATTACCTCAAATCCATTAACTACTCATCCTTCAACTTCTACGATATCTGCATTATCGCCTTCACTAATCATTGACGTCGTAGAAGGGAAACCACCGCTTTCAAAATCTGTTCGACGACGTCAAACAACCTAGTATTTCATCTTTATTTACTAAGCACTCTCTCATCTTGTCTGATCTTGCTCTTCCATTCATTCTCTCTACACTTTCTGAATTTTCTCTCTCACCATTTTTTGCTCTTTCAAGGTTTTCTTCATTCTCACTTATTTTGCTCTCTCATCCATTCTTTCTACTCATTCGCTGGTAATTATGTCCAGTTTTCTTCACCAATAAAAACAATGGAGTTGGAACAGCACGTTGGTAAAACCAAATCAAGAGAAAAACAAGGGTGAGTTTGTTCTCATACTAAAATGAGCATATTTTTGTTTTGATAAAGTATTCCACTTTTTTTAAGTTAAGTATTCGATTTTATTTATAAATTAAGTGTTTGACCGCTTAGATATTAAGAATAGAAACCGACAGAAAGAAAGTATTCGACGGTATGTATACTAAGCACACGAAGCAATTAAATAAAGTATTCGAGTGTTTATATACGAATATATATAATGTATTCGACAGTTTTTTTAAAAATTAAGTATTTGACTGTTTTGGTATCAATTAAGTATACGACTGTTTAGACATTAAGTATAAAATCTGTATAATAAAGTATTCGACTGTGTAGATACTAATTATTCAAATATATAGAAATAAATATTCGACTGTTTAGATACTAAGTATGCAAATCTACAGAAATAAAGTATTCGACTGTTTAGATACTCAGTATGCAAATCTACAGAAATAAAGTATTCGACTGTTTAGATACTAAGTATGCAAATCTATAAAAATAAAGTATTTGACTGTTTAGATACTAAGTATAAATAAAGTATACGCATGTGATAGTGTTAAGTATAAGAATATTTACAAATTAAGTATACGAATGTGATAGTGTTAAGTATACGAATTCTCACAAATTAAGTATACGAATATTACATGTATTTGACTGACTATATATATAATTAGAATGCTTTTTCTAATATACCATGTTTTTGTAACAGTTGGTACAAGAAAATGACCCGAAGTCGTTTATGTCAGCTTATCGAGGTTCAACTGCTCGTCTCATTGACTTAATCCAAGGACTGAAGAGTGATCCAATGAGGTTGCTTAAGGAACAAGCTCTAGAAAATGATGGGTTTGGTGGTCATGTGAGAAACCATTGCAAATTAAGTATACAAAAATAGTGTTTGATTGTAGTTAAAAAAGGCTGGGTCTGGTGGTCCTACGAGAAAGTTTTACAAATTAAGTATACAGATATAAAGTGTTCGAATGTAGTTATATAAAGTGTATGATGTTGGTTCATATAGTATACGAATATTCATATTTCAAGTATATGAATATTGGTATAGAAGTATATAATTGTATACTTAAGTTTCTTTTAACAAAAACTAAGGTATTAGCATTATTGTATAATAAGTATGATCGTTACAAAAATAGTGTTTGACTGATTAGATCATTAGCATACAAATTTGTGATAGTGGTAAGTATACAAAATGTTTACAAAAGTAAGTATACAAATGTAATAGTGTCAAGTATACGAATGTAATAGTGTGAAGTATACAAATGTAATAGTGTGAAGTATACTAATGTAATAGTGGGAAGTATACGAATTTTACAAACTAAGTATACAGATGTGATTGTGTTAAGTATACGAATGTTTACAAATTAAGTATACCAATATGTTGAAGCACTCACGTCTTATATGCTCATATAACAATATTTACATGTCATTCTATTAACATTATAATTATAAATATAGTTAAAATATTGGTATACTTTTTGTAAATATATGTATACTTAACACTTTCACATTCGTACCATTACGATATCATTATTCATATACTTATGTACACTATTTATACAGTCGGTCACTTTTAAGTATATGTCCTTTACTCGAATACTTAACATATAGTCAGTCGTTTACTTAAGTAATCCATACAATGTAGATATGATACCAAGAATTAGGAAAAATACTATATCATGCGTAAATGGTGGTGAAGTGGAATGAGGAAGAAGAAGCTAACTAGCATTAAGTAATTCTGGTATGGTATGTGAGAAACATATATATTATGTTTATTATTGCTTTGACTATTCATCTACCAATTCCTCAGTTCAGTTATACATATACTATAAAAAGTCTTACTCGAATACTAGTCTGTGTTAAATTCATTTACTGGATACTACTTTTCGTTTCAAATACTAAGTGAGTTCTACTTAAATTATCATGTACACTTATAATCATATAACAGATATGAGAAGTATTAAACTACCCCATAATTATTACTCCACAACATTGAAAAATGTGAAAAGATGTAAATATATTAAAAAAATTATAACAAAAATACATTTTTAGTTTTTCAAAACATTTACACTCAAATACTAAATCAGTAGTATATCAAATACTTATAACAATATATTTAATTACTAACGCCTTCTACACTCATATACCAGATATCACTTGACTATTAAGCTACCACATCATTATTACTTCTGTGATATTGGAAAATGTGAAAAATTTTAAATATAACAAATTTTTATGTCAGAAGTGTCTTTTAGTTTTTCAAAACATATACACTAAAATACTAAATTAGTACTAGTTCAAGTACTCATAACAATACTTTTAAACACTAACATGTTCTACACTCATATACCAGATATCGGGTGACTGTTAAGCTACCATATAATGATTTCTTCTGCGATATTGGAAAATGTGAAAATTTTAATATAATAATTTGTTTAATGTCCTAAATAACTTTTTAGTTTCCCAAAATGTATACTGAAATACTAAATCATTAATATATCAATTACAAATAACAATATGTTGAATTACTACCTTCTTTTACAATCATATACCAAATATCTTGTGACTATTAACTACCCTATAATTATTACTTCTATACTATTGGAAAACGTGGACAGATTTAAATATAGTTAAAAATTTATGACAGAAATACCTTTTTGGCTTTTCAATATACCAATCATTACCAAATAATTAAATAACTAATCATTTATATAATAAAAAAAGGCATTCCACCAATGAGAATACATCCAGAAAATCTGGATTGCTTGTGAGACCAGGTCTTAAGCCAAGCCCACAAAAAAGACGGATCTTCTGAAGACTTGAATACTACGACCAATCAAGTTGAGCTCCAACAGTGACATAAGATAGAGAATAACTCTTTTAAGCTTAAAATTTGAGCAAAACAACATACTCCCTCCGTCTTGAATTGACCGTCCTGTTTATTATTTAGACATGTCGTTTGACTTCAATTTTTAACATATAGATAAAATAAATTTTAAAATTTAAGTTTTGCATATGATTCCTTACATTTAAACTATATATTATAAATTATAATTTTATAAAATTATTTTATCTTATATGCTTAATATTGAAGTGGAAAAATATGCCATAAAGTAACAGGACGGTCAATTCAGACGGAGGGAGTATGAAGGGTACTGTGTATGCATTCTTCATATATATATATTTGGCTTATTTTCGATAACCATAAGGAACACGATTGAATGTACAACAATTGTACAGAATTAAAGAGCTACTGCAATTGCTTTCCTAAAGGAGAAAGACAGTATTATTAATCTCATAGCCTAGGAATTTTTTCGTTAATACGATGCAGATCGCTAGGAGTGTTATCAGGAGGAATGACACCGGAACGGAGGGAACTGTGGGCACCCAATTTTTACTATTTATCGGCAACTCTTCCAATCTCACTAACGAAACCGGGATATCTCTAATGGGTATCGTGATCATCATCTGCACCCTCTCAATGTTTTTTTTTTTATAATTTGGGCATAAGCCATAATATTAAAGAGAATAAACGGATAGGTTGAATTTGGGCCTCATTAAAACCTCTCTAAGTAAACCTAGTGGAAAAAAGCTTAGGGAGGAAAAAAAGTACCCACCACATCCAAATACAAGCCTATGAATCAATCTACTATTCCAAAGAAAATACGAACTAACACAAACCGTAGCACAAAGGCTAGCATCTACAAGCTACAAATGTAGGCCTCCTTAACCAAACTAAGCATCGAGACAAGCCACACAGCCGGAGCCTCAAGGCGAGGAAGCTCCCAAGACTTGTTTAAAAGGGGGGGGGGGGTCCAGATCTTCGTCTCTCGAATGGACAATTCCTACCGTCAGCCCCACCATGGTTTTATAAAAATCCTTCACATGACAGCAGCACCTATAAAAACCCCATCAACACATAGAATGAATGTTGACCTTTCCTGAAATTTTTGAGTCCTTGCCGTCGCCAACTATCCAGTCTTAATTGGTCATTTTATTACTCATATGAGATTGGATTTGAGTGAGAAGGTTAGCTTTGGTGAGGCTGGGATTAGGAACTTGACACCCTAGTTACAGTAATAAATCAATGCATTCTTCCGCTTCTCTTTCGCGTTAATGATTTTTCCCCTCTCATCCCTTGCTGGAACTTCTTTGTTTGATAAAGGTGAAGGGGGAGTATCGTGAGATCATTCAACAACTAGCCCAATACCGTTATTAGCTATCTGAGAATTAAATGGGGTAAATTCAGGCGTAAGCTTTTGATTCATAGGAGTCGAATCAATCTGTGATTGGACACCTAACTTATCGGCCTTAGCGTTCGCTGATTTCTGCATGGATATATGTCGATTTTTATTATTCTTTCCCCTTTGTCGTTATCTGATAGTGATTGTTCCTCATCGGAAGCCTCAACCATAAATAAGTCGTCGCCCTGCCTCTTACTTTGAGTTTCTTCCACTGTTGTCTGGTAATGTTGCGCCTCGAAATTCTCGTCCCACTCTGCTTTATCACTACCGTTTTTACAACGCGAGAGACTGGTGGAGGACAAAGCCTTGTTTGGCGTCTCTTGGAAAAACGCCTTGGGAATAAAAGGTATTTCCTCCTCCTCCTGCTCATCTTGGGGCTGACGCGCCTGAGAAAAGTTATTACCCACCTCTTCTATTTTGTCGCCGGCCTGCTCACACTCCCTGTTGCTGTCATTAATTGGTCCGCCAAAATGGCTGGGAATATTTACTTGAGGCTCTGACAAGACCACGTCACTTGCCTTTTTCTCAGCACCGGGACTGCCCTCGGGAGTTGCCCAATTCCCGTCTTTATTCACCTGTGTGTCATCATTAGGCGCCGCCTTGATCAAATGCACTGCCTTTTCATTTTTTGTCCCCTCCTAATACCGAAAAGATTATCGGGAGTCGCTCCAACATATACATGACCATCAATTTTCTCCTGTCATTCCAAATCGTGACCACCCAATGGTAGTACTTCGGGGAAGTTTCCTAGAGATTCGTCTTGACCAGAGACATCGCCAGCTTTGTGATTTTGAGATTGTTCGACATTATTGTCGTATTGCTGAACGTTGTTACGGGCATCCTCACTGTGTGGAATTTGAATTATACTTTCAATAGGATCTGCATTATTGTCGTATTGCCTCTCTTTTTCATTGGTGTGCACTCTCTCAATTGTTCTCATCTACTTTCGCCTTTGGGGTGGAATGTTTTGTGGACGATTACAGCCTCTTCGCGTAACAACTTTTAGATCGCCAATGAAAAAGAAGCAATTTAATGCATTTCAATTTGTCACAGACTAGAAACACAAATTAGATAGGGTATATATAAGATCAATCACCAGCTTATGCTGACACTGGAGTATAGCTTTTTTTTTGAAGTAAACCTGAGCTTTATCATTCATATGCTAAGTCATATAAAGGGAAAGAAAACATTTTCCAATATCAAGAGATAACAAGTTTGAAGAAACGGGAACAAGCTCCCAGTTCCAACTTGAACATAAAACCAAATTCTAACAACCGAAAGAACCAACAAGTCTTAAGCAGATAAGAAACAAACTTAGTTACATTAAAGTAGTAAACATAACTACACTTAAAACTATGACTAGGAGTACTACTAGGAGTACTACCACTATCATTCTCCATAGTTCTTCCTTTGTGCATATCACCACTGAGCAGAGTCTTCCCAACTAACTCAAGAATTAGATCAATACAAATGCTATGGCTACCCACTAGATAGGTAAGCTCCAAAGCATTTGGACTTGTAGTGATACTAGCTAAAAACACTTTGATTGTGTAGGAGATGAGACTGTTGTAAATCAACCAAGGGGATTCTTGCACATACAAGGATTCACCACCGGAATAACACTTCTTCCAAAAGGCCTCGATCATCCATAGATCATGGCTTAGACATCATGTGAAATCAAGATCAATTAGCAAACCTTCAAAGTTCCTAACCATACAACCTAATTGATGATACTTGACCATCCTTGCGAACACTCCAAGAAAAGCATAGAAGGCACCCATGGGAGAGTGCTTCCACAAGGTCATGGGATCAATGGTAAGAACGAAAGACCATCTTTCCTTGTCAATCTTCAAAACAAGATCTTCCTTTATCTCAAACACCATCTGATAAACCCCATCCTCAATCCTGACAAAGCAGATGCAATGGTTATCCCCACTAAGTGGAAATTCCACTGTATTGCAAGCTACTTTGAAAACTGCAAGGTTCATATGACAGATACAATCCATCTTGAAGAAAAGGCTTGAAATATAATGCCATATGGAAATCTCCACAAACCATCAATCTGAAACTGATAATTCTTCCAACTCCTAAAGTGATCCAAACTAGAATGCTCTTGTAGAACCCTGATATTACCATCTGAAGCAAACTCCCTTTCTGAATTGTGAACAAGACTAACCTGCTATTGAAGGATCCAACCGGAGAAGGGGAGTGAGAGACCATTATCTGGGAGGACTTGGTCTTTTTTCATCAAAAGAAGCTGATGAAAATACCAAACTTGAGACAATCTGCTTGGGGAAGAAGTCTCGCCATCCTGACAATACATGGAAATAGAGAGATTTCCAAGCTCCACCACAGTACGAAAGATACACTCTCGCACCTATGGTCCAACAAACTCCACTTGATTATACAGCCTACTTCGGCCACAAAGAGCAAGAAGAAAGCTTCAAAGAAATGACATTCCACTGCCAAATAGACCATCCAAAAGAAGCCATGGACAACAAATTAGAATGCCCAGCAGATTTCAGAGATCCCCAAATCACTAGATATTTCCAGCCTAGTTTATCTTTCACTCCTATATACCACCAGCTCACGACCTAGTACCTCTAGGCAATACACTTCAGAAAGAATTATCAGAAGAAATGAATCCATAAAGACTCATGAGAGAATCAAAATTGCTGATGATGAAAACTTGGCTACCAGCCATCCTTCCTCCCTCTCAAAAGTCTCTAACCTCCTGCACCCCAAACAATTCACTCCCCTATAGTACGGCCTGCCCAACACCCTCAGCAAGGATGAAGCAAGTCCAACCAAAGGAAAACTCATAGACAAGCACTATCCAATCGAAGCCTAACCAGAGGAAGCGCCAAACCCGACAAATAACGGAAAGAGACACTCACCAGAGATCGATTAGAGCCAACCTAGATTACCTTGACGACCCGCCAGTAGACCAGCAATTGACCGAGAAAGAGAGTAGAAGAGGCCACTCATCTGAATCGAGAGCCACTTAGCCTCAACCTTCCCCACTTCTTACCAGAGATCCACCGAAGAAGAATCACTGCTGGGTCAGATATGAACATGAGCGAATAGTCCTAAATCGCCTTGTATTTCAGAGAGCGAAACCTATCTTCTTGTTAATAAATTGTGGCTTGGTCGGTAGAGGAGTGGTATACAGGAACCAAAGGTCCTGGGTTCGAAACCTACTCACTACCGTAACTATCAAAAAAACTTGAACCACCAAGGATCAGAGGAAACTACAGGTAAACTGCCGCTGAACTGTGATGAAGATCCAAGAGGTAACCTCCAAATCACCTCTACGAGAACGATAATCCAAGATTTTCCTATTTACAGTTTAAGTCACCCCAATCACCTCTACTGGGTGAAAGTTCGTCGCTATCTCTCCCAAGTTCCTCCAATAACACTAGAGTATAGCTGATCAAACCTAATCCGGCTCAACCCGACCTGAAATTTGAGGCCAAAAAAAGCCTAGTCTGATCCGAATTTAAATATAAAAATTAATATAATATATATTTAACTTAACTTTTATACAAGTTTTATAAATTTTATTATTTATTTAAAATTGTATTTAGAATAGTAATTATGTATTTAAAACTTATTCATTATTTATAATAAAATGAAAAAACCAGGTAAGATGGACTGGATACCGACCGCGACCATTTAATCACCTCTACACGGAGTATATATGATTTCTGTAGCAAAAGAAAAAAGGTACATAGTTAAGTTTCCAGCTAGTGTTGTTTCTCTATCATATAGATCAACTTCAGCAACTAGATTATTATGTTTTCTCGAACCAAAGAGCTGGTTTCCATATGAAAATGTTAGAGATGAAAGAATAACTACGTATTTGTCAATTCGCTTGTATAAGAAAGTGCTTTCTTAGATGTTATAAAACTATATACAATGTACAGTGTTCAATCCTATGTTCGGGGGTTATTTTGGGGAATACAGGTGTTTTGAGTTGAGAGAGGGTTAGAAGGAAGTAGCAGCTACTAGAAGGGGGTATTGTATAGTCTTTTAGTGTTGTCTTGCTCTCCATGCAGCTAGCTACCGTATATATGCATAGGCTGTATTCAAGAGGATATCGTGGATGTTCAATCTGAAATTGTATTCAGCCATCAAGGCTTGGGCAGACAACACTGAGGTTTAACGCCACGCCATCGATTGTACTAAGATTACTTGCGGAAAACTTCGGGAGGAAACGCTCGTCACCATCTCCAACAGACAGGTAGTGATTAGGGGAGCACTGACAACTCTGTACGCCTAATCATCCACCAGCTGCCAAGTACTCCAATAAATGTATATTCCACGTCTTTTATCTGCACTCGAGCAATGGAGGCAACTATGTAGTCTTCCACATCAACTCTCCGTGCATACAGTGGCTATTAAATACCAAAAAAGAACAGAAGATTACATGTACGGAAAGAGACAACAGCTCAGAAAGACTTCCAAGCATATAATCATTAACGAGTGCAGAGAACGAAACACAACGGAATCCAGTTTCAAGACATGTTTTAAGAGAAGTCGAAATAACACCTCCGTTGCTTAACCAGTTTTAGTAAGAAATATAAACTCACCTGAGAATTTACCAGACGCCATCGATGCCCATATTCTCTTTTTAGCTGTGATTTAGAGAGAATGCTGAGTAAGTAATGTGAAATACATATAATCAGAAAGTTGAGTAAAATCATATGACATTGCATTGCACCGTATGCTACACAAAGAACTTCTATGGACAACAGAAAAAAGAACAGACTTTTCACTCTGTTTAATCCTAGTGTCCCATCCATTGGGCACCAGCATGAGTAACTGTGTCATTTTGAGTCATTCTATCACCAAAATCAGGTTTGGACCAAGTACTTACAATAGTACAATAACAGTACAAGAGAAGAACGCCACCAGTTTAAGAAAAAAGAGCTTCCAATGACAAGTCAAAGAAAGTAGAAATTGAATGTCATCTTAGATAGGAGTGCAGATAAGAAACAATGTTTGAAATTAAACCTTAATAGTTTAGGAGAAAATTATACAGCGCGGTATCAATTCAACACATATTGGCATAAATAGGGTCTGAAAGGTTTTGGGTACTGCAAATTTACAGCTAGAGGGCTTGACTTCAATAGTCATCTGGTGGGAGTTTAAGGATTGAAAGTAGTAACAAACGGAGTTGCTGGTTTTAAATACTTTTCTCCTTGTCAACTGGAATTGGAAAGTTACCTAGAGCTACTCTATAAATACATGTATTTCATTATTCATAATATGCTGTATTGGCTATACTAGAAAGTATCAAATACTTGTTCTTGTGTATTTGACAAACGGAACTCTATGTCGTTTAATGCTTCTATAAACTACAACATGTCTAATGAATAAGATATAGGGAAATTTCACGATATACCCCCGAGGTTTGAGCGAATTTTACGAGATACCCCTGAGATTTCATTTTCATTACGATATATCCCTAAGGTTTCATTTTCTTTACAAGATACCCCTGAGGTTTCATTTTCATTACGAGATACCCCTGAGGTTTCAGTTTTTTACGAGATACCCCTCCGTTCAAATTCATTTCCCTAGTTTACCCTCCCACCATATGCCCCTACAAAAACCTCGGGAACTTATGATCAACGTTTTCAAAAAGATAAAGATCATATAAAATTTGAAAACAATTTTTAAAATGAATATATTTAAATAAACAAAACAAAAAATAAATAAATGGAAATGACTAAATAATAAAAAATTGTATTATTTTGAAAAATGAACATAATTTGTAATTGTGTAACATAGTGATGACTTAAAATCATAAAAAAATTATAACAAGGATATGAAAAATATCAAAATTAACAATTTCGTATATGTAAATAAAAAAACCATAATTTAAAAATTAACAAAATAAGTATAATTAAAAACTATAAAATATGATCATTTTTTGTGATTATTGATGTCAATAATATATTTGTTAATAAAATTTTATAATTAATAATTTCTTATATTTAATGGAATTGTCATAACTTATTTATTGTTTAGTCATTTCTTTTTATTTTTTAAATTTTAAAATATTATAACAATTACATTAAATATAAAAATTATTAATTATAAAATTTTATTAACAAATATATTATTTGACATCAATAACCATAAAAATGATCATATTTTATAGTTTTTTATTATACTTATTTTTCTAATTTAAATAATGAGTTTTTTAATTTAAATATAACAAATTGTTAATTTTGATATTTTTCATATCATCGATATAATATTTTTATGATTTTAAGTCATCAGTATGTTATACAATCACAATTTATGTTCATTTTTCAAAATAATACAATTTTTTATTATTTAGTCATTTCCATTTATTTAATTTTTTTTGTTTATTTAAATATATTCATTTTTAAAATTGTTTTCTTATTTATATGATCTTTATTTTTTTGTGTATTTTATTTAAGTCTTAAAAATTTTAATAAAACTTTGATCATAAATTCCCGAGGTTTTTGTAGGGTCATATGGTGGGAGGGTAAACTAGGGAAATGAATTTGAACGGAGGGGTATCTTGTAAAAAACTGAAACCTCAGAGGTGTCTCGTAATGAAAATGAAACCTCGGGGGTATCTTGTAAAGAAAATGAAACCTTAAGGGTATATCATAATGAAAATGAAACCTCAGGGGTATCTCGTAAAATTCGCTCAAATCGGGGGGGTATATCGTGAAATTTCCCTAAGATATATCAGTGCCATTCCTTAAGAAAGATGATTAACATGTTTCCAAAATGTTGCTACAACGTCGAATTCCCCTCCCCCAAGATTTCGGTGTTTCATATGGAAGATAGGTTACATAAGCGCAAAGAATGAAAACTACCGCATCAAAACAGAAATAACTGGAAGATGGAAGTTGGTGAAAAGCATACACAATAGTATGAGTGACCACAGACAACAACACCAAGGAAGAGGATTAAATTCAAGATGAGCATCACAAGAGATCAACGATGTGCTCTGTTACGCACGTATGATAGAAGAAAGAATTGGTTGTAATCAATGTAGTAAATCATATGCACTTCAGAAATTTCAGAATGCTTTCATACCTTGTTAATCTCTAGATAGATTGAAAATGCCCTAGGCTTTGTGCTCAGGAGAATCGTCAGAACTGTTGTGATAAGGGTAAAAGGACTGGACAAATCACAAAACACTCTTAACAGCAAGAGTAAAGGCAGCCACAGTTCCTGACAAGATCATTATTTCTATGGGGTTCTGGAGCACCTGATGCCATGCCACTAGGATCCTCCAAAAGCATTCAAGGGCTACAATATCACAAATACTACTAAATATCATTATCTGATGACTGATGCTGTAATAATAGTGGGAAAATATGTGACCCACCATTCATAGCATATGACACATTTGGTTGTTCACTTATCAGTGCAAATCCAATTGGTAGGCCGCAAATACTCCCAGTCATGAGCTTCACCCCTACAATTAATTATAGTCAGGCTAACACGAAAACCCTTAGCAAAAGCGATAAAGCAAATATCATGTACACCAACCGCACTGTCTTGTCCATCCTTCTAAATAAGACACTTGCAACATTTTATCTTACTGATTAAACCGCATATACTGTCTAAATTTGGAAGGCGGGTCTAGCGTCAATCTTATGTGAACACAATGCAATACACATAAGGCCATTTCTCATGTTAGCAGCACAAATATCATGAAACAAAAACTCTCAGTCAAATGCGTGTATTAGAGTATAGCCCGCCTATTACCAACAAAGACGAGACAATAATTTTTCTATCCCACTATCATTGTGGGCTGAGCTTCGGGTTCCTGTGTAACCATTATGCAGAACAGAGAGGACAAACGGTCAAGTAACAGGCCACCATCGTGGATGAGAGATCCGTCCAATGAGGTGGTTGAGTAATTAGTGGGCTTATCTAACAGTTATTTACAGCATTAGTATTCCTTTTTATTTCTATTTAAACAAAGAATATAGTCAAGTTGTAACCGTCAGATGTAATCCATATTTATGGGAGAATTCATTTCAATAGAATCAACATCTTTTCCATCAGAATATATCTTCCTCGTATCCCCAATGCTCTACGGCTCTCATACTGTAATTTGAACCTCTGAGACTAACCTAGCTGTCTCACTGGTGCTTTCATCTCACCGAACTCCATGACGGGCGGTACTACTACGGCACGTTTTTGTGCCTTGGAAGAATCCTCCAAGCAAACTTCCGCTCTTCTGGACCAGCTCACCAGCTCACCGACCAACAGAATCAACTGTCCGCGCTCCAGCAGTCCACCGCCGCGCAACTCACGGAGTTTCAAACCCAAGTTTCCGCCCAGCTTGCCGATATCCTTACCGTCTCACCACCACCACCAAACCGAAACCAGCTCCTCCCACGGCACTCACAGTGGTCCCTCACCCACTCCCTGCACACTTAAACTCGAGATTCCCTTCTTTAATGGGGAAACTGTAGTTAGAAGATACTTCTAATTGATCTATCCTTAACAAGGAGAATTATAACCTTATTTATAAGGAACGGTGGCTTAAAGAATAAGCTACTAGCCTAATTAGAAGTACCCTTCATTAGTATGTACAAGAAAAAAGGATAAAAGAATAAGGATCAAGGCCCATTACATAGTTAAGTAGGTCTAAAAACAAGAACGTTCCTGGTTGGCTCTTCCAAATTGAACGATTCTTCGCTTATCATCAAACCCCCATGGCTCAACGTCTTAAGATCGCATCCCTAATACATGACAGGGCCGGCCTTAGTTTGGTACACACCGTCCAACACCAGTCCCACATCTTCACCACCTAGGACCACTTCAAACGCTCGGTCGAGGCTCGTTTTGGCCTTTCCACGTTTGAAAATCCTGAAGGCTCTCTGTCTAAACTGTGTCAATCCACCACTTTGAATCATTATGTGGAAAACTTTGAAGCACTGCAATCTCACGTCCCTCACTTGTCGCTAACCAGCACTCTCAATTGTTTTGTCGCTGGCCTCCGCGATGACATGAGGCGCGAAGTGCTCCTCCTCAGACCCACACACACCAGTTGATGCTATCGGCCTCGCCAAGTTCATCAAAGAAAAGTTATCACATTGGCCCCGCCTCTTGGCGCACTCTTGTTACAACCGCTCACCTCACAATCTGGCCTCCACCCCCCCAAACACGTCCCCTGGTATCTTAGCACTACCCCCTACCTCCTAAAAATCACCCACCACAACCGCCAACCCGGCCACTACTACTCCCCGAGTCCCATTCAAATGGTTAACTCCAGCTGAAGCCTTAGACCGTCGAGAGAAAGAACTTTGTTATAATTGTGATGAAAAGTCTCGACGGCAGCAATGATGACACTGTCTTCGACATCCAAAACAAATAGTCAGCGGAGGATGCCACCTCGAACATCTCTTGCACGCTTTCGACGAACATTCGGCCCCGCCAACCATCCACATTTTGGACAAGATCAAAGGCCAGCCTCTCACAATCTTGATCGACAGCAGCTCCACCCATAATTTCATCCACCGAACCACTGTGCCAAACACCTTCAACCGCCCATTGCTCCTGCTCGCAACATGTTTGTCCGGGTGGGAAACGGTGAATCCATGCCAATAGGTGGCTACTCGGCAGCGACACCTGTCGAGATGGGCAATCATACCTTCCTGATTGATCTCCATCTATTACCAGCCACAGTGCGGACATTATTTTGAGCAGTGATTGGCTAGCTACCCTACCCTCATCCACTTATCTTCGATTACATAGCCATGTATCTTCAATTCCGCGTACAGTCCAAGTGAATCACCTTGCATGATATTTCCAAGTAGGATCCAGCACCTATCACTAATTCTCAACTTTGTCTTGAGGACAAGAGGAATACCGTCACCTACTACTATGGTGTCTCCATTCATACGTATTGCACCACACCTCCGTGCCTCACAAACACTTCTACCTCAGACACTATGGACAACGGCCTCACCCAGCTTATACATGAATATGGCGATGTCTTCGAGGTTCCTACAAGCTTACCACCACCCCACGGCCCACACGACCACCACATTCCCCTTCAACCTAACACCGACCCCATCAATGTGCGGCCTTACCGGTACCCGCCCCCGCCCCATAAAGACAAGATCGAACGGTTGGCGCGAGAAATGCTCGAAGACGGGATCATCCGCCAAGCCAGCCCCTTCTCCCTCTCCCCTGCCGGCGTTGTGGATCCGCAATAATGGTGGCCACGGTTCCGGTTCCGAGATATGTGTATTCGGGTTCGGAACCGGTCAGGGGCGGTTCCGGGGCGGTTTCGGTTCCAGTTCCGAAGGTTATTCGCTTCAGATTCGCTCAAAAAACCGGTTCCGGCCGGTTCTGGAGCGGTTGCCGGTTTCCGAGGGTTCTGGTGGGTTTCCGAGCGGTTCTGACCGCCGAGCGTCCGGCCGATCGGTTCTGGCCAAATCCGGCCGGTTTGGACCAAAACGACGTCGTTTTGCCCATTGACCTAATGCTAATGGTTCCTTTCCTAGATTTCCGTCCGGTTCCGATTCCACCAGTTTCGATTCCGGTTCCACGGTTCCGAATCCGACAGCGAATCCAGGCGGTTCCAAGCGGTTCTGGGCGGTACCGGTTCCGATTCCGGGCCCGGTTCAGTCCCGAATCTCAAAACTTGTATTCGGATTCGATTCGCAAGGGGGCGGTTCCGGTTCCGAATTGGTTCCGGGTTCCGGCCCGTTTCCGGCCGGTTCCGATTCCAATCGGTTCCGGGTAGAACTGCCAGTTCTGGGTAGATTCGGATTCGATGGCCACCATTAATCCGCAAGAAAGATGGCTCATGGCGGTTTTGTATTGACTACCACGCCTTGAAGGTCACCATCATTAAAGACCGTTTTCCTATCCCAACAGAGGATTAGTTCCTTAATGAACTCCATGGTGCCCAGGTCTTCTCCAACTCGATCTTTGTTTTGGATACCACCAGTTGCGGCTCGCACCCATGGATATCCACAAGAGTGCATTCCGTACACACGAGGGTCACTACAAGTTCCTCGTCATGCCATTTGGCTTGACTAACGCACTCTCCTCACTTCAGGCGGCCATGAACGCCATCTTCAAGCCCGTCCTAAGCCGGTTCATTCTAGTCTCTTTTTTTTCTTACAACATTGGTTTATAGTGCAGATTGGCAAACCCATCTCCCTTAACTCCATGAAACCCTGGATATTCTACGCTTGAATTCTTTCTACACCAAGGAATCCAAGTGTATCTCTGGGGTCCCTTCTCTATCTTATTTGGGCCACATCATATCAGCTCAAGGTGTTGCCATGGATCTGGACAAAATTCAAGCGGTGATGAGTTGGCCTCAACCCAAAACTTTGAAACAACTTCAAGGAATCCTAGGCCTCGCCAGTTACTACCGTTGTTTCATCAGTGGTTTTTCCAAAGTGGTTGCACCCCCCACCGACCTACTGAAAAAGGATGCCTTCCAATGGAGCGACACTACCACGTGCGCATTTATCCAACTCAAGGAAGCTCTCTCTGCTGCGCCAGTTCTCGCCCTCCGATTTTTCTCAGCCATTCACCATCCAACTGACACCTCTAGCTCAGGCATTGGTGCCGTACTCATTCAAACTAACCACCCCATAGCCTTCTTCAGTGAACGGCTTTGTCCAAGGATGCAACACGCATCTGCATATTCAAGGGAATTGTTGGCCATGACTGAGGCCATCCTTAATGGCGGTCATACCTCCTTGGGTAACCGCTTCACGGTACTCACCGATCACTGGAGCCTCCGCTCTCTCTTGACTCGAGCAATTCAGACACCGGAACAACAACGATGCCTCTTTAAACTTGCGGTTTCGGCTTTGACATCACCTATCGTACCGGTCGAGAGAATACATCCGCCGATGCACTCTCTCGCATACCCAACGCATCCCTGGCGACACTCCAAGCAGTCTCACGCTCTATGGTCGCACTTTTGACCCTGCACACCTACATTGATCAACACTGTCACAACCTCCACACAGCGATCCAGGCGGAGGCAGCTCTTGACAAGCACCCACACTATGCGGTAAAAAATGGGCTTACCTATTTCCAATCCCGGCTCTACGTCATCGAGGAATCCGCAATCTCGCCACTACTCCTGTAGGAATTTCACACTCCTCACTGGTGGGGGGGGGGGGGGCATGCTGATGTCACCTTGACGCTAGCTAAGCTCATGGCTGCATTTAAATGGCCCGGTATTAGAAGAGATGTGACCACTTTGTCTGCAGCTGCACGATTTGGTACTGATCAAACCGGAGACCCGCACACCGAAAGGGCTCCTTCAACCGTTGGCCATATTCAGTAAGATTTTGGAAGCTGTATCTATGGATTTCATTACTCACCTCCCTCTCACCCAGGGCAAGTCCACAATCATGGTCGTCGTTGATCAGCTGTCCAAATATGCACATTTCTGCACCTTAGGCCTTCACTACACCGCTGTGCAAATAGCCGATGTCTTCGTCATAGACATCTGCCTCCTCCATGGAGTACTAGCTAGTAGTGTCTCCGATCGAGACCTTGTCTTCACCAGCTCATTTTGGCAAGAATTGTTCCGCCTCCAAGGAACGGTTCTCTCGATATCCAATGCATACCACCCGTAGAGTGATGGACAAACCGAAATTGTCAATCGGCTCCATGAGGATTATCTACGTTGTTTTGTGGCGAATGCTCCCAAGGAATGGTACTCTTATCTTCATTGGGTGGAAGGGTGCTACAACACCAACTACCACTCCTTCAACGACATGACCCCGTTTGAAACCGTCTATGGGCACTCCCACCCTCTCTACTTGATTACCTTTCAGGCACTGCCGTGGTCGACATCGTCGAATCCTTGTCCATGGATCGCACTGAACTACTACACCTGCTGCATGACACATCATCGTCGACAACAGTCCGTGCCCATCCGGATGCGGAACAAGCAAACAAGCACCGATCGAATGAGTCTTTTTGAACTTGGTTATTTGGTCTTTGTTAAACTTCAACCTTACACCTTAGCCAAACTATGGTTGCACAGCACCAGCCATCCATAAGTTGGCCAAACAATACTATGGGCCTTTTCCTATCCTCAATCGCTTTGGCCCGGTCGCTTACCGTTTGGAGCTTCCCCTCACAGCAAAAATACATAACATATTCCACGCCTCTCTGCTCAAGAAAGCTCATGGCACTCAACCTGGAACCCCCTTGTCTTTCCCTCCTGTATTCATGGACAGTCGACCACTTATCACACCCGCCGCTGTTTTGGGTACTCGTGACCAACTCTTTGGCAACAGATTTGTGTGCCAGATCCTTATCCAGTCCAGTGGCAGGGCCTTCCCCCATCAGATGCCTCATGGAAAACGATCGAAGATATCACCAAGAATTTTCCCGCTTTCTGCCTTGAGGACAAGTCAGTTTTGGAAGAGGGAGGTAATGTAACCATTATGCAGAACAGAGAGGACAAACGGTCAAGTAATTGAGTCGGAAGGCCACCACCGTGGATGAGAGATCATGTCCCATGAGGTGGTTGAGTAATTAGTGGGCTTATTTCACAGTTATTTCCAGCATTAGTATTCCCTTTTATTTCTATTTAAACAATTAATTTTGTCAAGCTGTAACCGTGGGATGTAATCCCTATTTATGGGAGAATTCAGTTCAACAGAATCAACATCTTTTCCGTCAAAATCTATCTTCCTCGTATCCCCAATTTCTACCCCGCTGTCATACTGTCAATTTTAACCTCTGAGACTAACCTTGCTGTCTCATCCTAGGAGTGTGCAGAACCAACATTTTGGACACAAAGAACATACTACTGGTTAGACATGTCTTCCATCTATCTAGGGTAACATCAAGCCCAAGTTGAAAAAGGAAAGCCCCTAACTAATTGAGAGCGTTGACGCTTATATTTTCACCGATCAAGGCGCAACAGTACAAGTTCACTTCGACCGAAGCTATGCGATTAATTGAAACCTTAGAAGCTCAAACGCAAAACTGAAAAGATTCTCTTGAGTACGATAGATTGCCCAAATTATAAGAGATATGGAAAGCAAGCAAGGTGAAATTTTACCTCGAGAAGAACGACAATGCCTTAAGACGGCACTGCTAACGGAAGTCTGAAAAGTTCTTCGAGCCCATAGACAAACTTTTCGGTATTCACCCACATAGCCTGAAAGTAAAGAAAGCATTTCAAGATCGCTTACCGGAAATTAGAAGCTAAGAGTAAAGTGAACGAGGAGATGCAGTGTGATGAGAGAAGGTACTCGAAGTTCTGCAGAGCGCGCGACAACTCGGGTGCGTTCTTGCAGGGGTCACAGACAATCTTCTAAGGAGCTGAAGAAACTGAATCCCGGAAGCCATTACCGATTTCTTCATAAGATTTCTGGCGATTCGCATGAGGCGCACGCTATATACCCACCCCTTTTTCGATTCAATAATTTTTCTTTATTCTTAGAATTGCTCTACCAATAACCATTAGCTTGCAAGAATGGTCACAATTTTTGCAAGGGTTATTACGACAAACCCAAAAAAGGGAAATTTTCATAAAATGCCACTATATTTTGGCTAATTCATGAAATACCACTAAAAAAAGAAAGTCATGAAATCCCACTATATTTTTTAAAAGTCCATGAAATGTCACTATAGATAGAATAAAGACAAAAATACCCTACTAGTTAACAAAGTACTTTTAAAGTTCATAAAATGACCCTAAGTGTTAAAATTAACAAAATTAATAAAATATCAAAATACATTCAAAAGTATAAAAAAATTATAAAAATGTAAAAAAAATTATAAAAAATATAAAAATTGAAAAAATTAAAAATTAAAAAACCAAAAGTAAAAAAAATTAAAATATTGAAAAAAATTAAAATATTGAAAAAATTAAAATATCATTAAATATTAAAAAATCTTTCATTTTTAAAAATTTATTCAATACCATAAAAAAATATTGAGTTCTAAACAAATAACTTATACCAATTTTTCTACTACAATATAGTACCATAAATTATACCAATAAGTACCATAATTTTAATCATACATTTTTAAATTATTATTTTCTATCAATTTAGATTATTTATTTCTTCAAAGTAAATAATTTTTTATGTTGCTGATAAATTTTAAAAACTAAAATTTTTAAATATAATAATTTATTGGAAATAGAGCGACTAAGAATATATATATATATAACATACAATATTAAATAGTAAAAGTTGATTGAAATATAGAGTAAAACGTTTTCAGCAGATAATAATATGCAACTTATTAGGAGCAAGTAATGATAACCAAAGAAAAAAATAAGTTGCATATTATTATTCTGAAAAAGTTTTATTCTACATTTCAAACAAGTTTTACTATTAAATATTGTATGTTATATATATATATATATATATATATATATATATATTTATATTCTCAGACGCTCTATCTCAAATAAATTATTAAGTTTAGAATTTTAGTTTTCAAATTTTATCAACAATATAAAAAAATTATTTACTTTAAGAAATAAATAATCTAAATTGATAGCAAATAATAATTAAAAAATGTATGATAAAAATTATGGTACTTATTTGGTATAAATTATGGTACTAAATTGGTTAAAATTCGGTATAAATAATTGTTTAGAACTTCATATTCTTTTTATGGTATTGAATAATTTAAAATGAAATATTTATTTTTTAATATTTAATGATATTTTAATTTTTTTCAATTTTTTTTAATTTTTTTTTAAATTTTTATTTTTTTAAATTTATAATTATTTTTAAAAGTTTTTATAATTTTTTTATAATTTTTTATATTTTTAATGTATTTTGATACTTTTATTAATTTTTGTTAATTTTTAACCCTTGGGGGCATTTTATGAACTTTAAAGTACTTTGTTAACTAGTAGGGGTATTTTTGTCTTTTTTCTATCTATAGTGGCATTTCATGAACTTTTCAGAAAAAATAGTAGCATTTCGTAACTTTCTTCTTTTTTTTAGTGGCATTTCATGAATTAGCCAAAATATAGTGACATTTCATGAAATTTCCCAAAAAAAAACTGAAGTCCTACTTTTAGACACAGTGAGGCAGTCCGAATTTTAAAAACATTTATAATATTAACTTTCCTTCAAATCTTCTATAAATACATTTTCATCCTCCGTTATTTCTCTCTTCTTATTTCAATTCTCTATCTTTTTAGATTTTCTTTCTGACATCTCTGTGGAAGCGGGAGCATGAGCAGTACGATAGTTTCAAGTTTCAAAGGTGTAGTTCGTATCTTCTTGTTCAGATACTTTTTCTAACCTAATTTACAGTTTTTCAGTAGAATTAGACTCATAGTAAGACAAAAAAATAACATTAAATTAGTAAAAATCAGGTCCCAAAAGCGAACGACGATGCCCGTATAGAGCAATAGGTGTTGATGCCGGTGGCGCCAACGCCCACCGCTCCAACTGGGTGTCGACGCGGACCCCTTCAAATAAACGGCAACGCTCACGACTTTAACCAGGTGTAATGACAAAGACACATAACGGCTGGTGACGATGGTGTCTTCAACCCGGTGTCGATGCCTGTGATTCCTGGACAGCATCAACATGGCCACAACGGTGCGGGATCTGATTTTTGACCGGTTTTGTGATATTTTGACCTTTTTTTAGACGTTTTAGAGGTCTTTTGACTCGTATGTGACTTGTTCTAACCTATGTTAATTAGTTCAAATCTGTTTTGATTGATTGATTCTTACTACAATTGAACAACGTAGATATGTATTTGACCAGTATCGACTACCTTCGACCGGTTTTGACTAACTTTAAAGACAAATTTTGACTAACATTGAACACAACACAACATATGACGGGTAAGGATAAGGATAAGGGGTTGTTCAGTATGTTCGGTAGGGGAAGTAGCTCATCTAGGCCCTGTAGAATTCCACTAGAGCATTCACTTTGTGATGAGACGGCTGAAGACAAGAAAGTTCATTGTAACTATTTTATTGGAATAGAGCGTATGCTCTGGAAAATGTTTATAGCTACAGAACAAAGATGACGTTCTTATTCTTAGCAATAGACAAATACCCGACTGAAAATAGTATTTATATATGAAATATAGAAGCACCTAAAAGAAGTCAGTAAAAGGACTATAATGTCCTTAAACAGATTGCTAGTAACCGTAGTACCCCCCCCCCCCCCCCTTCAAGACGAAGAAGGAAGAAACCTTCTAGTCTTGCAGCTAGAAAACGAAGGAAGTAGAAATCCCCATTGGAGAGAACTAGAGCGATAGTCTTTGTCGTGGAGACTTTTTGTTAGCATGTCTGCTAACTGGGAAGAAGGAGAAACATGTTCGACAAGATAAGACCATTCCGGATTTGATCTCTAACATAGTGGCAATCTACTTCCACATGTTTAGTGCGCTCGTGCATAATGGGGTTTTTAGCTATGTAAACCGCTGATTTATTATCACGGTGAACTGGAATCGGCTCAATGTCAGTGACACCCAATTCTGATAAGAGGCGACTGAGCCAAGCTAACTGAGTGGTAACGTTGCGCAGGCTCTATACTCAGCCTCAGCAGAGGATAAAGATACACAAACTTGCTTCTTAGATCGCCAGGAATGGGAGAGCCTCCAAACAAGATAAAAAAAAGCCACTTACTGACCGATGGGAGAGGGACAGGCAGCCCAGTCGGAATCGCAGTAGCCTATCAGACTGGAATCATGCGTGCTGTTGAGAAAAATCCATTACCACAAGTGCCTTTAACATACTGAAGAGTGTGCAGACCAGCTTGATAATGGGCATCATGAGGAGTTTGAAGAAATTGACTAAAATGCTGAATGTTATAGCTCAATTCAGGTCTGGTGTTTGTTAAATAATTGAGCTTGCCATTAAACCTTCTGTAAGGTTCGGGATCAGATAAGGGGGTGCCATTGTCAGGAAGAAGTTTTTGTGCCCACCTCCAAGGGACTAACAATAGACCTGAGATTGTCAGCTCCAAACTCTTTGATAAGATCAAGGATGTACTTCTTTTGATAGATAGAAGACCAGCATCGGATCTAAGGAATTCAAAGCTAGGAAAAAGTGTAGAGCCCCCAAATTTTTAATCCTGAACTCTTTATCCAAATTGATCTTCAGAGTTTCAATCCCTTTAGCATCATTGCCACAGACGAGCAAATTGTCGACATAAATTACACCAACAAAAATGATTGATTGTTGTTGTTTCTTAAAAAACAGAGAATAATTGTTATAGGAGTTGGTGAATCCATGCCCTTTAAGAAAACAAGTTAGCCGAGAATACCACTGTCTAGACGCCTGTTTCAGGCCATATAATGACCTCTTAAGACACATACAACATTAGGCAGAGAAGGTACCAACCAGGGGGAAGCTTCATGTAAATTTCCTCATCAAGTTGTCCATGTAAAAAAGCGTTATTGACGTCCAACTGGTCAATCATCCAGTGACGTTTCACAGCAACTAATAGAGTGTGCAAACAGTAGTCATGCACACAACAGGGAGAACGTTTCTGTATAATCAATTCCCTCTCTTTGTGTAAAGCCCTTCACCCACCACAAACGGGCTTTATATCTTTCCAGTGAACGTTTGATATGAGTTTTACCTTAAAAACCCATTACACACCCCGACACTTTTCTTCCCTTTGGTAATGTAGTAATCTCCCAAGTGTCCTTGGCTTCTAAAGCTTGAGCTCTGTATTCATTGCAGTCTACCAATGATAATGCTGACAGGCCTCATAATAGGATGTGGGTTCAGAGAGATCAGTACTTGATATAGCACCTGACTGAACACCAAAAACAAAGGATTGTTTGATATGGTGCATGTAGGTTTGATATCTGTCAAAGTAGCAAGATTTAATACTACACCACAGTCTCGAGTAAGGGAAGTCTGTCTGCTAGAATATGAGAATAGCAATCAGCTGAATACTGGTTTTCCTATCTGAAAACCAACAAAATAATCAGACAAGCGCGCTGGGGAAGCACGTTTTCTGCTGGATCTTTTAACAACTGAACTGTCATATTCTCATCAACGGGTGGAATGATAACAGATTGAGTTCCTGAGTGAAAGTCTGTATTAGCTGAACTTGTGTCCTCTATCAGACCAGACTCAGTGGGAACACAGTTTGATCTGTCATCAGTAGTATAAGCAAGTATTTGCATCTACTTCAGTAGCATAAAAAATCATCATTACTACTATCTTGCTGTTGAATATTATTGTTGGGTGAGAAAAATAAAGGAGAAGAATCATATTCATCCTCTATAGGAATCACAAAAGATTTCCTTAGTTGAACAACCAGGAACTGTCAGTATATTTTCTATGAAAGGGAAGATGCTCTCAAAAAACTTCACATCTCTATTCACAATGATTCTCATATCTTTCAACCGTATGAGCTTGTGACCCTTGCTAGTGAAACTTGGTCCTAGATAATACACTTGTCTACTCTAGGATCAAACTTTTTCTTGCCTTTTTCAACAATAGTGGTGTAGGCTAAGCACCCAAAAGTCTTCAAATGATCATATGTTGGTGTAGTACCATAAAGGACTTCGTGAGGTGTCAATCCTATAAGTATTGAACTGGGAAGTCTTTTTATAACAGTAGTGGCAAAAAGGATGCTCTCACCCCAGTAATGCATAGGTATTCCTGACTAAATGAAACAACACGTGCAGTTTCTAACAAATACCTATGTTTTCTTTCCACAACGCCATTCTGCTGAGGCATGTGTGGGCATGATATCTGATGCACAATTCCTCTATTTTTAAGAAAGTACTCCTTTCCTTAGATAATCCCAGCACATAAGCATTGTCTGATCTCACTATTTTGATTTTGTTATTAAACTGTGTCTCAATCATCAAAACAAATTCCTAGATAATGTCTGTAGCTTCTGATTTTTTCTTAAACAACTTAACCCACATGGATCTGCTCTTATCTTCAACAATACTTAAGAAATATTAAGCACCATCGTGATTAACTGTTGAACAAGGGCCCCAGATACCCAAGTGAATGAGATCAAAACAAGCAGCTGATTCATTATTTGAATGTTTAAAAGGTAGCCTACAACCTTTGGCCTTAAAACAGGCATCACAAGCTAAAACATCTGGAATATCAGATTGTTTGATCAAGTTCATTTCGACCAACTTCTCTACTAGTACATGACCAAGTCTATTATGCCAGTAAAAAGCTTTATTATTTACAGCAACAGATAAAGAAAAGACTCCTTGTTCTTCTCTTTGACAATTCCTTTTACAGATGAAACGATCAATGCCATCAGTAAGCACATAGAGACCCTCTCTAACTATCCTCACTTTCTTTTTAATGCCCGAAATTGTGTCCTGCATAACACAATAATCCTCAAGAAAAATCAATTCGCACTACATCTGTTTGGTCAATTTACTGATTGACAACAGATTAAACTTAAAACTCGGGACTAATAAAGCATTACTCAAAGACAAATTATGAGTAATCTTGACACTCCCTTCAGTTAGAACTCCCTGAACTGTTCCATCTAAGAGATTCACAGTATGAAAGTTCTTTGTATTTTTTCATCTAGAAACAAATCTTGTTTCCTGTTAAATGATTTATGGCTCCGCTATCCAAATTCCACTCATTATGACCAGGTCTGTTTAGATTTCTGTTAACAGCTCCTAGACAATAATGAATATTCACATTATTATTACCTGCGAAATTGTAATAGGATGAATCTTTCCTCTGCACAGCTTCAGTACTACTAGTGTTGACCTTATGAAGATATGAGATCAAAGTGGAAAGTTGATCCTGAGATAACCCCATAACAGGTTCTTCGCAGGTGTGAGTCTCGGCAAGGATATTGTTCAATGCTGCTAACCTATTTTTTCTAAATTTCCATCCCTTTGGATAGCCGATTTTCTTATAGTAGTTATCAATAGTATGTACCATCTTGCCATAGAAAGTTCAAGGAGTTTTAGGTGGCCTGCTGTCATTTTGCCATTCCAATTTTTGTTGTGGTTTGAATCCCCCAGCCGAATTGGCAAATGAAGTCGATCCTCCTTCTTCCTTCTTCCCTTTACTACTATCTCGATGTCTCTCCTCTGATAGAATGAGAGTGTAACCACTTTCAATTGAGGGAATAGGACTCATCATTAATATGTTGCCTCTCACGTTAATATACTCATCGTTCAGTCCCATAAGAAAGTCGAGAAGCTTGTCTTCCTCAAAGACCCTCTTCATCTTCTCGGCTTCACCACACTTACAACATGAACATTGAGAGTAACTGATTATAGATCCAAGTTCGTCCCAATATTTTTCCATTTGTTGAAATACACACTAATAGAATCCTGATTTTGTTTCAAGCCAGCCAGTTCCTGTTTTAGGTGAAATCTTCTAGTTCCGTCAATGCGACTGAACCTATCGATCAAGCTTTTCCACATTTCCCTTGTCGTAGGGAGATACACGATTGTCTCGCTAATGTCCTTTTCCAGAGCGTTTAATATCCACGCCATGACAAGGCTGTTACAGCGATCCCATGCTTTAGCCTTTTTCTCATCTTCATTAGATGTGGTAATACTCCCGTCTACGATACCGACTTTGTTTTTGTCATTAAAGAGATCAACACTATTCTCTTCCAAGTTTGGAAACCAATGCCTGCGAATTTCTCAGTTATCACCATTCCAGGATGATTCGAGTTCACTACATACAGTGGATCTGACATGTCAATGGTGTTATCTCTACTTCTTGCAGATGTGAGCAATTCCATAATTTCTTCTAGAGATCTCGTCGCAGGTTCATGTCCTGCTACCGATGTCATTGGAGAAAGAGCAGAAGTGTAAATCTAGGAGACTTAGGAATGTGTTATAGGAATAATTTTGTTATGATACCATGTAGAATTCCAACTAGAGCATTCAATTTATGATAAGATAGAGTGAAGAAAAGTTCATCGTAACTGTTTTATTGGAATGGAGCGAATGCTCTGGAAAGTGTTTATAAGCTATAGAACGAAGATGACGTTCTTATTCTTAGCAATAGATAAATAACCGACTGAAAACGGTATTTATATATGAAATATAAAAGCACCTAGAAGAAGTCAGTAAATGGACTATAATGTCCTTAAAACAGATTGCTAGTAAACCGTAATAGGCCCAGTGAGGCATTATCATCGGCCCCTACGGGACCGACAACTGAAGAGAACAGGTGTGCACAGTACGTCCATACCTCAGCTAAGAGGCGTGTAGCTGAGGACCATCGACAGATTCTTGAGGAGCAGACACGTCAGAGAGTGCTGAAGGAGTAGCAGCGACAGCAGTTGATCATGACCCTGCATCCAGATTCTCGTAGTCATGTTGGTCGGTGCCGACAATGTTATCGTGAAGACTAGTAGTAGGGGGCCTTTATGGCTTGTAATAGGACTGAGGATGCCTTTTTCTTCTTACAGTCGTGGGGGGACAACGATGACCTAAGCTCTGAGAGTAAGGGTCAATCTAGCCCGCCTGCTCAACCGTACGACGAAGATCCCGGAGGATTGGTTGCTAGATGGGACTCCTGTCCCCAGAAGTCTGAAGATTACGAGCTTGATCCCTAGCTTCGGTGGTTACGTCAAACTTGACATGCAGCAGGGAGTGGTATGGTCTTTTTGTAATTTTTTCCTAACTTAAGTTTGCTTAGGAAATGTTATATAGTGTGACATTTGTTAAAATATTGAGCAGGAGAAGGGGTCCTTAGCTTCAAGTTTAAGGCCAAGATGTTATATCTATGAACTCCATCCATACTGAGGCTCCAAGAGTCGAGGGATGCGGTGGAGATGACTGAACTTAGGCATCTGGCCCAGATTATGCATGGTAGCTTCAACCTTGCGCTCATTTCTGCGTTCGTGAAGAGATGGCAGCTGGACACGAACTTTTTCCACATGCCATTTGAGGAGATGACTATTACTTTCCACGACGTATATCACATCATAGAGATTTCCATCACCAACCTAGCGATTATGTACCAGTCATATACGATCAACGTCCAGCCCACTCAGTTTGCACCACCTATAAAGGTTATAATCCCACATCGTGTAGTGTTTGGGGTGACCTGGAAGAAGAACTTACTGGAGTGTAAGTTCTTAGGCTAGAACCAGGTACCATATAGAGCGCTCTACGACATATGGGGGGTGAGTACTGCTCTACTGTACAAGAGGCAAGGGTGTACATGTGGTACCTAGTGGAGAACACGATCTTGATCGACAAGGGCAATGATCGTGTCATGCCTTACATTTACTGGCCCTTCCGTGACCCTACCCGTGACTACTCATATATGCATAGGGAGCGATGATGCTAGCTTACTTATACCGTCAGCTCGGGATCACCTTTCGGGTGGAGACACGTCAGCTTGCTGGATGTTTGAAGTTGTTACAGGTCAGAACTTTAAAACGATTATGGAAATACTTTGAATAAAATTTTCTAGGGCCATGACTTAATATGGTTAAATATGATTGCTGCGGTGGGGCTGGTGTCATCCTAATCCTCAAGTGACCAAACATGGGGAAGTGGCCACTTGCCGAGGAATGTGATGGACGACGAGAGGTTGCGTTACGTTAGAGGCTGGCGGGACACGATGTCCTCGACTAAGGTACAACTTAATCAATTGGTGGAGTCCGACAAAGTTACGTTGTGTTGTTTGGCTAAATAGATGTTTAAATTGTTTTTTTATTTTTTAAATTTTTGAATAACACAGGTAGATTGGGTGTCGTTTGGTGTCAGTGGTACTACAGTGTGCGAGGGGCAATCACGATGGTACGCCACCATCCAGTACTTGGATGTCATTAAGTCCTACATGCTAGATTGATGTCTTAGACAGTTCAGAACGTGCAATCCATCCCTCTAGAGCTGATCAGACCCCTCAACTGCTACCACCACTAGCATGGCCAAAATACACGGCTATGTACGATTTTAGGACCTTCATCTGGAACAACATGATCTGGCCCATCAAGCGGCGCTTTCCGGACATGCTGGCACGCATGCCTTGAAAGGTGGCATCGGGCTACATCACATGGTTCCTTGATCGTACGCACCCTTAGGTGCGCCCCATTGGTCCTGGTGGTGGGCTTTGTGCAAGGCAGGAAGATCAGCTGCAAATATGTTTTTGCAGTATTTTGACTAATAATTGTCATTTACCTTTTATTAAATTTGATTACTAACTTAAAATTGTATGTGTAGTACTGGGATGAGGTTGCTCCGAGGCTATTGATTATGGCATCGGAGAACAACCAGAGTTGGCCTGACGGTATCCACCCTCTGTACGCTAGCGTGATGAAGAAGTGCTTTGACTACGCCAGACTTCACGTCAGCAACACCCCAACCACTGGAAAATCGGCATGCGAAGCGGAACCAAGCTTGGGCCGGCATGGAGTGGTGCTACACAGGCCAGCGCATGAGAGGACTTATGCCTAGAGGGGAGAGTTAGTATCATAGGCGTAGTGAGGATGCTGGGGTTGGTGATGGTTGTAGACATTTTTTGTTTGTTTGAAGTGTTTTAGACATTTTAAGTTTGTTTTGTAAGACATTATGTTTTTTGTTTGAAACATTCTTGTTTTGTTTGTAAAATATTTATATATGCTTTCTAAACCTCACATTTATGTCAAACTTCTTTATGTTATGCTTTCTAAACATATATGCTTAAGTAATGCCCTTCTTTTATTAACTTAATTGTTGATGGGTTAAGTGAATAATATTGTAACCTAATTTTTTTTTGTACGTACATAGAATGTCAATCCCTGTTGCAATACATATGAACCATATGGCTAGAGTGACGCAACATGGGGGATGAGGGTTTCTGCGCGGTCCTGGGTGGGTGGTGATCGACACAGACATTCCATACCCAAGAAGTCTGAACTAGTTGAAGTCATCCTCAAACCGTGCAATCCATTCGCATTTTGATAACCCGCAGCTTCAAGTGTATTCCATGGTGTACCTTAAGATGGACCAAGATCTATACAGCTACACGTTAACCAATATTGAACCAATGCACACGTGCTATAATTGATCCAGAACTACTTGAATCTTGAAGATATCATGGAAAGAATCAAGATTATGGTTCAGTATAAGGATGAGTCATACTTTCAAGACCCATATGTTGTCCAAGAGAGGGCCCAAAATGCTCGTAGAGTAGACATTCGCCAATACTGGCAGAAAGTGAGAGGTCGTGGAGTCAACTCAATCATGTAATAGCTATATATTTCTTCAATTGTCTTAGACTTCGAACTTTTAATGTAAGTATAACATGTAAAATTTATTAATTTACATATACACAATAAAGTTCATGCTTTAAATTTCACGTCTATTGGGGAAAAAACCCCCCGAATTAAGTTCATGGATGCCTACTGTGACAAAGAATCTTAGGAAATTGTTGGTGTTCAGTTCATTGCATCTATACAAGAAATTATATTCTTTAATTTCATGTTTTGGATTAATTGGCTTGCAACCATTAAGAATAGCTTCTATCAATGTTGAAACCATCAGACCCAAATCTTCCTTGAACAACAAGCAATATGTTGTAGAATCGACAACATCATGGACATGAACATGGAACTTGCATCTGGACAAGAAATTCCATGCTTTAATATCATGTTTATTGGCAAAGAAAACCCCTTAATTAAGCTCATGGATGCCTACTATGACAGAGAATGTTCGGATATTACTGACGTTCCGTTCATTTATAATTTTTAAATTTAAATCTAGACAAGAAATTTCATGCTTTAATTTCATGTATGTTGGGGAAGAAAGTCACATTATTAATCTCATAGATTCCTACTGTGATAGAGAATCTTGAGATATTGATGACGTTCAGTTGATTTATAGTTTTTAAATTTGCATCTATCCAAGAAATTTCATGCTTTAATTTCATGTAGTGAATGAATAGGCTTGAAATCATCAAGAATAGCTTCTATCAACGTTGAAACTACTAGGTCTAAAAGCTATTCCAGTTAGTTTCACCTAGTCTTGTCTCGACCGATTCTTCATCAACTCATCCTGGCTCACTTCAACTATAGCTGCAGGTATTTGATCCCTTCTTCACAGAAATATCATCTGCCTCAGTTTGTCGTACTAAAACAATAGATACACTTTGCCGTACTAAAACAATTAAAAGTTAAGTTTTACAGTTTTTAAGATAATGTTGCGGATGACGATGATTAGGACTCCAATCTTAACTATTTGGAAGAATAGGCTTGCAATCATTAAGAATAGCTTTTATCAATGTTGAAACTACCATAGGTAAATGTTCCTTCAACAATAGACAATATGTTGTAGAATGACGACAACATGGACACGGACAGGGAACTTGCATCTAGACAAGAAATTCCATGCTTTAATTTCACGTATGTTGGCGAAGAAAGCCCTCTGGTTAACTCATGGGTACCTACTGTGATAGAGAATCTTGGGATATTATTGACATTTAGTTCATTCATAATTTTTTCATTTGCTAACATAACTCTAAAAATAACAAAAAACAACAAAAGAAGAAAACATTGACAGATTAGATAAAAAGGGAAGAATAAACTCTGTTAAGAAGATTCCCCGCTTAGATTTCTATCGTCACATGTCTCTGCATTCATTCCCTATCAGAAGTGTGGAGTTCTAACACTGGTGAATTTGTGTGTGTGGAAGAGAGGCGAGGCATAGCTTCCCTTAAAGTGAGAGGCGCAAGCGGCGTAAGAGCATGAAGAACCTCCATCAACAAAACCTAATTATTGTTTTATAATAGCCACCAAAATCTTTATCAATTCTAGCCTTTTGTGACACAGGGTGATGATTAATCAATCATTGATTAATTTGTGTGGGCATATGATGATTTGGTGAGACCTTCCGTGCATGTGTGAGACGGTAAATTACAAACCGTGAGTGAATTAGTATGAAACCGTCAACTGCCATTGATTTTGTGTAAATGTTTTATATATAGGTGAGTGCATGGCTGAAAAGAATTATGTTCATTAATAATTAATCCAAAAGTGTGCATGGCATGTGAATGATGATTATTTCATGATTAATTATGATTGTGAAATAATGTAATACCCCAACCGAAATCCAATAAACTGAACGGCGATCACTCCCAAATAAAATACAACTGCAGCGGAAATAAATACAACCACGGGCAGTATTACAATGCCGTTGGCCACCCTTGTGACCAACAAGGCTAAGTCCAAATACAATCCTCAAATGTCACGGTCTGGAATACAGATACAACCCGAGATACTAGAAATCAAACTCAAAGTAAAATACCGAAATAAAATAATTAACTAATAGTAGACTCCCAAAGCTTGGTCTACCCCACCTACACTCAGTGTGGTGATCTTCTTAAACTTCAGGTACCTGAAAAATGGGGGTGCCCCCAAGGGGCTCAGCAAACAATGCTGGTATGGAAAACGTGCAACCCATCGTCTACCGGGCCACACCCAACTATTGTCGAATACATGCAGTTCATTTTTATTAAGCTGTAAACAAGCATAGTCTGATAATAGCAAGTATCCATACAAGGACAATAATGTCACATAAAACAAGACACAGTAGGTCGAGTTAGCTGAACTGAATTTCTTTACTGATAGTCGGTCCACACAATGGGACTGACAGTTATAACTGAATATCTGAAGTAGTGGAGGTATAGTGACCTCGTTATAGAGAAAGGTTGGGGTAAAAACCCCAGGAGATAACGTAGTTAAACCCTGAACTGAATGGCGTGGGAAATAAGAAACCACTAGAGGAATAAAGTCTTCCTCGAACTGAAGGGCATTTGAAACCCGGAAGGAATAAAGTCTTCCTCCCAACTGAATGTTCCGTCGCGACGTAGTAGGAGACGACCTGAGACAGGTACAACTCCCGTAGCATGCATGGCCCGATCCAACTGGGGCTCCTCAATCTCGAAGTATATAATTGTTAAGTGTCATATAAAGACGTTAAACAAGAACACAATGTGTATTGTCAATTATCACGTTTAGGATAATGACGTATGTTATAAAGTGAAGTTAGTGAGAGACTTGAGTACAAGTCCTCGGTATACTGAAACGCAGGTATTTAATCCACTGGTATAGTAGTTTGTATGCGTGGGACATACACGTTGTAGTCAGCAACATTCACGCACATAAAATAATACCACAGTGTGTAAGAGTAAAACAACATTTTACATTGATTATCTTGGTCGTTATTTCAAACAACAGATAGCACACAAGCCAGTGTAATCCGCTAGAAAGCAGGTTGCAAGAATCCCATACCGTTCACCGTAGACTGTACTCGTTTAATTCCGGTCAACGTCTGGTCAAACGGAGTCCTAGAATAGGATTAACTGAGAGGGTCAATTTATGTTACCCTTATATAATAATTCTATTGGATCATTTAACAAATTTCGTATTTGTTATTTCATGTGAGGTTTATTTCTTCTAATTACCTCATGATTTAATGTATAACTTATTTGTTATTCCTTTTTGATTTATTTATAAATCCTTTAATGTACATATATGTATTCATATTTTCATGTACTATATTTGTTGTTTATTTTAATTGTCTAAGTGACATAACAACTTATAATTTTCTTAACTATATTTTTTGTCATACATGGACATAAGATTCTTATAGTTTCCATTATTGCTCCTTTAACCAAAAGTAATAATCGTTGGTTACTTTTAAATTCCTGATAACTATATAAGTCATAGTTTAAACTTCATAACTCCTTTAATCAAAATTCTTTCTTTCTAATTCCTCCAAAAATCCATGTAGGACCTATATTTTATTTAATCTAAATTCTTACCCTTATATTTCGGTTATTCACAAAACATCCACATAAATTCCTAAACTTTATATTAAATTCTAATCTCATTATATTATAGAGTTTTAACTTCTTATTTAGCTAAATTACAAAGCCATCCATAACATTTTGGTATATAGCTTTTAAATATTATAACTCTCAAAATTACAACTTAGCCCTTAAATTCTCGGCTTTAATAATTTATTTCTTATAATTACAATCTAACCACAAAATCTTATAACCTTTACATAATGTCATGTAAACTATAGTTTTAATTTTAATTCTCCATAAATGCCGAATATATATATATAAATTCTTAAATTACCAAACTAACCCAAAGAATTCGGCTTTGGTCTTGCACTTTCCATTAATTACATTTTCACCCCAAAACTTTATATTAGTATCTTAATAACTTATAATCTAAAGCCTAAATATTTAATCCTTCAAAATTTCGAAAGTGAACTCAAAGATTCTCTTAATTATCAATTCGCCCACTAATATTTATAAACTTACATATCAACTTTTATAAATTACATAATAGCCCAAAACTTTATAAAATGTTATCTTAACACTTGTTTAATTTCTCTAAAATTCATAAACTTAATTCCTAACCTTATATTATATTATAATAATACCAAACCGCCACTTAACTCTCGGTTTTTATAATAAACCCACTAAATTTTGTAAAAGTTACATTAATCCACATAACTTAATTAATTAGTCATTTAGACACTAATAGAATATTTTTAACTCACCAACTTTATGATATAAATTTATATACCTAAGTAGCTCATTAAAACTTATTTGTCAAGTAGAACATTCGGCCATAATTTAAATGAGACCTTATGTTATATAAAGTGGATTTATATGTCTAGTAGTTATAAATAAATTCATAGGAGTCATATAACTCATGTATAAATTATTGTAATGTCTTATATAAATTCTTAGCTCAAAATGAAGTACTTTTGCTCTTGAACTTTCGGCCTAAATTTATATGTAACATAAATAAACTTTGTGACACAAAAATGTGTCTTAAGGTAAATATTTTCTATGTATGTTATAGGTTATATTTTTGGCATATAATACCATGTAGTTTCGGTTTCATATAACCTAGGAGTGTACTTAATTTTTGTAAATTTTAGAAGCTTAACAAACTTATATCATAAGGATTTACTTAGTAAACTTACTTCTTAAAAAGGTGGTTAGTGCTTGAACTCTTCTTGATCTCCAAGCTTTCTCCAAGGAATATAGATGCTCCACTTCGGTTATATGCAAAGTGGTGAAGGAGGTTTTAGGAGTTAGATCTTGAATAAAGATCTTAAGTAAATTTGTAAGTATTTTTACAAGAGTTTACCTTAGACTTTTCTCCTTATGAATTCAGCACTCCTAAGGTAGATGAAGAACAAGGTTTCCTTCATGAAAATGAAGAAGGAAAGAAGACTTAGAACTTAAAGAAGTAAACTTGGTTACACAAAAAAATGTGCTTTAAGGATTTTCAAGCATTAAAACTACCTTAAGATAATCTTGAGATGCTCCTTGGTTTAATGTTGGTTTGGACAATCTCCTTGGAGAACTAAGTGAAGCCGAACACACCTTGTTATGCTAGAAAGAGTTTTGCTTCAAGACTTGCCAAGAAATGCAAGGAATTTACCTTAAAGATGAAGATAGAAGTTAAAACTCCATTAATGGACTTAAGAGCTTCAAAGGAAGAAGATGAAGCTAGAAGAGAGAGGAGAGAGCTTACCAACCGTGCAAGAATTGTGCAAGGAGGGAAATGAAGCTCACTCACGTAAATGAAAGAAGCATTTGGAAATTGATTTTGTTTTGTCAAATTTTTAATGTCAATTGACAATTCTTTTCCTTAGTTTATTACCTTGATTATTGGCTCAATAAATGCCTCCTTTCCAGCATGAAAACCGGCCATGTGGTGTGACTAAGCAAGAGTTGGAAGGACAACTATTTTGCTAGAAGACAAGGTAAGAAAAGGTGAGTATATTCCTTTGATTTTTCAATGCTACTTGGCTTGTCTTCTTCTTCATGTGGAGTCACGAAATGGAGGTCTGAATGGGGTTCAAAAACCGGCCATGAAGAGCCAAGGAAGAAGCTTGGAAGGTCACTTAGTTATTAAGAAAGCAAAAGAAGAGAATCTAGATCTACTTTTTGCTTTTAAGCATTTTGTTTGTATCTAGCTCACATGGCCTTATTCCTAAGCATTATTTCGACAGCTCTCTGGTCCATTAAGACCTACATACTTTGACATTAAGTAATATAACACATGGGATGATGAGTCATCATGTTTTAAGCCTTTTATAAATTTTTAAAGCAAATTTTATACTAGTTTTTGCCCTTAAAATCGGCCCCTATAGAGAGCCTTGTTGACTAGTCACACCAACTGATTTAGAAGGTCATTTTAACCCTTTTTAAGATTACCAATTCGTGGCATGTCAAAACTACAAGGTAATTGCGTAAAACGCATTTTCGTGACACCCGAAGGTGTGTTTTTGCTCTAAGGAAATTTTGGAAACCAATGTTCTTATGAGTTCCAAGTGTTTGTAAACACTTATTATAGTAAATAAACATATACTAAGATGTTACATTGAGTTATATGGGGTTATATCAACCCGTGACATAATTTACGGGCCATCGGGACACTCTCGGGCCAAAAAGGAGCGCTAAGAAATCCTCCTTTGGTTTTGCTGAATTTTGAGAACCACTTCGTGGGTTCTCTTTAGAATGATAAATAATGATGTTAGGAACTCTAGGAATTAATTTTATAGGAGTTCGTGCCACCTCGGCACTCCTCCGAGCTTTTCTTGCTTTAAGGGGCGCGCGTGAGCACTCCCGAGCGTTTTGCGTATTTGACTGAATATAGCTTAGGGAATATATTTATATATTCATATAATGAGTGTATGACCATTTGGTTTGAGTTTTAGAAGGTCATACAAGGTCATGCTTGATCACATGTTTCTAAGGCGTTTTAGCGTTTATGGTGAAACGACTATTTTTACGTAACGTTTTCATGCATGGGTTTGCATGCGTACGTGAACTGATTTGTTTGGATTATATTCCAATAAATAATGATTTAATAATATTATTTAGATTTGGGTATTTCAAATAAAGTATGTAATTCCAATATATTTTCCTATATTTGACACATAAAATGCATCAGTTCACATCTAAACATAAATTATAGGAAAAATAAAAGATTAGAGAGAAACATAACAAAATTTATTCTAAATACAAAATGAATTGTAACCCTAAAAATAGATATATTTCACACTTATCAATGACTCAGTTCCAAACAACAAGCCGAGATCGAGCCAGCCATCACCCGTGCTCGTGGAAAACTCAACGCGAGTTCAAAAGGTCGATATCGAGCTAGCTCTCACCCCGCACAACGCAAAACTCAATGCAAGTTTGAAAAGTACATCAACAACATCGGGAAAGGGTACCGCTCACTCTTTATTAATATAAATGATTACATAACCTATGATCAAGTTATCTTACAAACAAGAAGGAAATGAAACTACAAATGCATTAAACAAAATCCTACGATACAAGCCAATGTCGGTTTCCTCCACTGCAAGGAAAACCTCCAGGGAAGACATCCTCGCTCTCCTGGCATTCGGGAGTGAGCAAGCATAATAATTGGCAATAGAACTTGTTTGTGGTGCCCCCAAAACTTAACTCCACCACCAGAACACACCTGATATGATCCCTCGTGCAGCATTCACTCCAAGAAAGTACTCACACGGAGTGAGATCTTCAGCGTCGTGCAGTCTCGAGGACTGCCATTGGGATAACCATTGGGAATAACATGTCATCACCCCACCAGACTACCAGTCAAAGCGGGAGATACCTGGATCCACCCCTTCTTCCCCATCTGAAACTAACTGGTGCTCCGGATGCCCCCCGATCGATTGTGGATGTATTGTTGTTCTAAGTGAACTACTTGATAGTTGAGGAAAAGCAATGGATAAACTCAAACTGGAAACTCAATTTCGATTGAGAATTTACACACAAGAATTCACTCAATCTCCCCCGCCGTACCCGAACTCCGGGACAATTTTGGACTTTATCCCAAAGTCCTCTACTCTCTCCTGACAGTTGGCCTACAGTTCCCCAACCATTCCCCAACCTATCAGTCTATCAAATACACAACGTATTGAAACTTGACTCCAGTCCTATCCAGCTCACCAACTCATTAGCTCTTACTCACACTTTAGTCTGACTCACACTTGCTCTGGTTATCTCTACTTTTTTCTTTTTCTATGTCAAGCTTGCTTACATAGGACATACATGCACGTATTTATACAGGTTAGTTAAGATATAACTAACAACCTATGATCACCTAGACTCTAGAAGTCGATTACCGCTTTACCCTTTAGCATAACATCCAACTCAATTATAGATTGATCTTCAACTTGATCTGGAGCCGTCAGAACATGCGCCGCCTTGTGATTGGACACGTCGGCGACCGTTCTCTCGATTGGTCAAACATCACTTGTGTACTCAACTTGTCTGATCTTGTCTGGCTCATTAATGCTCATAAGTGCTCTCTTTAGACTTCATTATGGCTACGTAATAATGTGTATTAATAGCCCTTGACTTATCTTGTTATCTTGCACATTAATGAGTTATGCTTTTGTTATGAGCTGGATGTTTATGTGGATGTGAAGGTCTGCATAGGTTTGTCAATCTTCTTGTAGTGTTTTGTCCTTGTTTCACTTCTGATGTATGAGAGATGTAGTTGTGCGATGCTTGACTTCTTGTGTGTACTAGATGATTTATCATTAGCTCTCCCAGACAGGTGCCCGACTGGTTAGGCACATGTCACGAACTGAGTGCGCTTGCAACCTTGCGTGCTAAGCCACTCCGTTACCTGTTTATCTGAATCTCAAAGCTTAAGAAACGTATTAAATATACAACACAAGGTTTGCTATCATCAAAACTAAAGGATCTTGACCTAACAATTTCCCCCTTTTGATGATGGCAGCCTATACAAAATCATATGTACTTGGCGACTTAAAAATTAGAGAGATTCCCTATAAGAAGGATTCCCCCCTGAGTTTGTTAAAGGTTAGAAAATTAATTTGAATAATAACAAAATAACAGCTTTATACCATGACCGTAGTAGAGAGTTTTTTCGCTAGATAGTTACATAACGTAAGGAAAATAGTCATTAAGTTCACAAGTACATATCTTTTCTTTCCCCATTTGTCATACAACAAAAATAAGGACCAGCAACACAACTTAATTTATTGAAAAGGACATAACATTCCATAGATTACAAACTGCAAGGGTGATCGAGACAAGCTAGATAGAGTGACGATCTTGGGTATCCCATTCTGTGACTTCTAAACCATAGGTTTCATCCTCCAAAAAGGCTTTGAACAGTGGAGATTCAACTGTGGTGGAGGTGTCTGACTCATCAGAATATACGGGTAACTCCATACAATGAGGAGTTCGAGACTGAGATGGAGTACCACTTGAGGTTCTAGACAAAGCTGTGAGAGAATCAGAGTCTGCGTGGACATAGCTTTGTGCGACATATTTCTTGGGATGTCGTGTGAACATGAGCTTGTGAATAGTTGAATGGACTGTATGCTCATTTGAGCTATACGAACTTTATGGAGTTTGTGCCATTTTGTGAGATGTGTAGCAATGTTCATGAGTGGTAAGTGAAGTGATCAAGGATTTATAGACACGAGGATATGCTCAACGACTGATCGGTGATGGGTAATAAATAAGGTGTCGTGTCGTGTGGGCTATGTTTGTAGGCTTTTTAGGTGTCAAGTTAGGAGTTTGGATTAGTGGTATGGATGAGACTGAATATCTCTGATCATTTGTAATTTTTAATCAAGGAAGAAGCAGCCAATGCAATAATTATTTCGTAAACAAAATTATCATTCAAGAAGACAAGGTAACAGTTGCATTTCCATTAATATCAAAAGATTGACTTTGAAATAGATGTCAATGGCAGTAAATATTAACGGAAGACAGAAAAATCTAACTTAAAACTAATTTTCTCATGGACTTCACTCGTGTCTCTAAGAGACAAAGAACGCTCAGGCTAAAGGTGGGAATCTATGAAATCTATAGCTCCTTGAACCAAGTGATGAACACTTGGTTCTTGGGAGACATCCTGCACACCAGTAAGAGTAACTCTTACGCGCTGAAGAACGTCCCGAGTAGAAGTATCCAGACTGGTCCCCGACCTATTGTGGACTGGTGAGAGACTACGCTTCCTCTTAAGGGCTGATATCTTGGTAGTTGGTCGAGGCTTTGACCGTGAGTCCTTGCTCTTGTTGGGCTTCGAAGGGACAGATCCATGACTTATCTCCTTTAGTCTTGATCCCCATCTTGGACCGCATCTCTAAGCAGATGCAGTCCTAAGCGGTGTGCACGCACTCTTGAAAGCGGCTGGTGTCCACTCCATTTTGCCGTAGTGCCGCAGTTACCACTCCCCCATGTACCAGACCTTGGTTCACATAATGACTCTCCTCAATGGTGAGAAGAATCATTACTGGGAGGTATGTCTTCTCCTTGGTCTTGAGAGCGTACAACAGTCTCACATCTCTCGCGTTGACGATGTGAGTTTGTTTGATTTCACGGGGTAATGTTGTGGGTGACCAGGCTGAAGAGGGCTCTGTCAGGAATGGACATCTCCACAGTGTGGAAGTTCTTCATTGTAGCCCCTTTATTGAGCATGTTGACCATTTTCCCTCCTTGATGTCCTAGGTCATTCCAAGTTGTGTACTTTGGAACGACCAGTCCCTCTAGCTCCAAGAAAGTCTTGTAGATCCAAGACTTCGTGATGTTGATACCAACTCCTTGGATGGTGGAGATGAGGTATTGTAACACCCCTACCGCTAATACCGTCATTACCATCCAATCTCTTTATACAATACAGATCCACGCAGCGGATACTTACATACTCAACGGTGGGTGATACACTGCCGTTAGTCACCCACATGACCAACAAGCTACTACTACATACAGCATCGGTCTGATGGACCGGAATATCCGAGTACTACACAAATACAATATATACTCTCATTACTTGCTGAGTACTACAATACTCCATTCGACACAATACTCCATCCAATACAATACTCCATAATTCAATACAAGATAATACACTACACATACCGTTTACTAAGTTCCCGATACAAACGATGCTTCTTCAATACATACATACTTCCATTCTATAACCTCCAACCTAACCACTACTTTTCTCACTACTATATATGCATCTCACTAGTGTACCCCTTGGTACACTTCTACATTCCAGGCTACAAGTCTTATACCATTTACTGCAATCTACATTTCCTTCCTAGTAAACTAGGCACGTCCACCGGTCTCTTCTGTGACCAGGTCTGCTTCGGGTACCTGCACACTAAAAATGTTCCCCCGAGGGGGTCAGCTTTCGCTGAATATGATAACCGCATACCCCGCGTACTAGCGAGGGTACGCCGACCATTTGGTCGAATACATGCATTTCATTTTGCAATACATACATGCGTTCACACTTACATACATACATACTTACATAGATACATACATACATACATACATCCATACTTTCATTCACGATACTACAATACTACACAAGGTATACATACATACGTACGGTACAATACATGCTTGGAAGACAATACAGTCAACCAATACTTACTTACCATCTTTCAGAATACACATGCACAGTACATACTCATTACACACCCGATACGCAATACGGAGATACACTTCTCCAATTCACACAGAAGGTTGTTAGCTTCTTTACACACCCGGGTTAGTCGGGTGTTCAATACTCTTTACTTCCGGTCAATGACTTACAATAGTCAAGACCAATACACATACATTACTTACTCCTTACATACTTTACTTCCAGTTAAGTCGGTATGACCTCCGGGCAGGGATTACTACATCCCACCACCCATGCTACCCACAAAGGAATCAGTCCAGGCTTACCCATACAAAATCTTGTGGTTCCTAAGGAGAGGATCCAGGATTCTCCATATTGTGGCCTTCTCCTCGCGTGGCCTAACTATATCGGGCTTCTACTCATTCCATTTTACTCATTACTCATGTTAGGAGTTAGGTTGTTAGGAATTAGTAGAAGTCCATACTCACTTCCATACATACATACATACACAAGTACTCATACTTACACATACACTTCATTCTCATTCATTCATTTCATGAATTATACAAACTAAATGTTCAAGAGCATAAAACAAGAACAATATAGTTCAAACACAATTAAGTGCAATATAAGTCCGATTCATGCTTTTATCTTATTAGTGATCACATAAGCACACAAATCGGGGTAACCAAGTTAGGATACAGGCATGAAGAAATCATACCGTTCACCGTCGCATACGTACTACCGGTTCCTTTGGAGATCAACTATTTGATTCCTATACATACATGAAGTAGTATGATCAATGATCTATTATTGATCTGACTTACTCCTTCATTGTTACTTTCAATGTATACTTGCTACTTTATTACTTTCTTACTTGGTTATAAAACCATTCTTTTCTTTACTACTTCTTACACTTGTTTCCTTACTCATTTACTTACTTTCTTACCATTACTACTTCATTTATAATTCACTACCACATATATATGCATATAGGTATATAGGCATATATATGTATATATACATATACATATGATTGCTATAATCATATGACAAAAATACTCTTTTTTTTTTTTTTTTTTTTTTTTTTAAAGACTCGACCGGACTTGCAAGTCCGGTCGCAAGTCCGGTCCAAGTCAGTAACTTGCCCTACGGGAATTTTTCTGGCCGACCGGACTTGCAAGTCCGGTCGCAAGTCCGGTCCATTCCAGTAGGTTGCATTACGGAAATTTTTTCTGGCCGACCGGACTTGCATGTCCGGTCGCAAGTCCGGTCAGTTCCAGTAAGTTACAGACGCGGGATTTTTCTGTCCGACCGGACTTGCAAGTCCGGTCGCAAGTCCGGTCGACTCCAGAAGCTTTCCCCGCCTTTGTAAATCTGGGCCGACCGACCTTGCAAGTCCGGTCGCAGGTCCGGTCGGCCCCAGTACTGCAGTTTTAAAAATTGTTTTCAATTGCATTCTTTACCCATTGCTTCCCCAATCTTTACCAACATTTCCCCACATGATTTAGCACTAGTTAAGTACTCTAAATCACCTTAGTTCATCCCCCAAACTTACTACACAATACTTACACTCACTTACATAATTTCCAACACCTCATCTCAACACTTACATTGCTTTTCTTCACACTATTGCCACAGATTTTAGTTTCTTTCATTATGCTACAGATTTTCATCTCAACCCTTGCATTCCAATACTCCTTCAACTAATGCTATACCTAGCATCCAAAATGCATTGCCTTACACTCTAGTTTCATTCCATTTATAAACTCATTTCCAAATCTGTTACAAACTACTAAACACTCCATTAAGACTCTCCAAGTACTTCCTCTCTTAACAATTCAAGTCCTCAAATTCCTAGATGAATTTTGACATAGTCTCCCCTATATTTCTAACATTCACCACACATTACTCCAGCTCACAGCCTGTTCATACAGCACATTATACTCACAATCCACACTACTACAACAACATAATTTCCCTGCACACCTACCCATTCAATACCCAATGTTTCCCCAAGTTTTAAGCATCATTTAAGACTTCAAAAACTGTTAATCCTTTCTCCAATACACCACTACATTACTACTACTCATTACTCAAATACATTACTCATTTTACTTACTCAAAAACTGTTACAATGCAATACACAACTAACCCAAGGTAAGAGCATTACCTTGACTTGCTAGTTTTTCCTTCTTTCCTTTCCTTCTCTTCTTTTCCTCTTTCTTTCTCCTTGTTCTCGGTTTCAATGAGGTTCACACACCAAGTGCTACAACCCATACCAATACACAATCCAATTTAGCATCCATTTCATACTAACCCTAGAATTTAAGTTTTAGGGTTTAGACAAGAGTGTTACCTCCCAATGGATGAATGGAGTTCTTGAATAGCAAAAGAACAATATTCCTAGCCCAAGAGGAAGCCAAAATCGGCTGAAGCAAACAAGGAACCAAGAGTTCAAAACTGAGAATTCTTAAAATGCAAACAAGGGCTAGAAACAATGGATTTTCGAACTTCTTTTTACCTCAAGATGATGAGGAGGTGAAGGTGCTTCTAATGGTGGCTTCAAATCTCCAAATGGTGAATACCCACAAAAACGAAAATGGAGCTTTTGGATTTTTGAAAGGAGGAAATATTCTCCTTTGCAAGGGGATTCCAATGGTACTGTTTTTATAATTTTTGGACAAGTATTGAGCTAGAACAAGAAGAGAGAAGGAGGGAGTTTAGTGGTTTCTTTCATTTCTCCATGGCTGTGTCGCATGGAAGGAGAAAAATCAGAGAGAATAGAGAAAGAGAGGAAGATGGGTACGTGAGAAGGAGTGGGAAAAGTGAGGAGAGAGACTTCTATTTTTTTCTTGCTTTTGCTTTACTTATTAGGCTTGTCTTTTAGCAAATGACAAAGAAATAAAGAGAGTGAGTGAGAGGAGGGGGTGACCGGCCCCATATACACACACACACACAATTTTTAAATTTTCTATTGCAAAGTGGACACACTAAGTTTGTTTAATTGTACTCTTACCCCACAACTTACCGGTTGTTACAGTTTTTACTAACCGGTACCCGTTTTCCGGAGTTCTCTCGTTTAATTAATTTTGTTGGTTCTAAGGCTTCACTAATATTTATTAGTGACTATTTAGTTGACCAAAATATTTACGAGTCTATTTGACCCGCTTAAAGTCACGTTTTCCCGGTTTCCTCGAAAAACGCTCTTTAAGGTTCGTTTATGCTTTTAACCCACTTTAAAGGTCCGTTTTCTTCGGGATTTGTTCCCTCATATTTATTTTAGTGTAATTAAGCCTTTAAAATATAATTAGCCTAATTAATCACTGTTTTTTAATTATGGGGTATTTCAATCTACCCCCCTTAAGAAACTTTGCCCTCAAAGTTGCTCAAGGTTACAGTTTACCATTTCTACTCATTTGGCAAGCAAATGCCACAATGCATTCTACTACCACCTTACAAGGTGTTCACAATTCTTACACTCCCAGCATATACAATTCAGATACCATACATCATACTCAGTTCAAATACCATACACAATACACAATCCATTGTCATTCGTGTTGTGTACCGTACAACACCAATGCATTACTCATTACGCACATACCATACACATACCATACCCATTACTACTAGCACTACTTTGTGCCAATACAATACAATTAGCACTACATGTGCCAACCAAAGTACAATTACAATACATACATACTACGCAATGCTAACCCGAAGCAATGCAGTACACATTACAATCCCGCAGGCACTCAGGTCATCTAGACACAGGACTCTTCTCTGTCCCTGCCCTTGGAATAATACAATACGATACTCTACTACCTTCTCAGGCATACGCTTCTAGCAAATCCTTTATCTTCAGGCTAAGAAAAATTCTTTCCCAACTACTACTTAGAAATTCTCCAAAGCATACAACTCCCAATTCCAGTTTGTATTTATTGCTTCTACCATATGCGTGATTCTGGTGACCACTTGAGGGGAGCTTCAAGAATCGTTCGACCCTGATGTGATCAGCACCAGTGTTGAACTATCTTTCCACCCCATTTTGTGTTCGGCTTCCCTTGATCTGATCAGGATCAAGTTCAACTTCCCACATCAGTTTCAAACAACAGGTAATTCAATCATTTCATTTGTTACCTTTTTACTCTTCCTAGTCATAATTCCAGTTTCATACAACTCCAAAGGATGGAATTCAGTCCATCAATTATTCTCAATCTACTTCCCAAATACTTTTCTCGGAATTCGATGCCTAAGTGCTCATTCCATCAATCTTCTCTACTTCCTTCCGTTACTCTCTATTATCTCCACTACTCTGACTAGGGCATACATTACTTATGAAATTCAGTTGTCCTCAATTTACTTCTAATAACATACTTACGAATACACCACTCATGGGTTACATTTCCTCTACTACTCATAATCAATCCGTACTACTTCTTTAAGGATACCATACATGTGGATCTCCGTCCACTACTCATTCTCAATTGTCTCGAAACAATCACCTAGGGAACTCGATTTCCTCTAGGTTCTACATCGGTTTATACCGACTCGTGCATCGTAATGCCGTGTCTAATTTCAAATAGACACACACTACGGGGATTATCGTTCCCCCAGAGTTACTCTACTCCTCTTTACTAATACTTTTACACTGGGGTTACAGATGGGTATATTCACCCTATGGTATTCGCATCTCTCGTGCCTAATTCCCATAATTACCAAATGAATGGATCCGTATGTTTATTTAACATAGTACCAATCATCAATTTGATTCTCGTTTGTGCTATGCACATTACAGTTTATGAGTTTTATTCATAAAATTCTCATTATGCGATTTTCGCTCTACCCCCCTTAAAAGGGATTACGCCCACGTAATCTACCATATGTTATCATTACCAAACATTGGTTACTCAATTTGGGCAATCTGAAGCGCTTCGCTTCACTACGGTATACTATACAATATGCTCTAGTCAAAGGGTCTTAACCATACCAATGGTTTAGTCTTTGCACCGAGGATTCCTATATGAGTTTATTTAACTCATAATTAATTCAGTTCTAGCCTACTAGGCTTCAAGGCGATAATAGCCATGCTTTCATACTTACCAGGTATATTACATTTCCTAGCTAGGGCCCACTAGCTTCTGCTGCGCGACCCTGCTAACTTGGGTTACTCACCCTTCATGTTATCCTTCGTGTGCTATACATTACCTTTTTATCCCTCTATTGTGGAAATAAGGTTTACTAACAGTGTGGTATTCTTTTACCGCTGTTTGAACTCCATGAGTTTTAGATTGTAACCAGCTCTCTGGTAATCTATTACACATACTATTCGTACTCCCGATTATTCATTATGTTCCTCCGACTTGTTGTCGGGCGAGGTTAAGTCACTACCTAGTTGTAGTGCTTCCTCTGATGTTAATAGTTTCTGAATAATACCAGTTCTTCTGGTTCAGTACAAGTGTCTTTACTTGTATGACCTTGCCTTCCGTATGCGTTGGTCTTAGTGACTTGTTACGACTCCTTTCACCTTTTTATTCCAATGGAATTCACATCTTGTGATTGTTAGTGTGTTTCACAATCTTCGTGCTTCTTTGGGCTCGTGCTGCACGGTCTGTTGCTAAGCTTCCTTAGCTGGCTTCTGCCATGTTTGTTGGTGAAAAGAAGGATTTTCTACGGTTTACATTTTCCATATCCCTAGCCGTCCCATTAGATCATTAGTTGTACAAACGCCATACCAAAACACTCAGTCATACAGAGTGCAGAGGCGTAAACGCTTGACAGTAAGTCACTTATGTGATAGGAAAGGATATTCTACTTATCTCCTCATACTTATACTCCGTGTCATTACCTTGCTACTTCCTCATAGCGGTCGCTGGCTGCGTACCGTATTCTTACTCACTGTACAACATTGTTCTACTTCTTCCGTTACTGTGGTAGTTTGTCTTTACTCATTGCCATTGTCATTGGCACCATTCCCTTATGGCGTGAATACACTAGGAGGTTCCTAGTTCACGTATGCGATGGTCATCGTAGCATGCCGCAATACTATTATCTTCCCCTCGTGGAGATGTTTTATTTCAATTTGGATTTCATGTGTAGGTTAGCTTACCTCACACACTTCCTCATTCATGATGCAGTTTGCCAAATAACTTAGCTGACCACAAATGAAGTGGTTTATCGGGTTACAAGCTCTCTTGAGCGCCGGTCATACATGGCGTGCAATATGCACATGCATGATTGTTTTGACCATTATTGTCTCTATAATGCTGAGTAGTGATCATAGGTTCTAGCTATGCAGTTTTACTTTTGCAGGTACATTACCGGACATTTCAAAACTTGAAGGGTTTTCTGCCCGTTCTCCAATTGGAGGGTGTTTCATCACTGGTAAGTGAAGGTTCTTATTGACTACAGTCCAGTCTTAACCCACATGTGTGATAACAGTCCGCTTTGGGCCGCAACCCGCACGGTTTTGTTTCCGGGGTACTATCCCCAAAAGGCCTCACGATAAGGTTCATTAGTGTTTACACGACGGCTCACCACATGCTTGGGTGCATGTGGGGCACACTTACTCCTTTAAGTTGTAATGGTTTGGAAATCTCATTTCCTTATTCCATCGCTCTTTGGCAATATCTACTTGCCTAAGCTTTATGGTTATAGTGGATGGAAACCTTTCCTATGGTTTACATTTTACCGCATTGGGATTTTCTGTTAACGAGAGGCACTTTTCCTCGAGTCTCCGTAATGTCCAAGTGTGGACTAGGCCATTGTTGGCATTATCCCGATTCTTATGCCTCTGTGCTACCTTTGCTACAGAAGGCATCGAGGGTAGTCAAAGCTTGTCAACTGTATACTAGACTGATGCTCTAGTGACAGTAACACTGAGTTGACCGCTACTCCAAGCCACTCAGGATGTTGGATTTGAATTGATGGTCCAGTTGTTGATTTCTTGTCGTATGAGACAATATCTCGCACAAGTCTTGTTAGTAATTGATGCGGGTCTTGCAACCCTTTTGATTCACGTAACGTATTTGGTTGTGGCTTTTAAGCCTTACTGCAGCAAGCTATGCTCTTTGCAAGCTGTTTATACATGTTCCCACTCCTAGCCTACCATCATAGGGCTGAAGGTATTACTGGGCTCCCTGGCAAGCCGTGACATCACGCTTTCGTCCCTAGGAAACCCTTTAGGCAATCTGGTGCTAATCAGTGCCTTTCGGTGTCTGAGAGTATTTCGTGTTAAGTGAAACCCCTTCAGTGTCCTAACCGAATAGTTGTTCTGGTTGTCATGCTCTCTCCATGACGTTTTGTTCGATTGGTTGTTATCTTAGACACCCTTCAAGGATCGCTCCTGGGTGTTGGTAGTTATGCCGTTACATCCGGCTACTGTTTATAACACGTGTTGTCCTCTATACCGTCTCATGGTATTGTATTAAGCTATTCCCTTTAGGTTTTAACGTCTCCCGTCGTTGGGTAGACCGTTTATCCTTGCTCCTAGCGCTTGCGACTAGGTTTAATATTCCCTTCAATGATGGGTTTTACTTTATGGTAATCTGGTGATTGCTCTCGGGAGTCCTGTCCCGTTTGTTGAGCATTGTGGTGTTCACGTTAGGTTTTTACCTTACTGTGTCAGGCTGGGTATCCCTTCCACTGTCATATATATTTGCTTGATGTCTTTGAGACATATCCATTGTCCATACCGACTAGTCTGTGCTCTCTGCACTTCCTAGTCCTTACTCCTTATCTTCCGATGGATTCTCTGAGTTCCTTTATGCTTAATTGCCTGAGGTGTCCAGTTGTTCTGGTTTGAACTTACTGATGGTCCGTAGAACGGAGTCGACTACTTCCCGTGTTTCGTACACTACATGTATACATACGTGGGGTACCATGTTGATACGTTACCACTTACCCAACTATATGTCAGGCCCGCAAGCTCCTTCGGAGTGCAGTTGTCCCACATCCCGTAATTGGGTACACTCGTAGTGTTCGTCACACGCCTAGGTGAAGTATTCTGTTGTCAACTCCTCTTGTATCATTCTATGATACTCACCGTAATTCTTTTGGTTGGTTTTAAACTCCAAGGTTTAAAGAAAGATTGTGGTTTTGAAAGAAAATTGGTTTAAAATCATGGTACGGTGTCAAAAGAAGTTCCTCATGGCATAGCCATGTTCGAAATCTTGACCCAGTCTAGCTTCATGCTGACTGGTATGAGGTTAAAGTAATGGTCAGGCCGTTGGGCCTTTCCAAGGTTCCATACTCCTAGTTGTTAGGGTGTGTGATCCTGTAGTTGCTTCTTGTAGCCACGGTACATCACTACGTACATGTGGTGCGTTAGAGTTCCTTTACATTTTTCTGCCCTTACTGCACTTGCCGTGGCAAGTGCGCGGTACTGGTGGTTTTTGGGTAATTCTATACCGATCCCATTCATAATTGGTAGTCTTGCTTACTCTTCCTTTGATCTTGTTGATCATTTACTTGGGTTAATCACTCTTCTGAGTAACTCCCCAGTGAGTCTGACATAGCTGTCATGGATCAGGGTATTTCTCCAATCCTTGGAGCTTCCCCTTTGAATTGGTTGTGTTGTTCCTTGTTGCTTATTCCACACTTAGCTGTGGCTACTGAGCCTGATTTGGTTTAGGCACTACAGTTGTAGTTATGTCAGGTTATATCTTGTGAATATTCCTGTAGCTGTCTGAGCTACGTTGGCCAGGTTGTAACCTTTTTGGCGTTGTAGTTTTGGAGTCAGTCACTCCAGACTACGTCCTTAGCCAGCTAGCTCACCGTTGGTGGTGTTGCTTGGCTATTACTGTTGTCCCGCAGACTTGTGTCTCGGGTTTCATTACTGCTCCTGTTTCCATTTCGTTGCACGGTTAGTGCTTCTTTTCCTGTTGCTGGTTGTTTAGCTAGGTTCTGCGACTGTTAAGCATGTCGCCCCATGCTGTTGCAAGTTATAGCCTCCTTTTGGTTGGAGTGTTTATACTACCGCTATTAAGTGCGGTTATTGTTGTTCAACCGGGATTCACTTCCGGGTCTTCCATTTCTTGGAATCTACCATACGTCGGTTCTTGTTTACTGTGTGATTGCTTCATGACTGCCAGATCGGGTTCTCCCCGAGTACGAGAAAGCTTTTCTTCTCTATGGCGTCCTTTCCCAAGTTATACAATGGGGTTTGCGGTGGGCGGGACTGGTGTTGTAGGTATCCGGTACTCACCGGGAGTTCCTAGCTAGCATCTCTCTAATGCTATCACTCAGCCCATAGCCCTAAGCTTCTAATTCCTAACTCGGTATTTCTTAAGCTCGGTATTTCCAGTCATCAGAGCGATACTTCGCTCTGATACCACTTTTTGTAACACCCCTACCGCTAATACCGTCATTACCATCCAATCTCCTTATACAATACAGATCCACGCAGCGGATACTTACATACTCAACGGTGGGTGATACACTGCCGTTAGTCACCCACATGACCAACAAGCTACTACTACATACAGCATCGGTCTGATGGACCGGAATATCCGAGTACTACACAAATACAATATATACTCTCATTACTTGCTGAGTACTACAATACTCCATTCGACACAATACTCCATCCAATACAATACTCCATAATTCAATACAAGATAATACACTACACATACCGAGTTTACTAAGTTCCCGATACAAACACGATGCTTCTTCCAAGTTCATACATACTCCTTAAAGCCTAACCACTACCCATTTCTCACAACTACATACTTGCATCTCACGTAATAGTGTACCCCTTGGTACACTTCTACATTCCAGGCTACAAGTCTTATACCATTTACTGCAATCTACATTTCCTTCCTAGTAAACTAGGCACGTCCACCGGTCTCTTCTGTGACCAGGTCTGCTTCGGGTACCTGCACACTAAAAATGTTCCCCCGAGGGGGTCATCTTTCGCTGAATATGATAACCGCATACCCCGCGTACTAGCGAGGGTACGCCGACCATTTGGTCGAATACATGCATTTCATTTTGCAATACATACATGCGTTCACACTTACATACATACATACTTACATAGATACATACATACATACATACATCCATACTTTCATTCACGATACTACAATACTACACAAGGTATACATACATACGTACGGTACAATACATGCTTGGAAGACAATACAAGTCAACCAATACTTACTTACCATCTTTCAGAATACACATGCACAGTACATACTCATTACACACCCGATACGCAATACGGAGATACACTTCTCCAATTCACACAGAAGGTTGTTAGCTTCTTTACACACCCGGGTTAGTCGGGTGTTCAATACTCTTTACTTCCGGTCAATGACTTACAATAGTCAAGACCAATACACATACATTACTTACTCCTTACATACTTTACTTCCAGTTAAGTCGGTATGACCTCCGGGCAGGGATTACTACATCCCACCACCGGGCTTTAGGGTGGCCCACTAATCCAGGATGCTACCCATACAAAGGGAATTGGTCCAAGGAGAAGATTATAGCCAGGATTCGGTTCCAACCTCTTGTGGTTCCTTATCCTCACGCGTGGCCGAAACTATATCGGGCTTCTACTCATTCCATTTTACTCATTACTCATGTTAGGAGTTAGGTTGTTAGGAATTAGTAGAAGTCCATACTCACTTCCATACATACATACATACACAAGTACTACTACTTACACATACACTTCATTCTCATTCATTCATTTCATGAATTATACAAACTAAATGTTCAAGAGCATAAAACAAGAACAATATAGTTCAAACACAATTAAGTGCAATATAAGTCCGATTCATGCTTTTATCTTATTAGTGATCACATAAGCACACAAATCGGGGTAACCAAGTTAGGATACAGGGCATGAAGAATCATACCGTTCACCGTCGCATACGTACTACCGGTTCCTTTGGAGATCACCTATTTGATTCCTATACATACATGAAGTAGTATGATCAATGATCTATTTTGATCTGACTTACTCCTTCATTGTTACTTTCAATGTATACTTGCTACTTTATTACTTTCTTACTTGGTTATAAAACCATTCTTTTCTTTACTACTTCTTACACTTGTTTCCTTACTCATTTACTTACTTTCTTACCATTACTACTTCATTTATAATTCACTACCACATATATATGCATAGGTATATAGGCATATATCTGTATATATACATATACATATGATTGCTATAATCATATTAAAAATACTCTTTTTTTTTTTTTTTTTTTAAGACTCGACCGGACTTGCAAGTCCGTCGCAAGTCCGGTCCAAGTCAGTAACTTGCCCTACGGGAATTTTTCTGGCCGACCGGACTTGCAAGTCCGGTCGCAAGTCCGGTCCATTCCAGTAGGTTGCATTACGGAAATTTTTTCTGGCCGACCGGACTTGCATGTCCGGTCGCAAGTCCGGTCAGTTCCAGTAAGTTACAGACGCGGGATTTTTCTGTCCGACCGGACTTGCAAGTCCGGTCGCAAGTCCGGTCGACTCCAGAAGCTTTCCCCGCCTTTGTAAATCTGGGCCGACCGACCTTGCAAGTCCGGTCGCAGGTCCGGTCGGCCCCAGTACTGCAGTTTTAAAATTTGTTTTCAATTGCATTCTTTACCCATTGCTTCCCCAATCTTTACCAACATTTCCCCACATGATTTAGCACTAGTTAAGTACTCTAAATCACCTTAGTTCATCCCCCAAACTTACTACACAATACTTACACTCACTTACATAATTTCCAACACCTCATCTCAACACTTACATTGCTTTTCTTCACACTATTGCCACAGATTTTAGTTTCTTTCATTATGCTACAGATTTTCATCTCAACCCTTGCATTCCAATACTCCTTCAACTAATGCTATACCTAGCATCCAAAATGCATTGCCTTACACTCTAGTTTCATTCCATTTATAAACTCATTTCCAAATCTGTTACAAACTACTAAAACACTCCATTAAGACTCTCCAAGTACTTCCTCTCTTAACAATTCAAGTCCTCAAATTCCTAGATGAATTTTGACATAGTCTCCCCTATATTTCTAACATTCACCACACATTACTCCAGCTCACAGCCTGTTCATACAGCACATTATACTCACAATCCACACTACTACAACAACATAATTTCCCTGCACACCTACCCATTCAATACCCAATGTTTCCCCAAGTTTTAAGCATCATTTAAGACTTCAAAAACTGTTACATCCTTTCTCCAATACACCACTACATTACTACTACTCATTACTCAAATACATTACTCATTTTACTTACTCAAAAACTGTTACAATGCAATACACAACTAACCCAAGGTAAGAGCATTACCTTGACTTGCTAGTTTTTCCTTCTTTCCTTTTCCTTCTCTTCTTTTCCTCTTTCTTTCTCCTTGTTCTCGGTTTCAATGAGGTTCACACACCAAGTGCTACAACCCATACCAATACACAATCCAATTTAGCATCCATTTCATACTAACCCTAGAATTTAAGTTTTAGGGTTTAGACAAGAGTGTTACCTCCCAATGGATGAATGGAGTTCTTGAATAGCAAAAGAACAATATTCCTAGCCCAAGAGGAAGCCAAAATCGGCTGAAGCAAACAAGGAACCAAGAGTTCAAAACTGAGAATTCTTAAAATGCAAACAAGGGCTAGAAACAATGGATTTTCGAACTTCTTTTTACCTCAATGATGAGGAGGTGAAGGTGCTTCTAATGGTGGCTTCAAATCTCCAAATGGTGAATACCCACAAAAACGAAAATGGAGCTTTTGGATTTTTGAAAGGAGGAAAATATTCTCCTTTGCAAGGGGATTCCAATGGTACTGTTTTTATAATTTTTGGACAAGTATTGAGCTAGAACAAGAAGAGAGAAGGAGGGAGTTTAGTGGTTTCTTTCATTTCTCCATGGCTGTGTCGCATGGAGAGAAAAATCAGAGAGAATAGAGAAAGAGATGGGTACGTGAGAAGGAGTGGGAAAAGTGAGGAGAGAGACTTCTATTTTTTTCTTGCTTTTGCTTTACTTATTAGGCTTGTCTTTTAGCAAATGACAAAGAAATAAAGAGAGTGAGTGAGAGGAGGGGGTGACCGGCCCCATATACACACACACACACAATTTTTAAATTTTCTATTGCAAAGTGGACACACTAAGTTTGTTTAATTGTACTCTTACCCCACAACTTACCGGTTGTTACAGTTTTTACTAACCGGTACCCGTTTTCCGGAGTTCTCTCGTTTAATTAATTTTGTTGGTTCTAAGGCTTCACTAATATTTATTAGTGACTATTTAGTTGACCAAAATATTTACGAGTCTATTTGACCCGCTTAAAGTCACGTTTTCCCGGTTTCCTCGAAAAACGCTCTTTAAGGTTCGTTTATGCTTTTAACCCACTTTAAAGGTCCGTTTTCTTCGGGATTTGTTCCCTCATATTTATTTTAGTGTAATTAAGCCTTTAAAAATATAATTAGCCTAATTAATCACTGTTTTTTAATTATGGGGTATTTCAGGTAGTCTTCATTGTCATCACTCTGGAGCGGCCCAAGATGTCGCATGTGCTCCTTGAGCAGCTCGGTGTAGACAACGACAGACTCCTTAAAGAAATCCACCCATCCTTGGAACATCAGCAGCTCCTGGATCTTTCCAAGACCCATCTTCTCCATCCAGTCCAAGTCCAACGTCTTGGGTAAGACGGGACAGGACTTGTCGTTGACATTTTCAGCCTTGATCATGGCTGACTCTAACTTCTTGAGCTTCTTCAGACACTTGAGAGTTTGAGGTGGCTGTGGCTTCACAACCACCTTTTTGGATTGGAAGAGCTCCTCGAGCTCTTGAGCATGCGGTGAAGGCACCATTGTTGTTTACCTCTGGCCTTCCTTATTTGCTCGCACTCCTTGAGCGTCAGTATGACCAGTGAGGGTGACTCTGTGTCGCTATATCCTTCACGACTCGATCGGCGAGGTGTCGGAGACCGGTCGACGACTGGTACCGTGGTTTGAGCGAGGAGTTCTGTTTCTTCCTCTGAGTCTGGTGTTGTCGCACCCTCTTCTTGGACCTTCTCTTCCATTGAAGCTTCCTTTTGTGACTTCTCGTCACTCTGAACTTCTTCTTCTTTCAGCTGGTGAACAATGGCTTCGACGACTACTAAGGGAGTAGCTTTCTCGTCATCGGTGAAGTGCAACTTGCGATTTTCTCTTTCAGGTGTTGAGAGGGCTTTTTGTGGAGTTTCTTGCCTGGTTTTACTACGTTTGGAGGCGCAAGTTGCGTGACTCGTTGTAGTCGTAGAATGGCTTTTACCTTTTGGAATCTTGGCTTTGGATTGTTTTATGGTGATTTTTGATGATGGAGCGGGAGAAGACATGGCTGTTTTTTCCGTCGGGGTTGGAGTAGGTAGGATTGTGGGTTTGAAAGTTCTAGATTGAATGAGGTGATCAACTTTAGGTAAGTGAGAGCTTATATAAGTTACCTCTTCTTGTAGTAGTTCTCCCTCGTCCATGACCCTTCGAACAAGTTGGTCTTCCTCTTGTTTGGACAGACGAGGTAGTGGCAACACTCTGATGAGATCTGTTTCCTGTATGTCAGCCACTTGTTCTGGTGAAACATCCCTAAGGATGGCCTTTGTCTTGGAACGAAGAGCAGACTTGGGTGCCATTTTTTATCAGAGGATTCACTGGAATTTACTAACTTTTTGATCGAGAGTTCTTGAGCGGCTGTGAGGCAAGGGATTTTTTCGCACAAAGCTTACTAGAGTGTTGTAAGGGAGAAGAGAAGTTGCTTGAACACTTGGAGATATATAGAAAGTGTGGGCAAATAGCGTGATGTTCGGAAACCGCTTCTCATTCGCTCGCTGACATGTCTCAATAGTACTATTCATAAGGGCAGCGGTCGTGATGGTTTGTCAACGATCCGTTGAGCTTTTCCCGTTTCTATCTATTGCACTCTCCCTATTCTATCCTTACTTTTTGTGAAACCCTGACATATCTGTTTCAAGTAGTCGTTTGACATAATTTCCATGCATTAAACTGAACGTTGACTATTGAATGACATACTTGATGTGTTGCTCACGTGTCGGTGACCAATCATGGGAATTAAAAGATAGCCTAATCGTGATTAATCGATATCATTCCAAGATCATGAACAATCTTGTTCAAATTTTCTCTACTTAGTGGTTTAGTAAAAATGTCTGCTAGTTGGTTTTCGGTAGAAATGTACTTTAAGTCAACTAATTCCTTTTCACAACAGTCTCTAAGAAAATGATGTCTAATGTCAATATGCTTGGTACAAAAATGATGTACAAGATTTTTTGGAAATAGATATGGCGCTAGTATTATCACCCATAATTGGCAACGTACCTGTTTTAACACCACAGTCACCAATTTATTGTTTGAGCCACAAGAGTTGAGCACAACAGCTTAGCGCAGCTATGTATTCAGATTCAGCAGTTGAAATTGCTACGCTTTGTTGTTTCTTTGATCCCCATGCAATCAAACATGATCCAACAAAGAATGTTGTCCCTGGCGTTCTCTTTCGATCGGTGATAGATCCTCCATAGTCTGTATCTGAAAATCCTACAATATTACAGTTAGTGAATTTTGGATAAAAGAGACCAAGATTCATGGACCCTTTGAGGTAACGTAGGATTCTTTTCACCGCTGTGAGATGACTCTTCCTTGGATATGCTTGAAACCTGGCACATAAGAAAACACTATACATTATGTCAGGTCTACTAGCAGTTAGATATAGTAGAGAACCGATCACCTCTCTGTACGATCGCTGGTCGACCGGTTGGTCACCAGTCATGACACCCATTTTTGTGCCAACTGCCATAGGTGTGTCAAAAGGTTTGCATGCCTCCATTCCAAATCTTTTTAGTAGATCCTTTACGTACTTTTGCTGGGATATGATGGTCTCTTCGTCATCCTGCTTGACTTGAAGTCCTAAGAAGAACTTCAATTCTCCAAGATCACTCATCTCAAATTCCTTTTTCATCAATGCCTCGAATTTCTTGCAAAACTTCTCATCAAAAGATCCAAAGATTATATCATCAACATATACTTGCACAGTTAAGAAGTCCCTTTTATTGTTGTAAACAAACAAGGTTTTTGTCTACCTTACCTCTTTTGAAGTGGTTTTCTAATAGATAGGAGAATAGGCGGTCGTACCATGATCTTGGAGCTTGTTTGAGTCCATAGAGAGAGCTTTGTCAAGCTTGAGCACCATGTTTTTTCTTCTCGTGCCTCAAAACCTGGAGGTTGTTCAACATACACTTCTTCTTTGGCGTACCCATTGAAAAAGGCACTCTTGATGTCAAGTTGAAAGAGTTTGCTTCCTTTATGTGCGGCAAACGCAATCAGTAATCGGATGGACTCCATCCTTGCTACTGGAGCAAAGGTTTCTTGGAAGTCTATCCCTTCTTGTTGATGATATCCTTGTGCTACCAGATGAGCTTTGTTCCTAGAGACTTCTCCATCTCATTTAGCTTGTATATGAAGACTCATTTTGTGCCAAGTACTCCTTGATGTGTGGGACAGGCACAAGATGCCAGACTTTGCATCTTTCAAACTGATTTAATTCTTCTTACATTGCTTTAATCCAGTTTAAGTCTTAAAGAGCTTCTTTGATGTTCTTGGGTTCGATGGGTGAAACTGTCATTGAGAAGGCTACGAGATCACGAATTTGTGCTTTGGTTTGAATTCCTTTGGAGATATCTGATATGATGTTCTCCAATGGGTGATCTTTATACAAAATACAAGATTGATGAATGGTTGATGGTGATAGAGGATCTTCGGCATCATTATTTTCTTCGTTGACTTGTTGTTGACCTGTCACTGACCTGTCGGGTAGGTTTTCTTTGGTTAGTGATTCATCCTTGGGATTGTCTGTGTGATCTTGTTCAGCTAGATCAAATCCAAATTATTCATCTCCTTTAGATTCTTTGATCTTATGGACTTCAGCCTCATCAAAGACTACATGCACACTCTCTTCCACTTTCAATGTTCTCTTGTTGTAGATTTTGTATGCCTGACTTCTTTCTGAGTACCCGAGGAAGATGGCCACATCACTCCTGGCAATGAATTTTCTTAAGGGATTCTTTTCATTGTGTGGACATAACATTTACCAAAGATCCTGAAGTGAGTTATGTTTGGTTTTCTCCCCATGATTAGCTCATAGGGTGTTTTGTTGAGGATTGGTCGTATGAACGTTCTATTGTAATGTAGCATACAGTAACCATAACTTCTGCCCAAAAGACCTGAGAAAGACTGCTCCCCAAAAGCATGGCCCTAGATATCTCTTGTAAAGTCCCGTTCATACGCTCGACTACCCCATTTTGTTGAGGTGTCCTTGGTGTTGAATATGTATGATTGATTCCATGTTGTTTACACATATCCATGAATTGTTGATTTTCAAATTTTGACCCATGATCAGACCGAAGCGCCTTGTTCTTATAGTTGAGTTGTACTTGGACTTTTCCTGTAAAGACTTGAAATTTCTCAAAGACTTCGTCTTTGGAAGCAATAAAATTGTCCAAATGAATCATGAGTAGTCATCAACAATTACAAATACATACCAATTTCCTCCAAAACTTCTGATTCTCATAGGCCAACATAAGTCCATGTGAAGTAATTCAAGTGGTTTGGATGTATTTACCATGTTCTTTTATTTGAAAAAGTCTTAGTTTGTTTGCTTCTAACACATGCATCACAAAGATTGGTCTCAGATTCTTTAATCTAAGGGAGACCTTTTACTAACTGTTTCTTGACAAGTTTTCTTAACAAGGATATGCTAACATGCCCTAGTGTTTTGTGCCATAGAGTGGAGTCATCTATTGATGCAGTTAAACATGGAAGATTTAGACTGTCAATATCCTCCAAACTAGTTACACAAACATTTTTCCACCTTTTCCCTTTAACAACTCCTTACCATTACTCTGACTTACTATGCTATAATGTGTATAGTAGAAGTGAATTGAGTTGCCTTTGTCACATATTTGAGATACACTAAGCAAATTAAATTTTAAACCATTAACTAAATTGACATTATCAATGACATAATCTAAAGTAAAACCAACCTTACATATACCGATGATTTTCCTTTCTTGTTATCGCCAAAGGAAATGGTTCCTTGGCTTCTTGGTTTGAGTGAGAAGAACTTTATTTTGTCTCCTCATGTATTTAGAGCACCCACTATCAATGTACCACCAGGGGTCCATTCCCACTCGATTCTACACTTAACAAGTTAGTGGTGTGGGGTTAGGGTCCACAGAAAGTTTGGACCCATTTCCACCAACTAGCATTGTTCTAGGATCATTTTTTACTACCCATTTTAGTCCTATTTTCTTGAGTTCTCAATGCCTCATGAATCATGTCCTATAGCATTTGGCTTCATGATGACCGGGTTGTCTACATAGGTGACAGACACTTCTATGACTAGTTCCTGATTGATACCCAACCGGTCGTTTGTTTTTCCACATGGATGTCCTAGAATCAGCTTCTAGCTTTGAATGTTTTTCTTTGATTAAAGCTAGTTCATTTTCTTTTACGTTAAGAGCAGCAATCAACTCATCAATTTCAGGTTGTTTTCCTAGCTTCATCTTTTCATGAACGGTAAGAATTTCACTATAGTCAGTTTGTAATTTCTTGAGTGCATTCATAAGATTTTCTACCTTATCCTTGTCCAATTTTCCTCCAATTTTTCATTTTCTTCTAAGAGTTATTTGTTTTCAATTTTCAATGCCTCTAGTTGATCAACTAGTATGAGAGAAAACTTTCTAAGTCCTAGAAGTTCAGCTTTTAGAATTTTCTTTCTAAGTTTATAGTAGTTTACCTTCTTTTGTTCTTCTTCCTCTAATTCTGACGTGTCCTTGTCTTGCGCCATCAAGCAAACTTCCTCAAGGCATAGGTGAGCCTTCTCATTTTTTCAGAGATTGATATCTGAGGTTTGATTGTTGTCGCTTAGCTTTGAGTCTCCCCATGCCGCAACAAAGGCTTCTTTCCTTGGCCCTTTGCTGGATGATCTTCGGACAGGTTTCCTGACCCTATCGTTGTCCTCTCGGGATCGTTGAGGACAGTCTTTGATGTGGTGCCCACACTTTGAGCACCCGAAACACTTGTCATTGTTTTTCATCTGATGATCGTCAGTCTTCTTGGGCTCTTTACCTTTCCTCATGTTGTTTCTTATGATCTTCCAAAAGTACCTCTTGGCATAAAGGATCATCTCATCATTGTCTTCTCCTGTCTCGGACTTTTAATTTTCAGCTACCTGAAGGGATATCCCTTTTCCTCTTTCTCTTGTTGAACTTTCTGAGTTTCTTTGCTGTAACTTTAACTCAAACGCCATTAGGGAACCTAAAATGTCTGCCAAGAACATCTTAAAGAGATAATGAACTTCTTGCATGGCATTGAATGTGCTATCAAAGGAGGCAAGAAGAGATTTGAGGAACTTCTGAATTTTGTCCTCATTTGAGATAGTTCTTCCAAGCACAAGCATTTCGTTGATTAGCTTGCTGAACCTTGTGTGCATTTCAGAGATGCTCTCCTTTTCTTCTTTCTTAAATAGCTCCCAGTGAGTGAGTAACAACTCAATGCGAGTATTTTTTATCTCATCATTCCCTTCATACACGACTTCAAGAGTTTTCCCAATCTCTTGAGCTGTTTTAGCTGATGCTACTTTGGAGTATTGCTCTGGTAGTAGTGCACAATGTAGAATTCTTACTGCTCGAGCATTGAATATCAACTTCTTGATTTGATCATCCGTCATGTTGTCAACTCATATGTCTTGTCCTTGAGCATCTTGGAAGGTGTATTCACCGCGTGATATAACCCTCCACATCCTTGGATCATCAGACTTGATATGAAACTCCATTTTGTTTTTCCAGTGAGTGTAGTTATCTCCATTGAAGAGTGATGGTCGATTTGGTGTAGAACCTTCTCGACGCTAGTAGGCTTGCATGAGATATTTCGATCATCTTCCAAAGTAGTTAGCTTTCTAAAAGAGACCTACTCTGATACCAATTAAAACTAACTGGTGCTCCTGATGTGTCCCCGATCGATCGTGGACGTATCATTATTCTAAGAACTACTTGATAGTTGAGAAAAAGCAATGGATAAACTCAAACTGGAAACTCCATTTCGATTGAAAATTTACACACAGAAATTCACTCAATTTTCTCGCCCTACCCACAGACTCCGGGACAGTTTTGGACTATATCCCAAAGTCCTCTACTCTCTCCTAACAGTCTGCCTACAGTTCCCCAACCGTTCCCCGACCTATCAGTCTATCAAATACACAACGTATTGAAACTTGACTCCAGTCCTATCCAGCTCACCAACTCTTTAGCTCTTACACACACTTTAATCTGACTCACACTTGCTCTGGTTATCTCTACCTTTTTCTTTTCTATGTCAAGCTTGCTTACATAGGATATAAATGCACGTATTTAAACATGTTAGTTAAGATATAACTAACAGCCTATGATCACCTAGACTTTAGAAGTCAATAACTGATTTACCCTTTAGCATAACAACCAACTCAATTGTAGATTGATTTTCAACTTGATCTGGAGCCGTCAAAACACGTGTCACCTGATATGCTGTTATTTTATGCAAATTTTACTATGAAACCCCTTGTCTTTATTACCATTTCCCCGAATTTCGTATTTAAGTGAAGTTCATACCTATATATAAAAGAAACTGTTAGAAAATAAGTTATTTTGAAGTTTAAATGACTTAGGATGAATTTATGGGAATTTAGTATTTTGTGAAGGAGGTAAATAATTTAAATGCTTACAATAATTCATATTTACGTGCAGGTAGCTCCAAAGGTTATTAATGAAGGGAGTTGGTTGAAGATAGTAACTCTAGAGTCTTCCATAACTTATTGATGACGAAAGTAAATTGAAGAGAGTAACTTAAATTCTGAATTAACTAAAGGGCCTCAATTTACTTCGCGAAACTAAAGGAAATTAAAATGAGTCATCAAGGAGCAAACAAAGAGTCTTCAATTAGACTTATAAATAAGGAAGACTTTGACAGAGAAAGAGATCCACTCATCTTACAATCCATCCATTCATTTATTCATTCATTCACACAACATCAGTTCACTTATGTTTCTAGCTTTAGATTTAGGTGTTTTTTTCCGAAGATGTCTGGATAATGGATCTGACTCTGGGGAAAGGAGTTATTGTAGTTTGAGATGATTGTGTAATTCCTTCTAATTTGAGATATTTGCATATTGTTTCATATTAATTTAATCCTTGAGCTTTTTAATGAACTTCTAGACTTTGTTGAATTGCGTTGTGAATTCTTTTATGATCTGATCGGTGATTCAAGGAAGGTCAATGTCAGCAGAAATATGTGTTACTATTCTTCTACCTAGGCAGTGTACCTATCGTGCTACGGGATAGTGAATTGAGTAAAAGTTGTCGATCTTAGGGACCTCGTTCAATTAATTGACAATTTATTTACTAACTGAGAGACTAAACTAAGAAAACAGAAAACATCACTCTTTCAGGTTTTACTTAATTTAATAAAAAGAATAATTCAATGAACTAAGATAAAATAATAAAATAATAAACGGTAAAAATAAACTAAATAAAGAAATAAAGATTAAAACTCTAAAATCTAAAGAAGCACTCCGGATTGATCTGCAAACCTTCACTTTATTAATCTATTTATAAATTCTTCCCTAATTCTACAATAAACTCGGGAATCTTAATTAATTCATTGACCGGTCCTTGTACAACAAATCCTAACTGACAGAAATAACAAGCCGCAAAACATGCCCAAGTCAATTCTAACCAATCGCTTTATTACCAATTCCTATTGGAGACAAATTAACCTATAGGCAAACCATGCTTCGAGCCGTTAATCCGGTTTATTCCCTATGTCTTGTTAACTAATCTCAGCGCCACATTTTGATTAGACAACTACAAATATTGCTTTAATAATTAGCTAGAGAATTAAAGCGCATGAAGAACTGGAATTAAACTATTGTATAATTGAATTAGTAAAAATATTACAAAATAAATATAAAGATCCGGTTTGCTATCCCAACCCGGGGAACTAAACTAACTACTCAAACATAAACATAAAAATAACAAAAATAAGAGAGAAGAACATTAATGTGTAACAAATAGTGATATGTATATGATAGTGGTGTTGTTATGGTGGTGACGAATCTGGTGGTGGTGTTGTGGATGATGGTGATACTGTGGACGATGAGGTGGTCTGGTGGTGTGGTACGGTGGAGTTGAATAAGAATGGTGAGGCCTAAGCCTCTGTGAGACGTGGGCGCGAATGTATCAGGTGACTGAAGAGAATGAGGCGTAGAGCCCCTCCTGGGCGTGAATAGAATACCCATAAACCCTAATTCCTATTCTTATAAAGCAGCAGCTGTCCGGCCTGTCCCCGCATATTTATCAACATTATCATCCTTTTATCTCCGCGTAAATAATAGTGTGTCTTGATAACTTGTGAAATCTCGATCATAAATAATGTGCAGGCTGTCTTGCCTACAACCAACTGTAGCCAGTTGGCTACATCCACATCCAGGCGCACGCGTGATTTCATTTTTTTTTTCTTTCTCAAGCGTCCTTACTCCTTCCGGCGCATATTTTATTTTATTTTAAATATTTTTTATTTTTTTTTTATTTTTTTATCATAAAAACTTTAAATTGTTGTAACTTTTAATATATAAGTCCAAAATGAAAAAAAATTATATCATTGTTCATCTAAATTCAAGCTCTTCAAAACAAAACCAGTCATGGATATATTTTGATAACTTAAAAAAAATTATTTTTACATGTATAGAGCATAGAACGTATAAGAAAACTTGTACAGATGGTCATACAAACCTGTACAAATGTTCACTAAAACATGTACATCCTCACGTGAAGACATGTACATTCTCGCATTAAAAACATATAGATAGTCATATAAACCTGTACAAATTATTAAATATGTACATCCTTAAATTAAAACCTGTACATATAAGGAAGAACACTTGTACAGACGGTCATACAGACATGTACATATGACCATACAAACATGTACAGATGTTTATTAAAGAACATGTACATTCTCACATTTAAACATGTATATCGTCACATTAAAACATGTACATTCTCACATTAAATTATGTACATACATCCTCACATTAAAAATCATGGTATACATGTAAAAATAATTTTTTTTAAAGTTGTCAAAATATATTCATAGCTGATCTTGTTTTGAAGAGCTCGAATTTAGATGAACAATGATATATTTTTTTTTCATTTTGGACTTATATATTAAAAATTATAACAATTTAAAGATTTTGTAATAATATAAAAAAAATCACACAATCTATGCGCATACACGCGCCTAACACAAAAAAAAAAAAAAAAAACAAACCCCGTAAAGCGCTATATGCTACATGGATGTAGCCATTTCCTGTGCATGCACTTGTAGCTAAGTAATGTGCAGCAGCGTTAGCAATAGTACGCTTCGGAATGATGATTAAACCATCATTATATTCTTGCTTTGCGGATGTCTAACGATTGTGCAACCGTGAGTACTATGAATTGACGTTAATCGATTCAGTTTAACTTTCATGCACTCACGTGGTGCTCCAGTACCCTGAATGTGATATAAAAATCACAATACATATATAATGATGAAAGATGATTAATATCAATAGTAAAGTGCAGCAGCGGAACTCAAAAGTGATAGTAAATGATGGAGTAATGATGGAATAATAATTGATTAATAATGATGTTGATCCAGTGATTATCTAATGATGTGTGCATGTCTTGTATGGGTGTACAAGTAAGTGGTAAATAAACGAGAATGCTGATTAATTAATCATGAATTAATCATGAATTAATCGTGAGATAAAGTATTTAATTCCAGGCATTTTTCCTACATTCGACACATAAAATATATCAGTTCGCATTAAAACATAAATCTAGGAAAAAAAACATATGATAAGTAAGAAACATGACAATAATTGTCATAAAAATATGAAGAATTATAACCCTAAAAGTATATATATTTCTCACTTATCAAACTTTCTCACACTTAGCTTTTGCTTGTCCTCAAGCAAATAAAGAATAAAACATTCTCTAAGGCCGTAGCATCGAACCTCAGGATCAAACAAGTGCAGAAGGAAATCAAGCAAAATGGCAATCAAAAGAATAATCATGCTCTTAGCTGTAAGTTTTCGTAAACAGTGAAAAAGAACAGTTATGTAAAAGCATGGACAAGTTTGATTGTATAAACTAAATATAGGATAGCTTGGGATCTTCCATTAATTTTAACATATGGATGACAAGGGGTGTGAAGTAATGCCATATTCCGTAATACCTTACAACATCACACACTCATAATCAGAATAAGAAAATTACAATAAACATTCAGCATTAAGAACTTTTCTTTTCTTTGCATAGTTATTTCCATTTTTCACACAATTTTTTTCAGCCCCCAGACTTTTCTCTTTATCCCTGTATCGGCGTTGGAACTTCTATCCCAGATCACGAGACCTTAGGTAGATAGGTGTTAAGGCACCCCTAGGACGTAATAACCGGATATAGGAGGCCTGTTTTTGTTAGAATATTTTTTTGATCAACGGAGTACCTTGCCTTATCCTTTCATTCCAAACTTTCACATCATTTCTAAAATCCTAAACTAAACTAATTCAGGTTACACAATCAGCTAATCCACCAAATTTCAATGAAAACAAAATTAGTTTGAATAAAAACAAGTTAGGTTAGTCAAACAGCTTTATGCAACAGAATTCTTGAGGTTGTCACCTGACTTAATTTCTAACTTCCACAAAAATTTTCACCAAAGAATTCAATATTTATAAGCACTCAACGAAGTGATCCTCTCAAAGCAAGAAAACAATCAAAAACAAGTGTGGCATTTAAGTACAACTGGCATATTTTCAGCGAACGATCTCTACTTCCTCACACTCAAGAGGAGCAATGTTCTCATTGTTTAAAAATAAAAATCAAGAAAAGACCTTTCAAAATATGTCAGAATCATTAAGAATTTCATTCATGGCAATAAGAACTGATAAAATAAATAAGCATTAGAAGCATTGTAGGCTGAACACATAAAGGAAACTGAAACTCCCTTGATATCATAGATTGAGGAATGTTCCCTTCCTCACACTTAAGCTCGAACATCGGGATAGTAGCTTTCCTCACACTTGCATTCAAGCAAGTGTCCAGCCATGGAGAATAGATAATACCACAAAAAATTTCACCTGCACACTCACAAAACTACCACAAAAACGCTAGAAGTGTTGCGTTAAAAGCACAGACACCATTGTCACTTCTGACTCAAAAAGAACTAATAATTTAACTACCAAAAATAAATTAATGCAGAATTAAAATAGGCTAGACTAAAACAAAACAACTAAAATATATAAAAATAAAATAAAATAAAACAAAATTAATTCTAAACTAAACTAAAACAATTAAAGAAAATAAAGAACTCAACCAGGATCAAAAATATAGGTGGATAAAGGCTTCAACAGTGATAAGAAGTAGGCACCAATCTTCATTATTAATCCACCTGGATCAAAACAAAGTGTTACCTCAACAAATAAAATTGGAAAATATAAACTCCACAAAACCTGGTGTGTGAGGAGGTATTGACGGTAACGAATCTCTAGCAGAAGACCGGTGTGAATGACTCTTCCTCCTCAAATTTGAGGACATAAACATCCTTCTCTTGCTGTTGAGGCTCATGGAGGCAAGGTTGAAGTTGATGACAGACTGATGGTGGCGCTTCTTCCTCAGATTCGAGAATATAGATATCCTCTTCCGGTTGTTGAGGCTCCATGGAAAATTCATTCTGGCAGACAATTGTTGTAGAAGCTTTAATCTCTTCATCTTCTGTGAAATTGTCCTCAACTGGTGCTTCTACCGGCTCGAAGTTAGGCTCAGGCAAGATATTCTGCTCTATAGGCGGAGGACTTTCCCACCAATAAAGTTCTCGATTAGATTGTGGTGGTGGTTAGTACCCAATCAATCTTTGAAAAGAAAGTACTGCTTCCCGCTTGCACTGCAAAGCTTGTTCCACCATCGATCTCGTCTCCTTATCATAACTGTTCTCCATTTTCAGTAACTAGCCTACAAAAACAAAAAAAAAACAAAAAAAAGTAAAATAGAACTAAAAATAAAAATAAAAAATTTGTTGATTTCGATAATAGGAAGTGAGTGTAAGTTTCGGATTTGAAACTGATAAACAATATTGAACTTTTGTCTTTGTCGGATCCTTTGTCGGATCCATTGCCGCGTGGTTTGTGTCCGGCTCATTCAAATCTTTGAATATACCGTGCATCCTCTATCCGGCATTGCATCCGGCGCATTCAGAAACTGGTTAATTCGAGACTTGTGAGTTTGAATTAGTGATCATACTTGTTTTATATGGATTATTGTCCCGAACTAAGGAGTAGTTCGTAGTAATTAACCATTTAATTAGTTAATTAGATAAATTTCTTTAATTTAAATCAATGATTAAATTTTCCCCCTTGTTAGAATTAGGTAATTATTAAGCTTAGGACTAATTTTCAATTAAAGTCCCTAGGGTTCGATACTTTCGGTCGTAATTTACTCACTATATATTCCGACTGGGAATTTTTGCTACCCGTATTTAGAGTTGTAGGATTCTTTACATTTTTCCATTGTTTTTATTCATTTTTGTATATAATTTTATCCTACAAATTCTTAGTTAGTAAAATGGCGCCGTTGCCGGGGACTTGGAATTAGTCCAAGTCCTAAAATTGGTAATTGCCTATTCTTCATTCGTTGATTTTTTGCATTATTTCTTAAGATTGCATATGTCGTGCGTATTGCCGGATCTCATAACCCGGCATATTCGGAGGAAGTCCGTGCTGGGTATGAGACACCCGGCATGTCGTCCGACACGTCCTGTATTATGCAAAATTTATTCTCACCGAATAATAAATCTAAGTTGTTTTAGTATTCTTTTCTAAGTAGTTGAAAGTGTCGTGTATGATGCCGGGTGTGGTGATCCGGCACATTCGGAGGAAGTCCGATGCCGGATATTTGGTCTCCGGCACTATACCCGGCATGTTCAATTTAGCATTTTTTTTATGGTTTTGATCTTCCTGTATCTATCTCACCCTGTTTCTTAACTTGGTATTCAGGATGCCTAGAATTATATGGATAGCTAAATTACAAAGTGGGGAGTCAAGTTTTTTTTCATTTCTTACACGTCTATGTAGTAAGTGAATTGAACCCCCGTACAGGGGTATAGATTTTTATAAAGAGGAAGAAGTTGAGACCGGCTCTTGCCTACCATCGCCTTAGAACCACAGCGCGCATGCGGGTTTTACCTGTAGAAGAACTTAGGAGGAGATTCCCTCATATGTGTATCTTCACCAATAGAGTTCATAGGAGGGACCCTTCCTATGCTATATTTACCAGTAGGGTTAGGCGTACTAGGTTCAGGGCTATCTATTAATATGTATTAGTATGTTTTTATATGCTATTATGTAATAACAATGGTACTTCCTTTTAAATAAGAATTTATAAGTATTGTTGCATTTCTTTCTATGTTACATAAAAAAACATTTCTTTTTGACATCTCTTAGGTACTTGCTTTTCTAAAAAGTGAATGCTTCTTCGATCGCACAGTCCTTCTGACGAATTAGCAAACTACGACCCTGAGATCGAGAGGACACTTCTTCAATCCTTTAGACAAAGAAGGAACCAACCTCTTACACAAAGAGATTCAAGTACCAACTACATGATGTCAACCCCCACAGTCCGCAACATCAACCGGCCGTCTAGCCAAGGCCAACAACCAGCCATCAACCTCCCTCACCTTCAATCAACCGAATATGATGAGTGGCAGAAATTGAAGCCATATCATCATATTCGTTGCGTGAAGGAGTTGGGTATGTTCGATGGTTCGAACCCAGACGAAGCTTTGCTACACGTCACAAAGTTTCTACAGCACGTCAATAGCCTCACTGCCACTGATGTTGTTCTACAGTATGCTCGACTCTCTCTCTTTCCTCACAGCTTCACGGGGATCGCGAGCAAATGGTACCACAGCCTAACTCCAAGTAGCATTTCCACGTGGGATGACATGGCGACCAAATTTTACGACAAGTTCTTGCCACCAAGTCGAACTCTGGAGATGATCACCGAGATCTATAATTTTAAACAACTAGGATCGAAGAACATCTGTGAGACTTGGGATCAGTTCAAGGGGTTGCTCCTGACATGTCCGCACCACGGTCTTACCAAGGAACAACTTTCCCAGTTGTTCTACAAAGGTCTAGTGAACCAGTACAAAACCATGGTGCTTTCCTCCCTCGGTGCAGATGTCCTGAAGAAACCAGGAGAGCAGTTTCTGAGCGGGATAGAATCCCTCTGCGAAGAAATTCGCGATTGGGCCATCGGCGGATCAAGAGGTGGCGCCCTAGGTTTGTACCACATCGGAGAGAGTGACAATAAATTTGACAAACTGATGAAGAGTCACGAGTAATTGTTGGAAAGCAACGCTCAGCAGTCCACAAAGGTAAGTGCTCTGTAGAAAGTTGTGGAGCAGTTGGCCATGAGTTCCCTTCCTCAACAAGCTAATGTGGTCAATGCGAGACCACCCGTTCTGGTAAATCGTTCTTCTGTGTTTTCCTTACCACCTTCTGACGTGTCTTGTACACAGTGTGGAGGACCATACGATTTCGAACAATGCCCTGAGTTACAAGAATTAAAGGCAACCGAGGAAGCCAACTATGTGAACAATAGCCAAGGGTTCAGGCAGCCTTGGCCACACGGCGCCCAACCCCCTCAAAACTACCAAGGTTATGGAGGAGTTTCTCAAAACCGACCGGCCCAGCCCCCTCAAAATTTCCAGAATCCGGCCGGTTATCAAGGAGGCCCGAGGTAGTTCTCGCCAGTTCCTTATGGAGAGCTCCACCAAACCAACCCCCTCCCCCATCCAATTCTGAAGCTGAGATGGCCGAGATGTGTGACATGATAAAGGCGTTGATGAATAAATCCCGGGATACCCAGGAAGAGGTCTCAACCCTTCGCAAGGATCAAAAATCTTTGTAGTCATAATTGCAACAAATTCTCACTCAACCAAGGCCACTCGGCCAACTACCGTCCCAGACGCAAATCAATCCAAGAGAACATGCAAAGTCTGTCTCCATTGAGAGTGAAGATGTTAACGCCATCACTCTCAGAAGTGGAAAGGAAGTAAGCAGGAATCAAGAAAAAGAAAAAGAAAAGCAAGTCGCACCTGATGATGTGGAGGAAGTAACTTTTCCCATACTATCTTAGGAGACACAGGCTCTGTTGGGACATCAGAGTGTTGCAGAGATAGCCAATCACCTCGATAGAGTCAATCATCCTTAGACAGACACAAAGAGTGAGCCGCTTCAATAGAGTCCACGAAACAAAGGAGGCTTCACAGACTCACCCGTGCAGTTGCGAATAAAAAGGAGTCAACTCGGGAAAGCCTCAATGCCACAACGGTCATGAAGTATTCCCTTAACACCCGAAGATCGCGGCCCAAGTAAGAAGACCACTCAAAAGACGTTGGAAGTTACCCACTAAGTTAGTTCTGGTATTTTCAGAACTAACTCCCTCGACCTACCGGTTGTAATGCTAGTATAAATAGGTTATGTAATAGCTAGTTCAAAGTGTGCTTTCATTGAGGAATTTTTCAGAGCTTAGAAAGAGAAAGAGAATCGCTTTGTAAGCCAGAGAGAGACGTACCAAGTTAGTTAGTACTTTTAGAAGACTCTGCTAGGAAGATCCTAGTTTCACTACGCTTACCATTGATCTGATCAAGAGTGTGTTGGGTGAGTGAGTGAAAAACCGCTAAGTAGATCACTTCTACTTAGTGGACATTTGTAAGTTGTTTTATTTGACCAGGAAATGAAATATCTTATTTGTGTATCCTACTGAGTTCCACAGAGTCCTTCTTTCCTTTTCACATTGTTTCGTTTCAATTACCTTAAAGTCTTCTGCGCCCTTAGTGTAACCATTTCGATTGAGTGCCTATACATCATGGAGTGTTTCTCACTTACAAAGACTGATTGAGTCAAACCAACTCTTAGACTCACACCTTTGGTTGGTTTGAGTTAGCCACCCGATCCTACACGTGGTATCAGAGCCTTGCTTAGGCTAACGATCAATCAACAGAGCAATGGCAAACCTTCTTGCCAATCAAAACAACAAAATGCACTTCGGGCACCCCAGACTCACCTCCACCAACTACGACCATTGGAAAAACGAGATCGAGCAACACATTGAGTTAGTCAACTCTGAGCTTTGGGAGATAGTCACTGGAGGAGATCTGGCAGTCAATCCAGATCGCTCAACATGGACTGCTGCAGATCGCAAAAGGTACGAGTTGAATCGACAAGCATCACTTGCAATATACACTTGCCTGTCCATCCCAGAACAAAGGAGAGTCAATAACTGTAAGTCCGTAAATGAGATATGGACACTCCTTCAAGCTACCCACGAATGAGTCACTGAACTCAAGAAATGCAAAGCTCAAGAACTCCGAATGGACTATGAAAATTTTCTGCAAAAACCCGGTGAGTCACTGGAAGAAGTGCTTGATCGTTTCTACTTACTAACTACTACTATGCAGGAAGTTAGCATCTTACCAGATAGAGAAAGTGTCTTGCACAAGTTGCTGGATAGTCTCAGAGAAGAATGGGCATAGACGGTAATCTCCACCAAAGCATGCAAGGATTTATCCAAATGGAGCTGTCAAGACCTAGGTTCCTATCTACAATCCGTAGATAAATACAAGAAGAATGTTCGAAAGAAGTGTGGTAATACTTCTTCTCCCTCTTCTAGTAAGACTACTACCTTGAATGACCAAGCCTTGCAGGTTAATTCGACTCAGTTAACTCAAGAAGGAGCCTATGTCGCTGATACTCAAATCAGACAGGCTAAGGCTGAGCTGGTGGATATTATTGTTGAAGAAAGTGAGGCTGAGACTATGAAAGACTTTGTCTTCATAGTCATGAACTTCCAGAAATTCATGCGTAACCAACCAAATCGTCAGAGTCGGTCGTTCTCAAACACCTCCAAACAAGTCTTCAACTATGTGACCTGTTTCAACTGCAATAAACCCGGTCACTTCAAGAAGGAATGTCCTTTACTCAAGAGTCAGTATGGAAAATCTCAAAGGAGGTCGCTAATGGCAGCTGTTGGTTGGGGTGATTCAGACTCCGACGATCCAGACACAGAGTCCAGCGGCTTAGTATGTCTCATGGCACACGATACGACGGAGTCCATGATTCCCGACAATGAGGTAACTCGTTCTCACCTTGAAACAGATCTTTACCGTATTACTCCTATGGGATTTATGACTTTAATTGCTAAAATTGTCTCCGAGAACAACTCCCTCAAAGCAAGTCTCACCAGCAAAATAACCGAGCTATCTGAGGAACTTGAAATCTCAAAAGGTCTTATGTATGCCCTAAGAGATGAAGCTGAGGAACACAAAACCATCTCTTGCTCCCTCAGGTTAGATCTACAAGAATCAAGGCGTCATGTTGACTCCCTTCAAAAGGAACTTCATGATACCTTAGAGCGAACTCAATCTAGCCAGGGTAACCAGAAAGAGTCTTTCACCCTGATCGACTCTCTCAAACAAGACCTCACCATCTTTACTGATAAGTGTTGTTCTCTCCAAAATGATCTAAATGCTTCTGAATCCAACAATATATCCCTGAACACCACTATCAAAAACCTCACTCAAAAACTGAAAGAAAAGGAGCATGCTCTCTCTCTCAAGGCAGTCAAATTTATCAAACAAGTCACCTCCTCCAAACTACCTGAGTGGGCCAACTCTAAGATCAAAGAAATCAGAAAGATCGAGATGATCTTCGCTCCAAAGTAGAACAACTCTCTCAAGAGATTGTGAATCTACAATCCGGAGTTCGATCCACTCAATCCAAGCCCAAGTGGCACAAGGGTAAGTTTGATATCCCAAAGAATATGTCCAAGTCCGACAACAAAGCAAAACGATATCAAGAAAAGGAGAAGTTTGACTCCTGGTGGAAAGGACAACAGAAATACGTCAATCTTCCTCCAACCAAAATTTGTGGCTACTGCGGGAGTCTTGGACATAGAGACAGTGCTTGTGATAAATTAAATAAAGATCTCTCGTTTAAAGTCAAACGTGTTAAGTTGATACTTGAAGCACGAGAAGAATTGAGAAGATCTGGCTCGAAAAGGGAACCCAAGTACATCTGGGTTCCCAAATCTAACAAATGATCTGTTATTTTGTAGGTGAAGGCGAATAGAGACAGCTGGTACTTGGACAGTGGATGCTCTCGTCACATGACTGGAGATCCAAATCAATTCAATTCGCTTTCATCCTACCAAGGAGGTAAGGTTACTTTTGGAAACAACAACCAGGGTGAAATCGTGGGAGTTGGCTCCGTAGGTAACCCCTCAAAGTTTAAAATTGATGGAGTCCATCTGGTCACTGGACTTCAACATAGTTTACTAAGTATTTCTCAAATTTGTGATAGATTCAATTTGGTACTTTTCTCCTCTTCGGATTGTAAGGTTTATGATGAGCGTACAGGTTCCTTAAAAGCTGTGGGACGTAGAGAAGGAAATCTCTACAAAATGTGCTTAAACTCCATTAATCCAGATGATCAAGTCTGTCTCAACGTGCATTCCAAAAACTCATTGTGTGGCACTCCAGACTTGGTCACGCAAATCACAGGCTGTTGAACAAGCTCAAAAGCAAGGACTTGGTGATTGGTTTACCAGACACAAACTTCGACACATACTCTGTCTGTGAAGCATGCGTAAAAGGTAAACACACCCGGTCCTCCTTCAAAAGTAAGTCGACTCTCTCTACTAGCTCTCCGTTAGAATTGCTCCACATGGATCTTGTCGGTCCCATGCGTACACAAAGCAGAAGTGGTAAGAGGTATATTCTGGTCATAGTTGATGACTATTCTAGGTGGACTTGGGTCATTTTTCTATCTACTAAGGATGAAACTTTTACGGAGTTCGTCAAACTCCATAAAATGCTTGTCAACAAATTTTCATTTACTTTGAAAACCCTGAGAACGGACCAGGGTACTGAATTTTGCAACAAGTCGTTTGATGAGTTTTGTAGGGACAACGGAGTTGATCACCAAATATCATCCGCACGCACTCCAGAACAAAACGGAGTGGTTGAACGCAAGAATAGAACTTTGGTAGAAATGGCTCGCACCATGCTCATTGACAGTCAACTCACTCCATCTTACTGGGCAGAAGCTGTTAACACAGCATGCTATGTGTTAAATCGTGCGCTGATTCATCCATTTCTTCACAAGACACCCTATGAACTACTCCGTCAATGAAAACCAAGCCTTATTCATCTCTGGCGTTTCGGGTGTAAGTGCTTTATCCACAATAATGGTAAGGACAACTTGGGTAAGTTCTCTCCTAAAAGTGATGAAGGTATTTTTCTTGGCTACTCTTCTAAAAGCAAAGCTTATCGTGTTATCAATCTGAGAACTCAATGTTTAGAAGAGAGTCCCCATGTCAAGTTCGATGAGTCCCACAATGTTGGCTCATCTTCTGATCAACTTGACTTTGCTCCTGACGACTTCCTCACCGATCCACACTTCATCACTGTACCCATAGGAAGACTCCCCGATGCCCAATCCATCACTCCTAATGATTCTCCGGCACACAAAAACAATACATCAGACTCTACTGACTCTGACAATACCCTGGAGACACCCTTACCACAAAACTTGAACTTTGACTCCTCTGACAAAGACACACCCCCTCCTGCTTCACGTCGACAGTTCCAACAAAAATCAGCTCACCCTCCTGAAAACATCATTACAGACCCAAACTCCGGTGTTCAAACACGTCTCCAAGCTATGCAAAACCTCTGTGCCTTTGGTGCTTTTCTCTCCAGCACTGAACCAAGAAATGTCAAAGAAGCACTCCTTGATAGTGATTGGGTCATTGCAATGCAGGAGGAACTGAATTCTCTCCAAAGACATGCTGTCTGGGAGTTAGTTCCTCGACCCTCACATCAGCAAACCATTGGTACTCGTTGGGTCTTTCGTAACAAACTTGATGATGCAGGACAAGTTTTCAGGAATAAAGCTAGACTGGTCGTCCAGGGCTACAATCAAGAAGAAGGGATTGACTATGATGAAACCTTCGCACCCGTAGCTCGTCTTGAAGCAATTCGCATGCTAATTGCGTTTGCTGCATTCAAAGGTTTCACATTATATCAAATGGTTGTCAAGACAGCCTTCCTCCATGGCTATATTGATAGAGAAGTCTACGTCGAGCAACCTCCAAGGTTCACAGACTCCGTCCATCCCGACTACGTCTACAAACTGTGTAAGGCCCTTTACGGACTGAAACAGGCTCTGCGCGCGTGGTATGAAAGACTGTCTACATATCTATTGCAAAATGGTTTCTCTCGAGGTAACGTAGATAAAACGCTCTTCATTCTTCACTCATCGCATGACTTACTTCTAGTACAGATTTATGTTGATGATATCATTTATGGCTCTACAAGTAACACCCTCTGTGACCATTTTGCTAACCTCATGAAGCAAGAGTTTTCCATGAATGAGTTAGATGAGCTCAAGTTCTTCTTAGGATTACAAATTCAACAAGAAAAGGAAGGGATCAAGATCCATCAACAAAAGTACATCAAGGAACTCCTTGACAAGTACAACCTCAAAAATGCCAAGAGTATGTCCACACCAAGCTGTACATCTGCCAAACTGCATCCTGACGATGACGGAGTCGGTGTCAATGCCACAGAATATAGAGGAATGATAGGGTCCCTCTTGTACCTGACTGCCAGTCGTCCCGACATTCGTCACGCAGTCTGTCTTTGTGCTCGCTTCCAAGCGCCACCAAAGCAGTCACACCTGAAAGCAGTCAAGCGTATCTTCCGCTATCTTAAAGGTACAAGTACACTCTATTTATGGTATCCACGATCTCCTACTTTTACTTTATCTGGATATAGTGACTCTGATTGCGCTGGTTCTCTCCAAGATCGAAAGAGTACTTCAGGTAATGCACAGTTCTTGGGTCTTTGCCTTGTTTCATGGTCCTCCAAAAAACAGAACTCCGTAGCACTCTCTACAGCGGAGGCAGAGTATGTCTCTGCTGCAGCCTGTTGCTCCCAACTCCTTTGGATGAAACAACAACTTCAAGACTATCATGTCACCCAAGAACAGATCCCAACCTTTTGTGACAACAAAAGCACAATCAAAATATCAGAAAACCCAGTCCAACACCCAAGAACCAAACACATTGAAATTCGCTTTCACTTCTTGAAAGACTGTGTCGAGAAAAAGCTCATCCAGCTTGACTTTGTGCCCACAGAAGATCAACTTGTAGATATCTTTACTAAACCCCTGTCTACAGCACGATTCGAAGCACTGCGATCAGCAATCGGGTTGACTCCGTCTACCTAGACGGTTGCATCTCCTTGCCCCTACCGCAATCTTCAGCAGGTACTCCCTCATGTCTCATCGAGTCTGTCTTTGTTTGCACTTGAATCTGTGAAATGTGTTTCATTACTTAGTATGTCTATACTTCTAGCGCTACCACCCACGTCATCTATCCGAACCCACCCCACCTAAATCCTCGCCGTTAATCTCGCTAAACCCTGACGTCGCCGCATTTATCTCACCTGACACACGCCATCTCTGCAACTTCCAGCCTTTATATCCATCACCCGTCTACTCCATCTCTCTCACTTCCATTCCCTCTACACCCAAGTATACTACAATCTCCAAATGGCAGGCATCAATCTCAACGGCATCAATATCCCGACCGATATCTTTCAAGATCTCATCCGCCTTCAGGCGTACCTCCAATCCATGGCCAACCCGAATCCATCTCCCCTCACCACCACCACCACCACTCACTCTCCCACTAAAACCACTGCTACCTCATCCCCCACGCACTCCGCCACACCACCACCACCCACCCGCGATCCATCACCTCATCAAACACCACCGTCTGCCGCAAGAATTGAAATCCTTGAAACGGATGTTGAGGATGTCACCCCAATCCAAACCCTGCCACCATCCCCACCACCACAAAATCAAAACCCTACTGCCAACCCCCAAACCACTGATCCACCACACGACCCACCCAACAAATCTCCAACACCAACCCCACCTGCATCTCCCGCAAAATCTGCAACACCTCCTAAATCTCCTAAACCTAAACCCCGCAAAAGAAAAGCCCAAACCTCTACTCGACCCACAGCCAAAAGGATTCTCCGTTCTTCTGTCAAGGCACAACCAGTCTCCTCTGGTTCCGGCGAATCGTCTCCAGTCCAAGAATTGCCCACGGCCAGTCACGATGCTTCTACTGGCGCCACCTCCACCAGAGACCAGAAACCTCCAAAACCGCACCAAAGATGTGCGAAAATAGACCCCTTCAACCAACGCTACATGCTCGGGGACCCTGCCTCAGAACGAAATATCGTTAGGGGTAAGTTCCTCGATTTCTCATGGCCTCTATCTTCAAACCTGGGAGAGTTAGTGACCATGCTAGAGGTTCAAGGATGGAAACACCTTTTCTGTGAGATAACGGAGTGGTATCCCCAAGAGTCCGTCGATTTCTTTCAAAATCTTGTTATCAGAAACGGCGCTGCATAATCTTTCGTTAATGCCACTCCCATTTTCTTTAATCTTGAAAAACTGTCTCAAATTCTTGGAGTCCCTGCTACTGGCCTGTCCTTCTATGAGAAAGGAGTCCTTCCTGAAATCCTCGGGGTCCCACAAAATAAAATCTACCGCTTTTTATCCTCCAAGAAAAAGATTGGCTCACCAATACCCCGTGGTGATCTCTCCATTCTACACCAACTCCTGCACATACTTGTCATCAAAAACATTGTCCCCCAAAAAGAAGGAAATCTTATGGTCAACTGCTTGGACCTCACCATAATGTACTGCATAATTAATCGTCACTCCATTAATCTGGCCCACATTGTTCTCCACCACTTAGCCCAGTCTGTCGACACCCCGAAACACTCCCTGGGGTATGTGTTCTGGCTGCCTTGGATTCTACAATTCTTTCAGGTACCACTGGCGCAATCGACGCTAGAGTCCATCGAAGAGGCAGACACCATCAACCTCCGCTATCTGAATCGGCTGACGTCTATCGACAAATCCAAGCTGCTGCCCCCACCATCAACTCCAACGACGGCGGGAACTTCCACTTCTCAAGAGGCAGTCCCTCAAGCTTCTCTCCTACCCCTCCTGGAGAAAGTGGAGCGACTTCTTGCGCAGATGGCAGAGTTGATTCAGGGCCAAACGCGGATGATGGACAGACTCACTGGGATAGAGACGATTGTGGCGGCCTTGCAAGAACAACTCCTTGATATCCAATCCACCCTGACCCCAACCCCTTAGCCATGACGTGTGTGTAGTGTTAGGACTTAGGCTGTTTTTAAAGTTCTAAACACTTTTGCTGGTTTGTGTGTGAATTTTTTTACTAACTCTGTGTGACTGTGGGCTTCCCTCTGATGAAAGCAAAAGGGGGAAGCGGTGAATCCCGTCTGGTGTACGTGTGATTCTGTTGTTGTTTTAAACTGCTTTTGGATTTTTGCTGCCGGACCATGTGGTCTAGTATCTTAACTGCTTTATATACTACACTTTATCCTGCCTATTACACTGCCCATTTAATGTTTGCTTGCCTGGAGTCCCTCTATGATTAAGGGGGAACCTAAATGGAGTCTTTGAACTCAATTACTATTGCTGCTATTAAGGGGGAACTTTGACAGGGTCGGTTACCCTAGTCCTTTGTGTTTCTGTTTCAGGATTGACTCCATCGGGATTCACGGCGGTTTGCTATCATCAGCAACAAGGGGGAAACTGTTGGGACATCAGAGTGTTGCAGAGATAGCCAATCACCTCGACAGAGTCAATCATCCTTAGACAGACACAAAGAGTGAGTCGCTTCAATAGAGTCCACGAAACAAAGGAGGCTTCACAGACTCACCCGTGCAGTTGCGAATAAAAAAGAGTCAACTCGGGAAAGCCTCAACACCACAACGGTCATGAAGTCTTCCCTTAACACCCGAAGATCGCGGCCCAAGTAAGAAGACCACTCAAAAGACGTTGGAAGTTACCCACTAAGTTAGTTCCGGTATTTTCAGAACTAACTCCCTCGACCTACCGGTTGTAATGCTAGTATAAAGAGGTTATGTAATAGCTAGTTCAAAGTGTGCTTTCATTGAGGATTTTTTCAGAGCTTAGAGAGAGAAAGAGAATCGCTTTGTAAGCTAGAGAGAGAGAGAATACGTACCAAGTTAGTTAGTACTTTTAGAAAGACTCTGTCTAGGAAGATCCTAGTCTCACTACGCTTACCATTGATCTGATCAGAGAGTGTGTTGGGTGAGTGAGTGAAAAACCGCTAAGTAGATCACTTCTACTTAGTGGACATTTGTAAGTTGTTTTATTTGACCAGGAAATGAAATAGCTTATTTGTGTATCCTGCTGAGTTCCACAGAGTCCTTCTTTCCTTTTCGCATCATTTCGTTTCAATTACCTTAAAGTCTTCCGCACCCTTAGTGCAACCATTTCGATTGAGTGCCTATACATCACGGAGTGTTTCTCACTTACAAAGACTGATTGAGTCAAACCAACTCTTACTCACACCTTTGGTTGGTTTGAGTTAGCCACCCGATCCTACAGGCTCTTGCTCTTCTTCCCTCTACTTCTAAATCTTCTTCTACCTCTTCTCTCAATAAGCAATCTTCTTCTGAAAAATTACCATTTCCAAATAGGCTCAAGAAAAAGCATATGGATGAGCAATTTAAGAAATTCTTAGGAATATTTAAACGTTTGACTATTGATATTCCTTTGATTGATGCATTGAAGCAGATACCCACTTATGCTAAGTTCCTAAAGGAATTAATGAGCAACAAAAGGCAAATGGAAGAGTTGGAGATGGTCACTCTGACAGAAGAATGTTCGAGGACACTTGTTCGAGCAATGCCGCCCAAACAGAAGGATCTTGTGCTACCAATTGTACCTTCCTGCATAGGTGCTGTTGACTGCGGTCATGGTCTATGTGACCTGGGCGTGAGCATCAACATAATGCCAAACTCCATTTTCGCAAGGATTAGTGGTAGTAAATTAAAGCCAGTTTCCTTCTCCCTTCAACTGGTAGACCGTTCATCCATCAAACCCATGGGAGTGGTAGAGAATTTGGTGGTTGGAGTTGATAAGTTTATTTTCCCTGTCGATTTTATCGTTTTGAATATCAACGAGGATACTGAGGTCCCCTTGATCCTTGGACGACCATTCTTGAGTACCGCAAGAGCGGTTATAGATGTTTATGATGGCAAGGTCACCTTCCGATTAGAGGATGAAAAGATAGAGTTTAATATGGCAAAAATGGTAAGGAAGAGTGTATCTGCCCATACTGTTTGTTGTGTAGGTTTCTTAGCAAATGGTGGCGAAAATGATTTCATGGACAATGAAAAGGTATTCTTCATACCTTCGATCGAACCTCACGAATTGGAGGCCCTAGAGTAAGTCTTGGTGCCATCCATTGAAGAATCTCCACAGAAAGAAGTTAACGTCATCGTCAACCAACTGGATTGTGGTATAAGGAGAAATCCTATCTACCGACCACCGCTGGAGAGACTTGACCGCCCGCCTCAAAAAGCTACACCATCTATCGAACAACCACCTGAGGTAAAGCTTAAGAAACTTCCCTCTGAATTGAAGTATGTCTTCCTCTCAGGTAACAACTCTCTCCCTGTGATTATTTCCTCGCTTCTCTCTCTTGAACAAGAAGTCAAATTGTTAGAAGTCCTAGGAAATCACAAGAGAGCCATAGGTTGGTGTTTAGCAGATTTAAAAGCTATTGACCCTAGTTTCTGTACCCACCGTATCTGCATGGCGGATAACCACAAGCCTATAAGATAATGTCAGAGGAGGTTGAACCCCAATTTGAAAGAAGTTGTCAAAAATGAGGTTCTTAAATTATTATATGCGGGTATTATTTACCACATCTCTGACATCCCTTGGGTTAGTCCTGTCCAGGTAGTGCCTAAAAAGGGTGGGATAGAGGTTGTCCCAAATAAAAAAGGAGAGTTGATCCCTCAAAGAAAAACAACGGGGTGGCGAATGTGTATAGATTATAGAAAGTTAAATTCTGCCACCAGAAAAGACCACTTTCCTTTACCTTTCATAGATCAAATGTTGGAGAGATTGACAGGGCAAGAATTCTATTGTTTTCTAGACGGTTACTCGGGGTATTTTCAAATCCCAATTGCACCCGAGGATCAGGAGAAAACTACCTTCACCTGCCCTTACGGTACTTTCGCCTATACCCGAATGCCATTTGGGCTCTGTAATGCCCCTGACACATTTCAACGTTGCATGCAAGCAATTTTTGCTGATTTCATTGAAAAGAGTATTGAAGTTTTTATTGATGATTTCAGTGTTTACGGTCCAAGTTTTGATGATTGTTTGCAGCAATTAGATTTGATCTTAACCAGGTGTGAAGATACTAACCTGGTCTTAAATTGGGATAAATGCCACTTCATGGTGAAGGAGGGCATTGTTTTGGGGCATCGAGTATCCAAAGTAGGTATTGAAGTTGACCAGGCCAAGGTTGAGATCATCAAGAAGCTCCCTTCCCCTACCTCAGTCAAAGAAGTAAGAGCATTTTTGGGTCATGTCGGCTTCTATCGAAGGTTTATTGCTGACTTCTCGAAGATAGCGAAGCCCTTAAGTGATCTGTTGGCCAAGGATACGAGATTCAACTTCACAGAAGAATGTTTAGAGGCCTTCAAGATCATCAAAGAAAAGCTTGTCTCAGCCCCTGTGGTCGTTGCCCCTGATTGGTCTCTCCCCTTTGAGATCATGTGCGATGCAAGTGACTACGCTGTGGGGGTTGCCCTGTGTCAAAAGAAGGACAAGGTATTACGGATTATCACATACGCGAGTAAGACTCTTGTGGATGCTCAAAAGAATTATACTACCACGGAGAAAGAGCTCCTCACTGTTGTCTTTGCCCTTGATAAGTTTCGCTCTTATCTATGGGGAAGCGAGGTGATAGTACACACCGATCACTCCACCCTGAAGTACCTGTTCACCAAAGCAGACACCAAACCGCGATTGCTACGTTGGATTTTGTTGCTGCAAGAATTTGATGTTTTGGTTGTGGACAAGAAAGGGTGCCACAATGGGGTAGCTGATCACCCCTCTCGCATAGAGAGGCCATATGACGGAGTTCCCATCCGAGAATACTTCCCAGATGAGACGGTGTTCAGCATTCATCAGATAGAGGATCTGGCAGAAAAGAAAATTTGTGCAAATTGGGTTGAGCTATTTGATGCTTTGCGAGTAAGCTCTGAAGAGCCATGGTATGCCAACATCGCAAATTACTTGGCATCCGGAGTAGTGCCCCATGGTATCTCTTCACAACAAAAGAAGAAGTTTCTCGCCCAAATCAAACACTTCTTCTGGGATGACCCCTACCTGTTTAAAGTATATGCTGATGGGGTCATGCGGAGGTGTATTCCAGAAAATGAAGCCACCACAATTCTTCACTTCTGTCATTCCAAGGAAGCAGGTGGATATCATGGCTCCATCCGAACTGCAGCTAAGGTGTTGAAAGCAGGTTTGTTTTGGCCTACATTACACAAAGACGCTCACAAGTTTGTCTCACAGTGTGATAGTTGTCAAAGGATGGGAAATATCTCCAGACGTCAAGAGATGCCCCTGACCAACATCTTAGAGGTCGAGTTATTCGATGTTTGAGGGATTGATTTTATGGGTATTTTCCCCCCATCCCAAGGACATCAATATATTTTGGTCGTTGTGGACTACATATTAAAATGGGTAGAAGCCATCTCCTGCCCCTCCGCAGATGCCAAGACAGTCCTCAAATTCCTCAAGAAAAATATCTTCACCAGATTCAGAGTACCGCGGGCAATTATCTCAGATGGCGGTTCCCACTTCTACAACCTCTCGTTTGATGCCCTCCTATAAAAATATGGGGTTCATCACAAGGTCGCACTTCCCTATCATCCACAAAGCAATGGACAGGCTGAAGTTTCCAACCGTGAACCAAAGTGGATTCTACAAAAAACAGTCAGTTCATCCAGACGAGATTGGTCACATAAACTTGATGATGCTTTGTGGGCCTATAGAACTGCCTTCAAAACTCCTATTGGGACCACTCCCTTCCGTTTGGTGTTTGGTAAAGCATGTCTATAACCAGTAGAGCTTGAGCACAGAGCCTACTGGGCGTTAAAAGCTCTGAATTTTGACATGAAGGGCGCTGGAGTAAAAAGGAACTTCCAGCTCTCTGAACTTGAGGAATTGTGCCACAACGCATACGAGAATGCCAGTTTGTATAAGGAGAGAAATAAAAAGATTCATGACCAATCCATTCTACTACGCACTTTCCAAGTTGGTGATAAAGTTCTCCTTTATAATTCTCGTCTTCGACTGTTTCCCGGAAAATTGAAATCTCATAAAGCTGGACCTTTCACCATCACCTCCATGAATGAATTTGGTGATTTTGAACTTGCGAATGCTAAGGGCGAAAGATTCAACGTCAATTGATCGAGGCTGAAGAAATATTTGAGTAGTGACCCCGACAAAACCATTTCGGCCTACTTAAGTTTCCAAGATGATTCCAAGATCTCTCCCTCATTGGAGGAAGCATCGAAGACAAGCCCTATGTGGTGTCTCAAATCATCACGCCTACTGCCCAAAGACTAGGGATGGCAATGGGTCCGCGGGTACCCATTTCACCCGGTCACCCGACCCGCTAAACCGGGTGAAAAACCCGCATAAAACGGGTGACGGGTGGAACGGGTACGGGTGCGGGTCGGGTGACGGGTGAACATTTTTCACCCATCACCCGACCCGCTCACCCGTATAGATTATATATATATATATATATATATATATATATTACATGTTAAATTGTTACTTATTATTCATTCTCCTTCACTCATGACTTTTGTAAACCTAACTAGTGAACAAGGATATTCATGCTCTGGGTGACTGCGTCATTCTTTATTCTCTCCACTCTCGGTAATTTTACAGCCCTAGCATACTTGCTCTGCACAGATTTTAATTCTCTTCACTGAAGGTAATTGCAACCCTAACGGGCAAACATGGAACAAAGATGCTCTGTGCCTCTATTTTCTTTCTTCACTCTCAGTAATTTTGAAACCCTAACTGAAAAACAAATAACTTACATGCTCTGCGAAGTTTTTCATTCTCTTCATTGAAGGTAATTTCGCAATCCTAACAGGCGAACATTGAGCATACATGCTCTGCGCCTCTATTTTCTCTCTTCACTCATGATAATTTTGCAACCATAATTGGCGAACATGGAACATACATGCTCTGTGCAATATTTCATTATTTTCTCTGAAGTAAATTTCGCAATCCTAACCGGCAAACATAGAACATACATGCTCTGTGTCTCTATTTTCTCTCCACTCATAGTAATTTACAAACCTAACTCGCGAACAAGGAAAAAGAAAAACAAACGGGTAAACAGGTTCACCCGCTTCACCCGCGGGTGACGGGTGAAACGGGTGATGGGTGATACATAACAGGTGATGGGTCGGGTACGGGTGGAGCGGGTGAAGTCGGGTGACGGGTGCGGGTGATGGTCCACCCGACCCAAACCCGACCCATTGCCATCCCTACCAAAGACCAAGTGTAGGGCCCTCTTACTTAGGCCCTCCTCATAACAAGGGAGTATTTTCTTCCTATTCCCCTTTCCATTATTTCTTATTTTAGTCTATTTTTTTTATTATTTTTATTTTGTTGTTGCTAGTTGTACGTTTAATTTAATTTAATATATATTTAATACAAAAAATAGAGAGAGAGAGAGAGTTGTCGTGTGCAAAGCCGGGTAGCCCTAACCCGGCAGAGAATGTTCAAACGTGCCGCACCTAAAGCCGGGTGGAATATATCCGGCATTCTAAAATTCAACATGCCGGGTACGACTAACCCGGCACACCACCCGGCACGTCGCATTTCTGGAAAAAAATAACATCGGGTAAGTTGGGTTACAGTATCACTTTCACCCTACCACAAGTGCCGCACAGCAGCTTCCAAAACGAGTCAACGCCCTGAGCTCTAAGTAGTGTCCAGCGCATTTCGGGACAGATTCGCACCACCAAGACCACTGTGAGCACCTGCATTCTGCTCTGCGATTCCACTTCTGCAATTACAAACCAAACCAGGTTCCCCTCATCTTCTACTAGTAATTTGAATTCGATTTTCGTTGTTTTTTGTTCAATATGCCGTTTTTTTTAGATTTGTGGCTTAGTATAGTGATTTAGGGACCTTGGAACCTTCTATAGTTGATTTATGAGTCCTGGTGTGGTTCTGTGCGTTTCTACAAAATTCTTGGTTCGATGTTGAATATGCTGGTTAGGTTTTGTCCGGTATCCCGTTCGACATCCTAATGTTTGAATGTGCCGGGTGGATTCTATCCGGCATTCCGCCCGGCACGCTTGTCTGATTACTTCTTCTTTGCCTATTGGGTTCCTACTCTTCTAAATTAATGCCTAGGACAATGTTGTGTTGAGAATTAGTCAATTCGACATCTAAATTACAAGAATCATGGCACAACTCCACGTTATTCAAAATAAACCCAATTGTTATTTCTGTTGAACTAACAATTGATAATCTGTTGTGTGGTATTCAGTTTTCTCTGTTCTTTCTGTACAGATGCCTCGGCGAAAAATCATTACTTCTCGGTGCCTTGATTCTGACGAGGATGCCTTCCTTGAGGAGATGGAAGCATCCCTAGGAGAGGCCACTACAGAGGAGGATGAGGCTGCTCCTCCTGTCCTTGAGCCACCTCGTCGTTCTACTAGACGAGCAGGTAAGGAGCCAGCCTCCAGTAGTGCCCCCCAACCTCCACGGAAATCTACGACGGGGCAGAAGAAGAAACGACCTTCTCCTACAGCTCAGAGTGGGCCGAGTTCTACATCCTCAGCTCCTGAGCTAGACGACTTCGAGACTCCTCATCCCCTACCTTCCCGTATCCAGGAGGACCCGCAGTTTGATCCAGATGGGTTTGTCAGCACAGAGGCCTCCCGCTATTACAATTAGTCTAAGCAAAAGGGCAAGTGGGTGCAAGAGCGGCGCATTGACCAGACAATGAGTCAGTTGTCTCAGATCACCTCCCCATTCTAGAGGCATGGCTGGCTGGGCTTACTGGAGATTGGTCAGAGGCACTTCTATGCCGACCTAGTACGTGAGTTTTATACTAATGTTGAGTTCCTTGGGCCACCCCAAGTCTCTGAGGTACAGATCCGCTCTTACGTTTCTTGTACTAGTATTTTTATTACACCTCATAGCATAGCAGACGCCCTAGGCATAGATTATGACCCGAGGCAGAGCTCATATACTAGGCAGTATTTGGCCACTTCCCATGCTGTTATTACTGCTCAGTTTGGATCACGGGCCCGATATATAGATCGGGCTCATACTAAAGCTCACCCTGTGATCCCTATTACCTTCATCACTGACCTACAGCTTATAGTGGCCATGGAGATTATTAGGCATAACATTAGTCCCTGTAAGCATGCGAGCTTAATGACATGGATTGTGCCCTCCTTGAGTATCTTCATGGGCCACTACAGAGTGATATTGCAGCTCGATTTCCGGTACACCGATTGATGTTTGCTCAGTTGGTTCGGGTGATTCTTCATCGAGATACTCAGCGCCCTGTCTTCCCGATGCTACTTCATCACCATATCACTCAGACTCTGAGGGAGGATCAGATTCCATGAGGTCTACAGTATCACCATGAGTCCTCCCTCATCGACCTCGCTCTTATTAGGCGATGGTGGTTTCGTGAGTCTGCACCGGGAGAGTACCGGTATGTCCCTTCAGCGTAGAGGCCTAGGGCCAATGCCACTACTCAGGACTATCCGAGCTATCAGGGATCTGAGCCCCAGTTGATGCTACCCCCACCTGCCTCCTCCACTCCTCATCCTTCTGCCCCCGCTCCTGACTTGGGTCCTCTTTATGAGAGGATGGACCATTTTCAACAGACCCTCGATCAGCAGCGGCAGTCTTTCGATGTCTACCGCCAGTCTCAGTAGGATACCTGGACTGATTATGAGGCCTCCTGGGCCAGCTATGAGGGGTATCGTTCTGGGGTCACTAGCAGGTTTGAGACAGTGGATCAGCGCCAACAGGAGATGGCCGCAGGTCAGCAGGTATTTCAGGAGCAGGTCACCCAGCGCCAGGAGGAGCATGAGCGGCGAGTAGATGACCGTTTTATGCTCGCAGTTGACAGACTCGACCGTTCCAGGGCAGACGATAGGAAGAAGCTAAAGAAAACGATGGAGTGTTTGATGAAGGAATTTTTCAAGAGTCTTCTCAAGAGGGATAAGAAGAAGATGAAGCCCACAGGGAGGCGAAGAAGCAGGGTCTTTCTACCACTAGCTCTTCCAGCCTTTCAGACTCCTCAGAGGCTCCTTCTGACTCGTCCCCACCACCACCTTCATCCACACCGGCGGCAGCTATCTAGTTCTTTCTCTCTCTTTCTATTTTTACTCTACTTTCATTTGCTTTACTTTATGTTATTTCCTTTATATTTATCCTGTATGCTTAATGGTTAACTACTCTCCTTGTATTATGGAAGTGTGGCACTTTATGAGTTTTTTATTTCAGTTGATCTTATTATTGTTGCATTCTGCTGTGAACAACTCCGATCATTGCCTCATCACAAGTGTAGGGCATTCTACCATCTGCTATAATATGGGAAGTATTTTTATTCATGTTAAGGCATTGTTCTTTCAATTTCCTTTCAGTTTCTTGTCGCATTATTTTTTTTTACAAAACACTGGGGACAGTGGTCCTGCCAAGTGTAGGGCAGGGGTTTCCCCCTTCAAAAAAAGATGAAAAATGGAAATAATAGTAGTATCCTAAATATGGTAAGTTGAAATTTTATCAATGTTTTACTGAGCTTTTTGTATGTTCCTTGATAAAATGAGATTAGAGAAGGATAAATGGTTGTTCTCTCAAGATGTAAGTTTTCCAATGACTTTTAGATTTCTATTTTAACTTCATGAATCTCTTTTTTATTTAGCACATAAGTATATGACCTTACTCCTATTTTTTATCTCTGATTTACTTCTGGGTAAAATTCTTCTTTCTTTTTTTGAAATGGTGAGAATTCTTTTTAGGTAAAAAAAATCTTAAATAGGGATTGTATATGAAAAAAAAAACAAAGAGGAAAAAAAAGAAGCGGAAAAGAAAAAGTATACAAAAAGAGGAAGAAGAATCCTCTTACAAAAAAAAAGAGAAGCATTATATTCTATGGGGTTACAACAATTGCCTCAGAATAAAAGAAACACTCGAGAGTTTTTCCTTTTGTTTTTCTTCTAAATTCCCCATTCTAAATAAAAAATTCATGGTCAGACTTAGAAACCCTTGAAAAATAGGGCTGAGTCATGCAGATCTTTTATGAGGGTCTTGGCCACATTCAGAAACCCTTGAAAAATAGGGCTGAATGTGGAAACCGGAAAAAAGAAAGACTACAAAATCCCTTATACAAAAATATCCCAAGAGTTTTTGATCGGTTTTTGAAATTGAATATTTTATTCTATACCCATTAGTACGCTTTTGATAAAATAAGAAAGATTAAGTGATGCTTGTGAATCAGAGTCAAGTAGTTAGAAAAGATTTATCTAGTTGTCATTATTGAAGTTATCTGTTTTGTGCATAAGCAATTATTCTTCTCTTATTAAGTTTTGCTCGAGGACTAGAAAAAGGTAAGTGTAGGGCCTTGATAAGCCTCAGACTTATCATGTTTTATAAGCTAGAATTATAAAATATTTAGCCAAAATATATACGGAATAACTAGTATTTATTTCATTTAGCATATAAAGTCCATTTTTATAAGATCATACTTATGTTGTTGTATTTTCGTGCAAGGAATCAAATCTTAATCCAAGGAGTGAAGTAATGTCGAGCTTGATGCCGTGAGTCCAACACCCGGCAAGAGAATGGAACAGAATAGAAGTGTTGCCGGACGAAGTGCCGAGTATCTCCTAGCCGGCATCCGTGAGGATGGTTCACCAACAGACAGCGGTTACTTACTGTTATCTAAACAACTGCTACCGGGTACGATGTCGGGTACAACTGATCCGACATCAGCACCGTTTCACGGGATTGGGCGGTTTCAACCATTAGAAAACACGTGGTGCCGGATACAATTGATCCGGCATTACTCTCGGCACAAGAGGTTTTTGATGCTTATAAATAGGCCAAGAGTCTACACTTTCACAACACTTGTACACTACATTTTCACACACTTATTCTCCAAGAATTCGGTCCGATTACTGCCAAGGAATTGCTACAAGTCATCCATCAAAGAGAAGAAGGAATCTTCAAGTGGTTAAGGCTAGATCAATTTCGTACTCTTCTTGCACTTCTTCTTCTATTTTTGGTAGATGATGTAGTAGGATTTTCTTGTACTCCTTGGCTTGGAATGATGATTCCTTTGTAAAACAATATTGATCACTTAATGAAATTTCAAAATTTCACTTAGATTTTTGGTTTTTGTGTAAATTGGATTAGTGTTATACTAATCTCTTTACCTTCAAAGTTCTTTCTTTGTCAACCAAACAAAGGTAGAACTAGTTGAGGAAATCTAAGGAATCCTTACATTTGTCTTCTACATTTTAGGAGATGATAATTAGGATTTTGAATTAACCTCTAAATTCTCCACTTTCTGGTTCGTGTATTGACATAAAATTTGTTGATTTCGATAATAGGAAGTGGGTGTAAGTTTCGGATTCGAAACTGATAAACAATATTGAACTTTTGTCTTTGCCGGATCCATTGCCGGGTGGTTTGTGTCCAGCTCACTCAAATCTTTGAATATGCCGTGCATCCTCTATTCGACATTGCATCCGGCGCATTCAGAAACTGGTTAATTTGAGACTTGTGAGTTTGAATTGGTGATCATACTGTGTTTATATGGATTATTGTCCCGAACTAAGGAGTAGTTCATAGTAATTAACCATTTAATTAGTTAATTAGATAATTCCTTAATTTAAATCAATGATTAAATGTTTCCCCTTGTTAGAATTAGGTAATTATTAAGCTTAGGACTAATTTTCTATTAAAGTCCCTATGGTTCGATACTTTCGGTCGTAATTTACTCACTCTATATCCGACCAGGGAATTTTTGCTACCCGTATTTAGAGTGTAGGATTCTTTACATTTTTCCATTGTTTTTTATTCATTTTTGTATATAATTTTATCCTACAAATTCTTAGTTAGCACCACTCCCAATCCTATCTCCTAACTGACACCTAAAAAGCCTACAAACATAGCCACAAAACGTAGCACCTCATTTATTACCACTCACCGAGCAGCCATCAAGCATATCCTCAACTGTCTACAAATACTTGCTCAGCTCATTCATCACTCACGATCATCATTTCACATCTCACAAAATGTCACAAACTCCAGAAAGGTCCTACACTCAAATGAGAAAACAATCCATTCCACCATTCACAAACTCATGTTCACAAAACATCCAAAGATATATGTCGCCCAAAGCTATGTCCAAACCTAACTCCGACTCATTCACCGCCTGGTCTAGAACCTCAAGTGGCACTCCATCTCAGTCTGAACTCCACACTGCTTAGAGTTCACAGTAGATTCTGATGAGTCATACCTTTCCACCACAGCTGAATCACCCTGATCATTTACACCACAACTGACAAGAAACCTTGGATCAAGATTTCCTTTTCAGAGGATGAACCCTTTGGCCTAGATGATTTAGAATGGGATCTCCAGACAAGTCATTTAATCTAGATTATCTCGATCATGCTTGTAGTTTGTACTCTATGGAATGTTATGGCCTTTACAATATCTTAGGTCGTGTAGTTGCTCCCTATTTTTACTGTATGGCAAAAAAGGGAAAGAAAAGGTATGTACTTGTGTTAGTATGACTATTGTCCTTGTGTTATGTAATATCTTAGTGAAAAACTTTCTACCTATGGTTATAGTATAAATAAAAGTCGTTATCTTTTGTTTCAGCCCTTAACAAACTCAGGGGGAATCCTTCTTAGGGGGAATCTCTCAAATTTTCAAATTGCCAAGTACGTATATTTTATATAGGTTGCCATCATCAAAAAGGGGAAATTATTAAGTCAAGATCCTTTAATTTTGATGATAGCAAACCTTTTGTTATGTATTTAACATGTTTGTTAAGCTCTATGATTCAGATAGACAGGCAAAAAGTGGCTTTGCACGCAAGGTTGCAAGCGTACTCGGTTCAAGGCATGTGCCCAACCAGTCGGGCACCTGTCTGGGAGAGCTCACGCTAGAACTTCTAGCACATACAAAAGTCAGGCACCGCACGAAGATATCTCTCATGCTTAAAAAGAAAATCAAAGACAAAAGACTGCAAGAGGATCGACATATTCATAGAGACTCATATACCCATATAATCAACTAGCACACGATAAGAACACAACTCATTAATGTGCAAGAGAACAAGATAAGTCAGGGCTATTAATTAGAAGGATTATATAGCTATAATGATAGCTAAGAGAGCATTTATGAGCATTAATGAGCCAGACAAGATCAGACAAGTGGGGCACACAAGTGGTGCTCGACCAATCGAGAGAGCTGCCGCGGACATGACCAACCATAAGGCGACACATAGTCCAAACGTCTTCAGATCAAGTTGAAGACTCTCTACAAGTCTAGTGTGGTTGTTATGTGAATTATAAGAGTTGTAGTAGACTCCTAGATTTTAGGGACTTATAGGACGGTAGTTACATCTTAATTAACCGTATATATACTTGCATTTATTTCATATGTAATTAAGTAAGCCTGAACAATAGAGAAAAACAGAGAGGTTATCTGAGCAAGAGTGAGTCAGACTTAAGTGTGTAAGGGCTAGAGAGTTAGTAGGCTGGTTAGGACTAGTGTTGTGTGCCAACACTTTGTAATTGGTAGACTGATCAGTCAGGGAGCGGTTGGGGAACCGTAGGCCGATTGTCAGGAGAGGGTAGAGGACTTTGGGGTAAAGTCCTAAACTATCCCGAAGTCCATGTGTGGGGCGAGGGAGATTGAGTGAATTTCTTGTGTGTAAATTCTCAACTGAAATGGAGTTTCTAGTTTAAGTTTATCTCGTGTCTTTCCTTAACCAACAAAGTTTAGATTAAGTCTACGATACGTCCATGATCAATCGGGGACGCATCAGGAGCACTAGCCGGTTTCAAGTATCCCTGAAAGACACAAGGAACAGATCATGGGGCTAGTTTGTGGCATTGTAAGGATGTAATTAGGAAAGCAAGAGCATCCAAAAACCTTCAAAAGGAATAATTGGGAACTTTGTTGTAGAGACATTGATAAGGAGTCTTATGATGAGGACAAGGGTAATGATTCTGTTCTGAAGATAAACAGCAGCCTGAAAAGCAAAAATCCAATAGGTTAAGGGCATGCATGCTTGAGCTAATAAAGAAATACCCTAATCAACAATTCTTTTGTTTCTGCTTTCAACAAGGCCATTTGTTGATGTGAGTAGGGGCAAGAGAGGCGGTGTAGGATGCCTTGTTGTTGGAAAAACCCTGATAAGGCTTGAAACTCTCTCCACCATCTACCTAAACAGATTTGATGGTGGGGTCAAATAATTATGTACAAGAGCAGAAAAAGTCTCAAAAATCTGTTTCACCTCTGATTTGGATTTCAAAGGAAAAAGCCACATGCAACGACTGTAATCATCAACGATCAGTAGAAAATACTTAAAACCATCAACTAAAGCAACATATGCTAGTCCCCATAAGTCCATAATAAGCAAGTCAAAAGGTGCTTTAGTAGAGCTATAAGAGGGGGATGGGGAAGGGCATGGGTCTTGCCTGTACAACAGGCAAAACAAAATTGCAAAGGTAAACTGTTATCAATTGGCAAACCAAAGCAGTTTATAGTGTATTTTGTAGAGGAGGAAGGGAAACCAAGCCTCCAGTGCCATATTGTTGGGGTAGCTTTAATACTTGAGTTCAGCTGAACTTCTTGATTTGAGGAAGAGCTGGGGGCAAAGTGTAGAGACCATGCTTAACTGGTCCTTGAAGAAGGGTTTGATGGGTATGACAGTCCTTCAAGAAGAAATGGGTAGAGTGAAATTCCAAATATACAACATTATCAACGCAAAATCTGTTGACTGATAGCAAATGTCAGTGTAAGCTAGGACTGTGAAACATATGAGTAAGCATAAATTCTCTGTTTGAGATAGGAAGAGATCTCATACCCTGGTAAGAAATAGGCAATAAAGATCCATCTACTAGAAAAATAGAGTCACTGCCAGTGTAGTTTGAGACCCCTAGATGAATTAGATAGGTCTCCAGTAAAGTGTGAGACGCAACACTGTCAAGAAGCCACTCATTGGAAGCACCAGTAGGATTACACATAGTATTGTTGACAATGAAATAATTAGGAGGTGGAGATTGATAGGAATAGTTAAACCTGTGAAAACAATCACGGGCAACATGCCCTTACTTGTTGTAGATTTGGCAAGATGGCCTAGTATCTGGTTGACCAGATAAGTACTGAGAAGGATTGTAGGTAGATTTGCCTGAATAACCACCTTCTAAATATCCACCCCCTCTATTGAATTGTTGCTTCCACGAACTCTGTTAGAATTTCTACCTCTGCCTCTGTTGGACTGATTGTTGTCCGGAGAGGGATTGTAAGCCTTGTTGCTGTGTTAGTGGTAGTTGTGGTAGAATAAGGCTAATAGTAATTGATGTTGTTGAGCAGTAACAACAACTTCAAACTGAAGAAGGCAACTAAGAAGTTCAAACGGGGATAGTTGGGTTTGGAGGCCATTATGATTGTGGTGATAGGGGTAAAATCAGAGGGTAAACCCTTAAGCAGGAATGTTTGAAATTCACTGTCAGTGACTTGTTGTCCAGCACCCGCTAGGGAATGGACTAAACTTTGAGCTCTTTTGAAAAAAATATGAAATATTTTCATCTCCCCTTTTTGATATACTAGCAAGTTGTAAGTAAAGGTTGTCGAGATTACCTGTAGTTTGGGCTTGATAAGTGTTGCAATGTCTGTCCCATAGTTGCTTAGCATTTTGACAACCAACAGCAGAAACAATGAGAGACTCCGAGAGGGACATATGTATAATCGACATGATTAATTGATCTTAATTCACCCATTTTGTATACTCAGGATTAACATCAGTGTCTATGTATTATGCAGGGCAGGGATGAGAACCATCCAAGAACTTAAACAGGTTGTTACCTTTGAGAAATGAAGTAAAGGTAGTTTCCCAAAAAGTGAAATTCGTTTGGGCGAGCTTGATAAGATTGCCAGCCGCAGAGAGAACAAAGTGGGTCGATGGATATGAGGGATGAATTCCAGCGAAAGAGGTAGTAGAAAGGTTTGGAGAAGAAGAAATCTCCGGCTGAGATTTCCCAGTGGTGGGAACGGCCGCCGCCATGTGTAGACACCAAAAATCTCACCCCATAAAGAAATTCCGAAATAATAAACACAATAAGAGGGGTCGTCGCCTTCTTTGTCAACACGTATGACGTGCATGCCAAAATGAAACCATCGTTTTATAGTCTTTTTCAAAGCATTTCATAAGAACACGATTTTGCTAAAACGAATTTTCAAACGACAATACGGTTTTAAACTCATCACGTTTTGAATCTTATTTTTAATTGTATCTCGTAATTTCATCTCACTATAGATTTGTTCTCATTTGTATTGTATACTTTCCTTCTGAAACGGTAACATTTTTAGATGAATTATCCGGTCAGAATTAAGGCTTTTGTATTATTTCCTCCATCTATGTGTTGAGTTCTGAGTTAGCTTAGTCGGTTAGCATGTCCACTGGAAAATCAACAGGTCTGGGGTTCGAATCTTGCAAAGGGCATGGGTGTTTTCATTTTTTCCTTTCAGCATGCAGTAGAACTCTAGTCTTACTTTCGACATTGGAATACAGAGTTCCGTCATAGTGCGACTGGGTAGTGTACTCTAGGGGTGGGCAATTGCCCAGGGTTCGAATCCTGGGAAGAGCAAAGGAGCCTTTTATTTTTGTAGTGCCCGAATTCATCTTGGCTTACTAATATTGGACCGGATTTCTGTTCTCATGTTTGTCTCTAATAAAGCCCAAAGCTACCTAGTAAGGCCCGTTTTCGTTGTCTAGTCAAATAGAAAAAACCCTAGTGTGCTACATGTCTACTTACCTTATACCCTCACATTATAAAACTCATAGAAACCCTACAGTAGGGGAGAGGAATCGGTAGACATCAATCCCGGTCATTCTAATTCCATTTGCCTAGCCTGTTTCCTTGGTCTTCTCGAGTTCAAAACGAAACCCATAAAAATTTGCCACTGCCTTCGGTTTTCTTCTTCTGGAACTTGAACCAGAAAACTGAAACCCAAAAATTTCTCCATCGCCTTCGAGGTTTCCTTCCGCCTTCGAATCTCCACCCCACGCTTCGGAACCTTCCCCTTCGCCGAAATCCACTGCGCTTTCACCAAATCTTCACCCTCTGAATTTCGTCGGAAGTTGAGTAATCTTATGTTTGTATCGGCTTCAACTGGTTTTGGGTAGCGACAGGGTAAGCTAGCTGTCACCTTGATCCTCTCGATCCTCCTGTCATTCTCTTGAGAAAATGTTTTTTACGTATCTTCTCTATATTTTGTTCCTACCCGTTGGATTCGCCCGATGAACTCTCAAAGAGGAGGGCATGCTACTTGTTGGCTTCGTTGGAGTTCGAATCCAATGCCAGTGCCGATTTTGGGTTGGACTTCACGTTTTTATTCAATCGCAACATTTTATCCCAGAATCGAGAACCCGAAAACATCGGTGCTACTGCCTACCTTGAATAGATTTACACCTGCACTTTTGTTTGAGACTTTTAACTTCCATCTATCTCTGCCTTGTTTAGAACTGGTAATATTGTGTAAATTGTGGATCGTTACTGTCGGTTTAAGCTGTTATGCTCCTTCGGAGCTATTTTCGTAGATTCGTTGCTGTTTGGTGGATGCTCTCAGTCGCATCGTATTCCCATATTCAAGCCTGTGTTCTTTTTGCCTCATCTAAGTGGCGGCGCTGCCATCTTCATATAATTGTTTGGAAAACGGCTATGACTAGTTCGACTCATCTGATTATTGTTTGGAGCCCTTATGTGCTTTTCGATTCCAACCTGAAACGAGTAATGGGTCTCGATGACCATCCAAGACCAGTGTTCTTTTGTATGTCGCCTCTTTATTTATCTTGTGCAGGACATCTTAATCCCTCTTCTGTTAGAGTTCGTGGAGCTCCTCATCTGCTTTCACTCGCTTTTGCGCTTCAAATTTACCCATGACAGACTTGAGGCCACTCGAAAAGAAAAAAGGGGGATACTCCTCTCCATCTCGTTTATTTCTTGTGCATGAGATTAGACTTGGATCTATTGCTAATTACCTATCTTCTTTTTCTGTTTTGACTGAGGGTCAGTTTTGGCACTTCGGTTGAGTGGGTCAAGCTTGCTAGCATACAAGCTGGTGGACTTTGTGCTGGTTTGATTCTGGGATACATACGAGGATTGAGCCCGACACGCGTGAGTGGTTGAAGAGAATTTCGAGCACCGAGTCAGCCTAGCCTGTTAACATCAGGCTTGATTTCTGTTAATTTTAGTCATTCTTGTGGTCTTGCTGTGAAATCGATTTGCATCTGTGTTGCCCAACTATGAAAGGATTACCTGTTTGGCCGTCTGTTCTCGATTAAAACATAATGATGCCCTTTTTACTTTTGTCATCTTGGCTTTGATCGGTCAGAATATCCCCATGATTTGTGTGCATATAAGTATTAGCATGAATGGACATTTGTTTCTTCCGTATTAAGTTCAAGTGCTAATAATTGTGGTTTCATCTGCATATCTGGTTCCACGAGCACACCGTTTGGTAATCTTAGTAATTCTTTGTTGTTAGTTTGATTTGATTTAGGAATCTCTTCACGTACAGATTTGTCTAGATTTTGATAAGTTTGGCCAAATGTTACTTATTTATCCATAGAGTGTATATCTTGCTTGGGTTTATTCGACCCATCCATCTGTTGTTTTGTGATTTGCTGGATTGGGCCTATTTGGGTTGCAACGTATAACCCAAATCCAAATATCATTTCAGGCCTGATTCATAACTAGCCAAACTGGGCTAGGACAGGTGGCCTTAGACAGTCCATTAGGATGACCCCTTTAGTGGACCCTTGGGGCCCACTCTAGAAAAGCTTTCAGGATCAAGGGCTTGTCTCACTCAAACGGGCCGTAGAGTCCGGACGGTGAGAACAACCCTTTCTATTATAAGACTTTCCAAACCATCCCTTTATTAAGATAAAAAAGAATGAATGATTAGTCTGATCCAAAAAAAGAGGCAAATGCTGAATAATCAACTCCAAGTTCTTGCACATTCTCTTCTCAAATTAATAATCAGGCCCAAAAATCAAATGAATCCAACATCCAAAAATCAATATAAGGCCCCCTTTGGCCCAAATGAAAATACCTAAGTCGGCCCTAGCCCAAGTCAAGCCCAATACCCAGACAAGCCCAAAGCCCATGGCCCAAACCCTCTCGGCCCAAACCCTCTCGGCCCAAACCCTCTCGGCCCAAGTCCAAACCTCGGCCCATAGCCCTTTCAGGCCCAACCCAACTCGGCCCATAGCCCATTCAGGCCCATTGCCCAACTTGGCCCATATCCTATCGAGACCCATTGTCCAACTTGGCCCATATTCTATCGAGGCCCAAACCTGAGCCTTTCCATCTTAAGCCCAAATCAAGCCCACAATCCAAATCAAGTCAAAAATTAGGCCCAGATTCCAAATAAGCCTCAAAATTTGAATTAGGCCCCAAAACCAAATCACCAATTCAGCCCAAAATCCCATTCAAGGCCCAAAATCAAAAATCCAATTTCATGATCCAAAATCCAACTTCAAGCCCATTTCAACCCATGACCACCAAGGCCTAATTCGTCCCGAATCCAACTTTGGCTTTGGTCCAACTCTGACCAGTCCGAACTTTGACCCCGACCCAAATTCAGCTCGGTCCAACTTTGACCAACATGAGCTTTGATCTGGCTCGTTTTCCAAACCCGATTCAATCCAATCCAATTCAAACTCAATCCCATTCAAACCCAAATCGTAAATCCCATTCAAACTCAAAAAATCCAAAAGCATTCCTCATTTCTCAGCTTTAATTCAAAAATCATGAAAACCTCTTTTCTCAAATTTTCAAACAATCATTTTATTCAAACTTCATCGAGTTTTCAAAAGAAACCATTTTGTGGAATTTTAAAGGAAAAACTCTTCTCGCATCACAGAAAACTCTTCTCAAATGCAGAAAGTTCTTCTCACATATACAGAAAGTTTCTCCTAAAAATATTTCTCAAAATCAGTGTTTCTTCATCGAGAATTCCGAACAACTTCAAAAGTTTTCCAACTCAGTTTTCAGACTCAAAACAAAATCGTTTTCGGGGAACAGGAAATGTCTAACACTTTCAAAACGTTTTCTCCTTAGTTAGACATCACTTGTCTCCCTTCTAAAATAAAAATCCGAGGCGGGGCACTGGGGTCATAACCTCCCTTGTCGCAGTCTGGATCTCCTTAGGCGGGGCATTAGGGTGACAAATCTCCCCTAATTGCAGCCTAGATTTTTACAAGGCGGGGTGCTAGGGAAATAACGACCTTCCTAGTTGCAGCCGGGATTTTAGAATCATCTAACTCCCTTCCACTCGATTTCAATGTTTTCAGCTTTTAACGTTTTAAAACCCGGGAGTTAGAGACGTTATTAGGGTTCGACCGAGAACACCCCATTCGTGGTGTTTCTCTCTGAACCCTTACTTTTCGACATAAATTCATTACCCATCTTTCGAGCCTCGGCACTTACCATTAATTAAGTGTCGTGTTCGAGGGGGTACATAGGGTAATCCCTCAGGATTATCCGCCCTTTTACAATAAAATGATTTTCCTCAATGACTTTCAAACCCCAAAATTTAAAAAACCCGGAATCTCCACCCAAACATCAATTGCCTCACACACTCAAATCATTTTCAAAACTCCAAATCACTTCATACCCAAAATCATCATTCAAACTCCAACTCGCATTAAACTCAAATCCTCTTACAAATTCCAACTTCATTTAAACTTCCAAAGTCTTACAGGCCCGAGCGTCTCATAGACTCGAATATCTCACGAACTCGAATGTCTCACAGACCCGAGCGTCTCACAGACTCAATCATTCTAAGATTTCAATGTCTCACAGACCTGGGCGTCTCACAGACTCTAACCTCCAAAACCCGAAACTTCTTGAAACTTCAAACCCTTCTAAGTCTCAAACACTACAAAATCCTCAAGCTCCACAAACATCAAAACTTCCAAAACCTAAAGACGTGAACTACGTAAGGTCTGATCTTAACAGGGAGTTGAGTACGTAGGCAACCCACACAGGGTGCGACCCCATTCCAAACAAAAAAACCCCTTTCCCCTCTAAGGTGGCTCTCATATCTGTCAAAATGCTCAAACCTTCTTCGGCTCCCACAAACTTCAAACTATCCGACTCTAAGTTTTGTTCATTCACTTAACCTCAGACTTTTCTCAAATCTTCATTCTATACTCATCCGAAATCATCAATCCTTTCATTTGGCGCTAGCTTGGCAGAAAAGCTCGTCTCATCCACTCGTTTTCTCTCCTCCTGTCCTAATCCTATCCTTTGGCTTTAAATTGAATCTCTCTAATAAGGTTTTGAAAGAAGGCAATCCCGACAATTGGAGACCGAGGTTTCCTCGGGCACCAATCCAAAGTCGTGGTCGTTGCCACTTCTGAGGGGTGTAACCCAGTACGAACCCAATACAGAATCTTTGGTATGATCAGATAAGTCCAATCCATAGGCAACTATCTCAGAGTCAATTAACGGTTCCTAAAACCCGATTTTCCTTCCTAGTTATCATAGGTCAAACTAGGTGGCGACTCTAGTCAATTTCGCCTTATAGAGGCATAAGTCCGCGTGGAGCCCATTGAGAGCGGGTGTAGTGCTCACTTGCACTCCCTTTATGCTTTCTGGGAAAGACGGACGATAGAGTAGGTATTTGAGGGATGCCATAAATAACGGGTCTTCACCCTCCACAGAATGGCAAATTTCTAGGATCTAGACTTCTTAGTTAGACCATATTTAGATAGACCCCCTCATACCGAAAAATCACCCTCCACACCATGGAGAGAAAAAAAAGAGTTACCGTAGCTGTGATACCATAATAGAATAGGGTTATCAATGATTGGGCAATATATTATTGAGTGAACAGGATCCTATTTATAGTAAGGATCAATGATGTACACTAGACTCTTATAATAAAAGATAACAGAATAAAAACAGGCCCATCTTAATATGATCGGATGGTCCAATTCAAACTTATATCTGTACTATGGGCTTATTCTCTATTAAAGATGGAGGAGAAAACCATGTTCAAAGCAATCCGCTAAGAGGGGGAGGGGATTATGTGACGGACGGGTATTTTCCGTCGCGCGACGGAATCCATTTTTTTTTACAGGGGAAGTGTCAATTATGGGTATATTATACGTATCATCATCAATGTTTTTATTTGTTATTGGAAGTCTTGCCTTTATATAAATTTTTTTGTTTTTTCTTTTTAGAAATGCTAGAGTGCAATTATTTGTTCTTTTAATAATACATATTGTAATAATATAGTTATTAATAAAATAATTCACTAATTATATAAAAAAATTACTTGACTATATTCATATGTATATATGATTATAATATTATTTATTTAATTTAATAATATTTGTTGACGAACATATATCACGATTGAATTTTTTTAAAAACTTAAATTAATGCAAAAACACCAAGTTAAATATTTATATTTTTTTAAAGAAAAAAACTGAATGACATTGCTATTGTATTATGGTTTTCTAATCTTATAATATTTGTTGTTGATACATATATGTAAAAACTGGAGTATAGCGATTCAAAATACACCAATCAACTGATTAAAATTAAGAAAATTGCTAATACAAAACAAATACCAAGCTAATATTTATATTATCTTTGAAATTAAAGAAATTGATGTATAATATTTTGCACGTTAATTTTTTAACCTTTATGTCATAAGTTAGCGTGTAGTGCATATATAAAAATCAAATGTTAATAAATACGTAAAGTTGACTCCAACAATTCAGTTTATATATAATGTTGGAAATATTATGTATAATCATGACGTGGAAACGTTTTATATAATAATGGAATCATAGAAACGTGGAAACGTTTTATATAAAAACATGGAAACGTTTATAAAAAATGTGGAAACATTTATAAACTCGTGGATACGTTTATACATAACAGTGGAAACGTTATACTTGATTGTGGCGTGGAAATGTGTCGTAGAAATGTTAATTTAATTGTGGCATTGAATATATATTTGTGTAAACGTATATATGTAATCATGGCGTGTAAACGTTTATATATAAATCGTGGAATCGTATTGGGCATAGAAACAATCATATATAATTATTGAAATGTTTATAAGTAATCATGCCATGGAAACGTTATATATAATCATGGAATCATAGAAACGGGAAACGTTTAAATAAAAATGTGGAAACGTATATAAAAAACGTGGAAATAATTAAATAAAATGGTGGAAACATTAAATAAAAAGTGGAAACATTATCCGAACTCGTGGACTCCTTTATGTATAACGGTGGAAACATTATATACTTGTGCCATGGAAACATCATATATAATATAAAAATGTTTATATATAATCATGTAGTGGAAATGTTTATATGTACTTGTGGCGTGGGAACATTATAGATAATCATGAAATTGTAGAAACGTGGAAACGTTTAAATGAACATGTGGAAACATTTATCTGAATTTGTGGACACCTTTATGTAAAATATTGGAAACGTTATTTATAATTGTGGTGTGGAAATCTGTCGAGTTAGTGATGACAATATAAAGTGTAGAACTAATGCCAAAAAGATTACCTACCTCACCCCCCCCCCCCCCAAACACCCAAAAAACCACCCTAGGATAGCTAAAAACGTCGAAAACATTTTTATGGCTTGTAGTGCAGGGCTAACGACCCTAAACCACAAACCCTAAAAATCTTTCGAGTTAGTGACGACAATATAAAGTGTAGAACTAATGCCAAAAAGATTATCCTACCCTCCAAACACCCAAAAAACCACCCTAGGATAGCTAAAAATGTCGAAGGCATTTTTATGGTTTGTAGTAAACCATAAATCACAAACCCTAAAAAATTGTCGAGTCAGTGACGGCAATATAAAGTGTAGAACTAATGCCAAAAAGATTATCCTACCCCCCAAACACCCTAAAAACCACCCTAGGAATGCTTAAAACATCGAAGGTATTTTTATGGCATTTTTATGACCTCTGATTCACTTTTTAACAACCTTTGGTTCACTTTTAACAACTTTTGATTCACTTTTTCTAAACTTAAGATTCACAATGAATCTTAAAACATATTTATATACAAATAAAAAAAAAAAAATTTATCAAAATATATTCATATTTGGTCTTATTTTGAAGAGCTCGAATTACGATGAACAATAGTATAAAATTTATGTTATTTGGACTTATATATAATAAGATACAACATTTAAAAGTTGTAAAATGATAAAGTTAAAAAAAAAAGTGGTAACCTTCCCCATATTAACAGTACGCGCACCGTGGCTCCCATTATTTGTGTTCTGATTTTCAAATTATATAACTCTTGTCTATGAACAAAAAAATATAAAATAAAATGATAAATGGTCAAGATTCTTTCCGTCACTGACGGAAATCTCCGTCATATTACACCCATCGGCTGAGAGGGTGAATCCTTTACCCGATGTTGGGTGTGTGTTGGGTGGTGTGGGGGGATCTAATAGAGTTATTTAACTAGAAGATTTTTTTTTTAACGATATGTGATACCGAACGATACAACACGAAAAGTATCTACGTAATGCCAGAAAAGATAAAATTATGTAACCCACAAATATAAATCAGTGAAAAAAATCTAGTACACAATTTGTCTTTTTTAAGCAAAGAAGTCTAGTATGATGTTTCAATCTTAAACTTCTGTATGGACGAATGAATGCAATCAAAAATGGCATCGACTTCACCCTTCACGGCAACCTCAATCTCTGTTCAGAAGCAACTAGTCGGACGAAAAAACAAAATTTCGAGCATAAGCTCATTCCAAGGTGCAGTGCAGTCTCTTCTGATCTTCGTCTGTCTCCTTAGTGGTACTGTTTTATAGTTTTTTTAGATGATAATCTGTACCGCTCTTGGGCATATAGCTAGGGTGAGGAGACGTTCGATTCGGTGCTATGCGAGAAAGGGAGTGGAGGATGAGAGACCGGGACAGAAGGAGGAGGAGAAGAAGCAGAAAAACTATTATGAGCTGCTTGGGATTTCTGTGAATTCAGAGCCGAAGGAGATCAAATCCGCTTACAGGAAGCTTCAAAAGAAGTATCATCCAGACATCGCTGGCCAGCAGGCGAGACAATTACATCTTCTCTTTCACTCTCCTAGAGTTCAGCTGATGTTAAGATCATGAACCGACCTTGATTCTTTTTCTCCAATCTTCATGATCCTCTCGTAATTCTTCAATCCTGTAAAAAGTCTGATTGTCGGATAGATAAAGTGCAGTGGTTTCAGTATGGATCTCTACATATCTATAATCTATGTGATCAATGATGAGATACAACATGTTAAAGATCACAGGTGTTATAAAATTCCAAGTTGAAAACGCACAGTAGAGATTCAACAATTTGTCTGTGCTTTCTGGAAGTAAGAGAAAAAAACTAACCTGTTTGTATACTACTGGATTTTTTGCCTCAATGACAGTGATGTGTCAAGGTTGGGAATTCATGGTGGTGAATGTTATCTTTTGCCCTGAAAGATCAACAAGCAGTTGATCATCATATATACTAGATGGGGAGACTTCTTGGAAATTTGACTCTTTTTTCTCTATCACAAACTGCGAAATTGTTATGCTGATTTAGACTGAAATTACTAGTCGTGTTAGTTACAATTCTCACCTTTTGCAGGCTCATGGATACTTGATGCTGAATGAAGCATATAGGGTTTTAATTGAAGAGAATTCGAGAAAGGAATATGATGCTTCAATTGGGCAAAGAAGAATGGGCTTGGGAAAAACAGTTCTGGCTTAGTCTATAGCTCATGGAATGGACCTCAGAGGGCAGAGGCTTTTTGTTGATGAAAATGCTTGCATAGGTCAGCATCTCTATATCACCTCTATATTTCAAATAACGCTGGATCTGGAAGATAAAGGAAGTACAGTTGACAATTCAGCATTCCCTTACCTTAATTTGAATGTAATTATGTGTTTTGATGGACATAGTGCTTTTGTTATTAGCCTACCTACCATATGTACTGCACCATCGACATGAATTGGTATCCATGTGATAATATGTTCATGATTTACAGGATGCAGAGAATGTGTACACCATGCTAGGGACATTCATGATGGATGAAGCTGTTGGATCAGCTCGAGTTCAAGTTCAGTACGGCGATGATGATCAACAGATTGAAGTAAATGGGCTTTGATTTTCTCCCTCCGACCATCTTGGTGCAAGGTGTTTCCAGTTCTCAGTAACTTGTGCAATATGTTGCAGGTTGCATTTGAATCATGCCCCGTGAACTGTATCCACTGGGTCAAAACAGAAGAGCTCCAAGTACTAGAGTTACTTATTCGGCCTCAGCCAAAGGAGGGATGTGGTGTCTTTGGACAAGGCTGGGAAAGGCCAGCGGACGTGTTCATGGCTGCAAAGGATTATAATAAGCAAATGAAGAACAAATCTGGACACTAGATAGCAGAGAGTAGAAATTTTCATCACTTTTTACTTCTTTTTCCAACTAAATATTCTATTTCCACTGAATCGAAATTGCAGCAGACTGCTCAAGAGAAGACCGAGTGGAGTTCCATATCAGGCTGAACGACCCAGAGCAAGTGTATCAAGAATGAATGGAGAGGTCTTCTAGCCTCTAGGATTGTGATGAAACCCAGATATTTGTAAACTCAACAACAAGTACTTCAGCCTTCAAGACTGCCTTTGTATTAAGAAAAACAGAGAGCTAAAGCTCATCAGCTTACAAGAAGAGTTTAGGAATGAATAGAGGAGGAGACGGATGGAGAAATGAAGGTAGAATCAGGAACTATTTCTGCCAAAATCAGAGCTAGGCTCTACCTAAATCGGGTAACCGCCTATCCACTAGAGTGGCTAAATGAGGAATAAATCATCGATGCCCACAACCCTTGTCCATACTTTCCTTAAATAGACAGTTGCAGAGGCATGTGCCTTGCATAAGGGGTAACCTTAGCTAATTCCCACTCTACATTAGCTTAAATAACTCCTTACTTGTCTACTGACCCAAATTGCTTTTAGCCCAAAGGCCCGCAAACCCACGGTCTCATCATTCCTCTCCTGTTAATAATCACCTGTCCCCAAGGTGGTGATTGCCAGAAGAGTCTGTGCTTGTAGTAGGGCGTCACTGCTCATGTTCTCCAGCTGGAGGCTCTCCTCTAAGTGCTGCAGCAATGGGTTGTTGCACTAGCGTTTGGTTCCCTTCTATTCTGCACCCTCTTGCTAGCCCCAACTGCCCATGATCTCTATGTGATATGGATTCATCATCTCCCCCCTCGTTGGAAGGTCACCTTGTCCCCAAGGTGGTGTACCAAAGAGTTTCATTGGTTCTGAAGAAGTTTGAATATTTCAGCTGTAGATCTTCATGGAGGGGCGTGAATTAGTAGCCTCTGTTTCTGCCCAAATGTGGTGATATTCAGCCTTCCTTTCCTGTGAAAAGTTCATGACGGTGGTCCTCCCTTAAAATGAATAAACCTTCTGTTTTGATGCCAAAAGCTGGGAAATGAGATGGTGGGCCCTTATTTTCATTTAATAAAATTTTCTTGGTTGAGTCCCAAATACAATTCCCACGGCTAATCTCTTCAGCTGGGACCGTGAGCAATATTGGGTTGGGCCCACTTAAGTCTGCCAGATTGACTAATATTTTTTCTGTTGTCCGCCACATGTTGAGAGCTCCCCTTTTTAATCATTACGTTCTGTGCCAATGTGTCAACAGATGGGCTGATATCCAAATTAGCCCAAATATTTCCAGCTATAGCTCTCGCCCTCTTCTTTATTTGCCCGACCCTTGGCTAATTTTAGGACTGGGCCTATCACTCGTGTCCTTCTTAGGAAGCAAGAGAACCCTAACAGCCTCGTCACGAGACCCGCACATCTAATCTTCAACCCCTTGTCACCAATCCACCTACGTCGTCCCTGTACTTTTGATATCCTTCTCCCCTCTGGTTCAGTCGTTAAAATTTTTTTCCACCGATTCTCATTTATCTTTTGCTGCCAGAGTGGTGGAGGTATTTTCACGCTGATGAAGGCCAACTGGGTTGTCTCTATACTGCTCCAATCCCCCATTGTAGCTAAGGTTCTGATTATTTGGGAACAAAGACGGTTTGACCAGCCGCTTCCGTTCCGAATTTTCAGATTTGGGTTGATCTCTGACTGGTGCCTAGTTCCGCCCCTTAGCGCCAAGTGAGGTTTGAGTGATGGCTGGTATCTAGTTTCAAGCTTGGCGAATGACTTCATGCCCCGTCTTCTGGAGTCCAGCGCTTCTGCCAATGTCCTCCTTCGTTTTATTTCCACCTTGGCCTCCGCCGTCTTCTTCCTATTCCAACTTACTGCCGATGGAGTTAAGGGCGCATATCCTTCGGTGTGTAGCAGGGATATTGAATCGTGTGGAACTTCTCCAACCTCCGCTCTCTTGATATCAGTAATCCCCCTCGGCTTGCGACCACCAACCTGGGTACTTAAGCATATTTTAATTTTCTTTTTCCTTTTATTTTCTTTCATCCATTTTCTCTTCTCCCTCTTCTTCCGTTTGATCTTTCCCTGTCTGCTGCTCTTACCAGATTCTACCACTTTCTTATTTAAACCAGAGTGTTGAACATACCTCACATGGTGTTCTACCCTCGTACTGGTTGGTCTCACCTCCTTCCTTTTTTGGTCTTCCTTGTCCTTCTCTTCTTTCTTCTACCCTTCCTTGGGCTTCGAACAACTCTAGTCATTAACGGTTCCATTACCAATTCATTGACGATTGACTTCTTTGGGCTCTTCCCTTCTCTCTCATTCAGATGTAGCGGTGTTTCCTTTGCTGTCCTTAATGACGCTCTGGATATCCAATGTGCAGTGAGTTGTCGCAACTCTCTCACTTTTCTCTCTAGTTTTTGGTACCTTTCACTGAGCTCCCAATGACTAAGCGCCATTTATACCCCAAACAGAATCAAGGCTCTGATACCAAATGATGAAACCCAGATATTTGTAACTCAACAACAAGTACTTCAGCCTTCAAGACTGCCTTTGTATTAAGAAAACAGAGAGCTAAAGCTCATCAGCTTACGAGAAGAGTTTATGAATGAATAGAGGAGGAGACGGATGAAGAAATGAAGGTAGAATCAGGAACTATTCCTGCCAAAATCAGAGCTAGGCTCTGCCTAAATCGGGTAACCCGCCTATCCACTAGAGTGGCTAAATGAGGAATATAATCATCGATGCCCACAACCCTTGTCCATATTTTCCTTAAATAGACAGCAGCAGAGGCATGTGCCTTGCATAAGGGGTAACCTTAGCTAATTCCCACTCACCCCATTAGCTTAAATAACTCCTTACTTGTCTACTGACCCAAATTGCTTTTAGCCCAAAGGCCCGCAAACCCACGGTCTCATCAGATTGGCTGATGAACTTATCATGATATAAGTTGTAAGGCTAATAAATACAATAATTCGACAAATCTATACAACATGATAAACATACACAAGCAAAACAAAATAAGCCTATTATCTTTATTGTATATATTTATAGTTATTGTATTTATGCATACAGTATTGTATATAATTTGTTTAGTACACATAAATATCATCTTTGGTAGGAGGTTTGGGTTGGTTGTTTTGTCCTATCTGCCTAGTATTAAAAGAATGAAGTATATAGAAAAAAAAAAGAATAAAGGTTGTACGGAGAGAGAGGAGCTGTTATGACAGCTGTGATGTTGTTATTGGTTGGGGACTGCTGGGGTAGTAGGTAAGTAGTGGCAGCAGTATGGAAAGGAATCATCGAAGAATGTTCAGGAGTTGGCCTGTTTGAGGATTGAGGTGAGTAAAGTCTGATTATTGTAACAATCTTTTAGTATTAAGGAAGATGTAGGTCACTCCATGATGTCCATTAGATTTGAAGTGTCAAAAATACACTAATCGATCGGTGCATATGTTTTTTTTTTTCCGGAAATATCCGGCACCACATTAGCATAAGCAATTCATTACAAACCTAGAGTCACGGATAACAACATAACAAAACCATGGATTGATAGAGTCAGAGGCGGAGCCAGGATTTTAATGTTGAGGGGGCCAAAAATTTTCTTTCTTTATGCATCTTTCTTATCATTTTAAATTTTATTAGTAATTAGTTATGCTATGAACATTTGTAATTCTCCTATCATATTTAAAATATAAATCTTCATTGTTATGTTTCTTTTAGAGCCTTAGTCATTAATAGCTTGGAACTTTTTTTAAATGTTTTTTTTTTTTCCTCTTCATAAATTTCAATGGATTGATTTACCATCAAAAAAATTTCTTTTCCTACTACATTATTCTGTAATAAAATACTTTTTGATATTTTCAAAATTCACAATATAAATTTGTGTAAGAAAATATAAAAAGATATTCATTAAGAGTTTTAATTATGAATAATTATTTTTATGGATAAAACTAAAAAAAAAATTTAACTATTTTTGAAGTCATATTAACATCTTTAACTATCTATGACAATTAAAATTGCAAAACAAGTTACTTACTATAACTCATAATGAAACAATCCATAGAAAACCACTATAAAAATATAAGTAAAATAAGCGTTACTTTGTATATAATTTCTAATATGAAAGTACTTTTATGTATAGAACATAAATAGATCACACATTATGATTATTTTTATACATACTGCCAAAAAAATCTAACAAGCTTTTACGGTACATTTCAGTTTATAAAAACACAAATGCAATATATTATACTACTATCAATATAGGAAAGTATATATAGGGTTATGTTTAATTTCCAACTACTAATAATATACAATGCATGGGCTCAGTTCTCCAAGTGTCCTTTGCACCACGGGTGTCTCTAAAGCCTGATGTCACGCTACACGTCCATAGAGGATCCCGTATTTACCGGATACCCATACATGGCACAACGTAGTCAGTGAATAATTTGGACTTTAGACACACCTTATCGTGCAGACGACGGGAGGCCCGTTCCCATGCAGTACTTCCCCAAGTTTTCCAAAAGTGAGTATGTTGTGATAATCACCGGCCGTGGCTCGTGTGACTGTATCACTTCGGGTATCCTGACCTTTCGAACTTAAGCACTCCGGACTTTCTTAATGACGTGCCCCACAAGGCATAACTGAGATAAATCCCGAGAGATGAACAGTGAAGGGACGATGGTTCCCCCGGTGGTATGGAAACATGATTGACCTGGAAGGTGATTATCCCAATCATTCGCACTCAGCTCCACATAAAAACTAGCCACGATTTTACTTCTTGCTATACAGTATGCAAAACACTTTCTTCAAACCAAATTGTTTTAAATTTTGCAAAATGTTCGGAATTCTCTTTTGCATGTCTCTTAAAGCTGTTTTACGAGCTCGTCTAATTTAGAATCCCACTTATATTTTACTCAAAAACATTTGGGTTTTAAAACGTGTCACTTACTTCATTTCACAAAAATGTTTCAAAAAACCTACTTTCTACAAACGAATTTCAGACAACATCCTTCACCAACATTATTTATTAATAGTTTTCGAAAACAGTTTTCAAAGTTGATTTTCACAAACGTATTCGAAAATAAATGATTTAGTCCCCATGTTGCGACCCGCTATTTTTGAAGCTCAAACCACCTTCAAGAGCAGCGGTCATTACTGTGGAGCGTACTAATCATTCCGTGTTTTCACAACAGTGGTGGATTTTACATATGATTTTGTGCTCGATCATTCACTTTTCTTTTCTCAAAAATATCCTTCATTCCCCTCGTCGAAGCAAGTGAAGCAGCATGAAGATCGAGTACGCGGTGTGAGCCAAAAGCCAGAAGCACACCAACCCGTGCAGCTAGCCGAGCGGCATGAAGATTAGCAACACCTATTTGAGTTCGAACTGTTGGAAATCAGAGGAACACCAGACCCGTTTTGTTGGGTCATGGTACTGCTTCACCGCAAGAGCCCAAAGACGAGCAAGCTGCCAATCGGGAGCCCGAAAGCGAGCTAAGTAGCCAACCAGGAGCCCGAGTGTGAGTGAGCAGCAGTCAATCAGAAGCCTGAAGACAGACTGGAAGAATTCAAGAGAAGTTTGACTCAAAATTCCCCCTTTAATGACTTTTTAGGATTGATGATGTATAGGTTTTCCCCTATGATTCTTTCTTTCTTGTCCATTTCTGAATAGATTACATGTATAGGTTTATACATTCCCTCTAAATTTATTTAGATCAATGTGTATAGGGTTCCCCAATCCCTATGTTATTTGCGAATGACCGAGCGTCAATATTCATATTGTTCAAATCCACCACTCGAAAACACGTGTTTTCAAAACCGTCTTTAAAAGCTCGGTTTCTTTTGGCATGCACGTCCTGTTTAAAGGAAAGGACATAGAGACGACCCTTCACGTTTTATCTATCACTCTTAAAACTTTGCTTTATGGGGTGAAATTTACGGTGTCTACGGATACATCCCCTTTGAAAAATTGATGAGATAAAGTGACGCTTATCATACGAATACTACATGTATCTCACAACTTTTTCCAAGATAAATAAAAATCATTTTTGCACCAATAATCATTCACATTCATCACACAACAAATATTTGTTTGACAAAACATACTGATATTACCTCTTCTCTTTCATTCTAATCCTTGTGCGTGTAGGTGTTCGTGACTATCGGCAACTGGAAAGAGAGAAGACCAGTCCGCCTATAACTATGGCAGAGAAGAGGAGCGAGCCCCTCGACATGATCAAGTAGTCGAAGGCCGATTTGTTCATGAAGGATTGATCCATGACCTTACCGATGACTTGGAGAAAAACCTGAAGATAGAAGAATTTGTCCAAAGAAGAATAACTAGGGTCTATACGGGGTCGGATAGCAGTTACAAGAGTCTCCAACTTACTCTGCATACGATGCCTATGAGTTTCAAGCAATGGACCCTCACGCTCTCTCTGTCCAAGTTCGAACAACACCAACATGCCTTCTTCACCTATGTACAGGGCAACTCTGAGAACCCCAACCGCCACCAGAGAGGAATTGGCAACCACAAATGGTCTGTGACGAGGGTAAGACCCGGCCCATCTTCCCCCATGGTGCATTCCAACTTAAACCTCTCCTTGCCCACACAAAAATATGTCCTCCTTGGCAAAGACCTCCTCACTTGTCAAATTCTAGCCAACATCTTCACCCAGGAACAACACTGCCCTCTCAACCTCTTGACACCGGCTACCCTGAGACAACGTATATTTCAATCCAAAACCTTGATCTCAAAGCGAGTCCAATGAAAGAATTAGTGAAAGAACTGAAAGCGGAACTAGAGCTAGCCCGACGCTTTAAGTCTGCAGGTTGGGAGCCAACTAACCCGTATCCGGATGCTCGTCTACAAAAGGGCATGAGTCTGCCTGAGATGGAGAAGTATGAGGGAATTGGAGACCCGAGACATCATGTCGACAAATATGATAAACTCATGAATCTCCATGGCCTCTCCGACGAGCTGAAAGCCGCATGCTTTAGATTCTATCTACAAGGACCTGCTTACTCATGGATTATGAGCATAGATCTAAACGGAAAGTCAAGCCAGGACCTGTATTTAGATTTCCTCTCTCAATACGGCGACAACTTTCATCATGAAGTTACACGTAGAGATTTAGAGGTGACATGCCAAAATTCTAACGAACCCGTGAGGGAATTCATAAAACGATGGAGGGTGAAGGCCGGACAAATGAATAACCGACCCAGTGAGGAAGAGCAAGTGCGAATGGTAATTTCCGGGCTGAAAGATGTGTACCGACATCAGCTGAAATATCTAGGGATATGCGACTTCAGACGACTGATGGCGGTTGTGACTGCTTTGGAAGATGCTGAAATCAAAGATCCAAAGCCAACAATCATGCAAAGAGAATACCACCAACCCGGGCAGGACTCTCAAAGACAGAATTCGGGTCTAGGAATGTCACTCGGTGAAGCCTGGAGAATTTTAACCGAGGGAGGCTACCTAGCACCTTACAACACCAGTTCAAGGGTGAAGAAGCTTGGGCCACAATTACATGAGTATTGTGACTATCATCGGATTCGCGGGCACGCCACCGACGAGTGCACCACACTGAGAAACGCAATCCAAGAGCTGATAGACAGAGGAGACGTCTCTTCTTTAGAGATAAGACGTCCATCCTAAGCCACGAAGGCGCATTTTCCTAAGGCATCACCGAGCTAGGCATGATCATGTGCTAATCTGTGGCGATAGTGGCAGGAAGTTGTTGAGTCATATTTTATTTACAACTGTCATGAAAGCGTATTAAGGGTTGCATCCCATCCCTCTCCCCTTTCTATTCGACCTATCCAAGAATCATGGGAAGAACAAGATGATTTTATCATGTTGACTGATTGCAATGTAGGAATTACCACTCCTTAAGCGGTCAAGGTTCGAATAACAGCTAAAACATGTGGGATCACGTTTCTTCCGGGACCCACTCAGTAACTGACCGCTTAAAGGGTCATTAGTGGCAAGATGAGCTTCATGGATCCTCAACTAAAACCGACGCAAGCGAGACTAGGTGTAATCTTACCATTCATGCATTGCATCCAAAACAAAAACATTCAACCAAAATCCAAATTCAATACGTTTTCATTGTCAATATTTCATGCATCCTATACGTAGTTATTCCATATTACCACAACATATTGCATTGTAGATAGTTGCATTTGCATACTTCCGTATCGAAACGACATCTTTGGGAAAAAATCTTGAGAGATTGATTGAACAGAGTGCATGAATCACTAAAACTCTCGACCCGTCAATGAACATAAGGGTCTAATCAAAATCAGCACCACAATCAAGTGAGTAGTGTGCAAAGAGCGGTATTTTCTCTTGAATTTCAAATGAGTGTTTTGGACAATCCAATGAGTGATGAGGAAAGATAGAGCGAGTCCACAGAGGTAAAACCACGAGCGACTTGTGTTTTCCTTCAACACATGGAGAGGCACAATTCATAGCGAGATCAATGTCGATAAACAGGATACGAACTGTGATTCATGCAAAGATCCGAGATTAGTAAGAAAACAATTATCGACTAATGAGGATGACGAGGCACTTAGGAATAAAAATCCCCACAAACCAAAAAGCTTTGACTGCCCTTTACATAACCCCTTAGTGAGCCCCGCTGAGCCTTTCATGAAAAACTCTTTCTTCAGAAACTCCACAACATGCCAACCCACGTACATATACTTACCTGCCCTTGCAATAGAGGATCTCAAAGGAGCCGGAGCCATGGTCCCTCCCCACCATCTTCCACAAAAACAATGAAATGTTCAAAGAAATCAGTGAGTCAATGCAACTCCAAGGCCAAACACCTAAAAGAAAGCTGAAAATGTTCAAGTAGATCGATAAGTCAATGCAACTTTGAAGCTGAAAGCCAAAATGCAAAGCAAAAAATGCTTGAGGAAGTTGATGAGCCAAATGCAATTTCAAAAACACAAAAATGAGAAGAAAGTTCAAATCGTACGCCAGAAGAGGCAAGAGGGGTTATCAAAGCCCGTCTAATCATTCCACCTATGGCGAAGGTGAAACATATTCTCTATCGCACAAAAGCTCCACAACTCCTAAATAAATCCTCCAGTCCCATATGACACACATCACCCCTCAGCCCGTTATAACCCAATAAAAGACCTCTGACTCGTTAGTTGATGAGCGTTAACTGAAAATATCGGATCTGAAACATGAATCATAAGCTTCATACTTGTTATCAACATGTCCCGTCATCCCAAAGGGACCATGAGTGGAAGAGTGTGACCTTACCCCACAAGGTCTTTCGAGTACGAGTGACTCTTTGATCGAAGCACCAAATCATAAACAGCTAACCCCATTGCAATTGAGGAATTTATGAGGATTGGAAAGTCCAGAACCTCAAAAAGGAATTCTAAGGAAAATATTGCTCCGAGCATCGAGAGTATCATCACATCATTATCACACACGACCATACTCACGAGAGATTGACCCACATCCCTCCATGAGAGGAAAGTGATTCACGCCTTCGAGCTCAACAATCACTCGAGATCGAACCGAAGATGTCTTATATTCGTAAGCCTCATATTAATAGAGATAGGACCGTACCTTCTCTCGAAAAACTGCACATGCATTTTGCATCTCTTCTTGCATTTAGTATTTGCATGCATCATAACCACTTCATTTTCAACATCCGACTGGTAAGAACTCCACCTAGTCTCGCTGAAAGTCGACTTCAGTTGCAGTTGTTGAAGCATAACTTTTGATGTCAACAGAGCCATCCCGAGCCATCATCGAGCTATATCTTGCCTCTTCGGAGCCATCCCGGGCTATCACCGAGCTACATCGAACCATTCAAGAGCTATCCGGAGCCACACGAAGACCATCTCGGAGCCATCCACTGCCATACTCAATCCCTATCGACACCGCTTCTAAATCCAATCTGGAGCCATGCGAGAGCCATCCTCAAAACTTTGAGACCATCCCTAAAGCTACACAGTGGCCATCCCAATAGTATGAGAACAATATGAGAGCCACCTCAAACGGAGCCATTTCGTCACCAGGGCCTTGCCTACAAAGTTTCGAACTACGTATGGTCTGATCTCAATACAGAATTGAGTACGTAGGCAGCCCGCCAAGGGTGCGACCACCTCGAAGGCGACAATCCCCTTTCACTCCTCGCTATCATCAAACAGAGCATCCCGGAATCATGACGGAGCCATCCCGGAGCCATGATCAGAACTACACCGAAGACATCCAACCATGTTTGGTTATTTAGAATGATAACAAGTTCACCCACATCAAATCCATCAGATGGAGCCAACCGATTAGTCACCTCGAACTTCAACAACCGCATCAAGACCATCGACCATTCTCAAGTTCACTGTCATATCAAAACCCCCCAACCACCCCGGATCGTCGGCCACACTGGAGCACCACTGCATACCAGAGCCATCGGCGCGACCCGGAGCAACCACTGCATACCAGAGCCATCAATGCATACTGGAGCCATCAACGCATGCTGGAGCCATCTCAGATCCTTAAAGCCATGCCGGAGCCATACCGGAGCCATCCCGAGAGTTTGACGTTACTATAGAGCATCTGCTCACGCAAAAACCTACATCCACAAAAAGGGAGTTTAATTCAATTAATACATTGGTTAATCACCTCACATCACATATCATTTGCATATACCCACAAAATTTGCTCACTATCTGACGCATCTTTACACCCGCTAGACAGCTATTGCGCTACTAGTGCGGTCGACTTTCATTTTACACCTGCTAGACAGCTATTGCGCTACTAGTACGGTCGCCTTTCGTTTTACACCTGCTAGACAGCTATTGCGCTACTAGTACGGTCGCCTTTCGTTTTACACCCGCTAGGCAGCTATTGCGCTACTAGTGCGGTCGACTTTTCATTTTACACCTGCTAGACAGCTATTGCGCTACTAGTACGGTCACCTTTCATTTTACACCCGCTAGGCAGCTATTGCGCTACTAGTGCGGTCGACTTTTCGTTTTACACCCGCTAGACAGCTATTGCGCTACTAGTGCGGTCGACTTTCATTTACACCTGCTAGACAGCTATTGCGCTACTAGTACGGTCGCCTTTCGTTTTACACCCGCTAGGCAGCTATTGCGCTACTAGTGCGGTCGACTTTTCATTTTACACCTGCTAGACAGCTATTGCGCTACTAGTACGGTCACCTTTCGTTTTACACCCGCTAGGCAGCTATTGCGCTACTAGTGCGGTCGACTTTTCGTTTACACCCGCTAGACAGCTATTGCGCTACTAGTGCGGTCGACTTTTCATTTTACACCTGCTAGACAGCTATTGCGCTACTAGTACGGTCGCCTTTCGTTTACACCCGCTAGGCAGCTTTGCGCTACTAGTGCGGTCGACTTTTCATTTTACACCTGCTAGACAGCTATTGCGCTACTAGTGCGGTCGACTTTTGTTTTACACCCGCTAGACAGCTATTGCGCTACTAGTGCGGTCGACTTTTCATTTTACACCTGCTAGACAGCTATTGCGCTACTAGTACGGTCGCCTTTCGTTTTACACCGCTAGGCAGCTATTGCGCTACTAGTGCGGTCGACTTTTCGTTTTACACCGCTAGACAGCTATTGCGCTACTAGTGCGGTCGACTTTTCATTTTACACCTGCTAGACAGCTATTGCGCTACTAGTACGGTCGCCTTTCGTTTTACACCCGCTAGGCAGCTTTTGCGCTACTAGTGCGGTCGACTTTTCATTTACACCTGCTAGACAGCTATTGCGCTACTAGTGCGGTCGACTTTTCGTTTTACACCCGCTAGACAGCTATTGCGCTACTAGTGCGGTCGACTTTCATTTTACACCTGCTAGACAGCTATTGCGCTACTAGTACGGTCGCCTTTCGTTTTACACCCGCTAGGCAGCTATTGCGCTACTAGTGCGGTCGACTTTTCATTTTACACCTGCTAGACAGCTATTGCGCTACTAGTGCGGTCGACTTTTCGTTTTACACCCGCTAGACAGCTATTGCGCTACTAGTGCGATCGACTTTTCATTTTACACCTGCTAGACAGCTATTGCGCTACTAGTACGGTCGCCTTTCGTTTTACACCTGCTAGACAGCTATTGCGCTACTAGTATGGTACCGAACTTGCATTCTAGGCTCGTCATAAGCCCTAGGGCTGGATATCAAGAGGTCCAGTTGAGGCACTCCTAAGTCCTCGTGCACTCTAAACCAAAACATTGTTAGTAACATAGGCTCGTCATAAGTCCTATGGCTAGATATCAAGAGGTCTAGTTGAGGCTCGTCATAAGTCCTCGTACTTTCAATTGCATTATAGGCTTGTCATGAGTCCTATAGTTAGATGTCAAGAGGTCTAACTAAGGCTCGTCATAAGTCCTCGTACTTTTAATCACATTCATACACTCACGATCGCATCCCATCAAATCACAAACCGTAGTGAGAAATTTTGGCGCCCGTCAACCTTGATCCAATTATGCAAAGGTTTGCAGAATTGAATCAAGGGGAGCCATCTGTAGACACCAAAAATTCTCACCCCATAAAGCAAATCCGAAATAATAAACACAATAAGAGGGGTCGTCGCCTTTCTTTGTCAACACGTATTGACGTGCATGCCAAATGAAACCATCGTTTTATAGTCTTTTTCAAAGCATTCATAAGAACACGATTTTGCTAAAACGAATTTCAAACGACAATACGGTTTAAACTCATCACGTTTTGAATCTTATTTTTATTGTATCTCGTAATTTCATCTCACTATATTATTGTTCTCATTTGTATTGTATACTTTCCTTCTGAAACGGTAACATTTTTTAGATGAATTATCCGGTCAGAATTAAGGCTTTTGTATTATTTCCTCCATCTATGTGTTGAGTTCTGAGTTAGCTTAGTCGGTTAGCATGTCCACTGGAAAATCAACAGGTCTGGGGTTCGAATCTTGCAAAGGGCATGGGTGTTTTCATTTTTTCCTTTCAGCATGCAGTAGAACTCTAGTCTTACTTTCGACATGGAATACAGAGTTCCGTCATAGTGCGACTGGGTAGTGTACTCTAGGGGTGGGACAATTGCCCAGGGTTCGAATCCTGGGAAGAGCAAAGGAGCCTTTTATTTTTGTAGTGCCCGAATTCATCTTGGCTTACTAATATTGGACCGGATTTCTGTTCTCATGTTTGTCTCTAATAAAGCCCAAAGCTACCTAGTAAGGCCCATTTTCGTTGTCTAGTCGAAATAGGAAAAAACCCTAGTGTGCTACATGTCTACTTACCTTATACCCTCACATTATAAAACTCATAGAAACCCTACAGTAGGGGAGAGGAATCGGTAGACATCAATCCCGGTCATTCTAATTCCATTTGCCTAGCTCTTTTCCTTGGTCTTCTCGAGTTCAAAAACGAAACCCATAAAAATTTGCCACTGCCTTCGGTTTCTTCTTCTGGAACTTGAACCAGAAACTGAAACCCAAAAAATTTCTCCATCGCCTTCGAGGTTTCCTTCCGCCTTCGAATCTCCACCCCACGCTTCGGAACCTCCCCTTCGCCGAAATCCACTGCGCTTTCACCAAATCTTCACCCTCTGAATTTCGTCGGAAGTTGAGTAATCTTATGTTTGTATCGGCTTCAACTGGTTTTGGGTAGCGAGGGTAAGCTAGCTGTCACCTTGATCCTCTCGATCCTCCTGTCATTCTCTTGAGAAAATGTTTTTTACGTATCTTCTCTATATTTGTTCCTACCCGTTGGATTCGCCCGATGAACTCTCAAAGAGGAGGGCATGCTACTTGTTGGCTTCGTTGGAGTTCGAATCCAATGCCAGTGCCGATTTTGGGTTGGACTTCACGTTTTTATTCAATCGCAACATTTTATCCCAGAATCGAGAACCCGAAAACATCGGTGCTACTGCCTACCTCGGAATAGATTACACCTGCACTTTTGTTTGAGACTTTTAACTTCCATCTATCTCTGCCTTGTTTAGAACTGGTAATATTGTGTAAATTGTGGATCGTTACTGTCGGTTTAAGCTGTTATGCTCCTTCGGAGCTATTTTCGTAGATTCGTTGCTGTTTGGTGGATGCTCTCAGTCGCATCGTATTCCCATTTCAAGCCTGTGTTCTTTTTGCCTCATCTAGTGGCGGCGCTGCCATCTTCATATAATTGTTTGGAAAACGGCTATGACTAGTTCGACTCATCTGATTATTGTTTGGAGCCCTTATGTGCTTTTCGATTCCAACCTGAAACGAGTAATGGGTCTCGATGACCATCCAAGACCAGTGTTCTTTTGTATGTCGCCTCTTTATTTATCTTGTGCAGGACATCTTAATCCCTCTTCTGTTAGAGTTCGTGGAGCTCCTCATCTGCTTTCACTCGCTTTTGCGCTTCAAATTTACCCATGACAGACTTGAGGCCACTCGAAAAGAAAAAAGGGGGATACTCCTCTCCATCTCGTTTATTTTCTTGTGCATGAGATTAGACTTGGATCTATTGCTAATTACCTATCTTCTTTTTCTGTTTTGACTGAGGGTCAGTTTTGGCACTTCGGTTGAGTGGGTCAAGCTTGCTAGCATACAAGCTGGTGGACTTTGTGCTGGTTGATTCTGGGATACATACGAGGATTGAGCCCGACACGCGTGAGTGGTTGAAGAGAATTTCGAGCACCGAATCAGCCTAGCCTGTTAACATCAGGCTTGATTTCTGTTAATTTTAGTCATTCTTGTGGTCTTGCTGTGAAATCGATTTGCATCTGTGTTGCCCAACTATGAAAGGATTACCTGTTTGGCCGTCTGTTCTCGATTAAAACATAATGATGCCCTTTTTACTTTTGTCATCTTGGCTTTGATCGGTCAGAATATCCCCATGATTTTGGTGCATATAAGTATTAGCATGAATGGACATTTGTTTCTTCCGTATTAAGTTCAAGTGCTAATAATTGTGGTTTCATCTGCATATCTGGTTCCACGAGCACACCGTTTGGTAATCTTAGTATTCTTTGTTGTTAGTTTGATTTGATTTAGGAATCTCTTCACGTACAGATTTGTCTAGATTTTGATAAGTTTGGCCAAATGTTACTTATTTATCCATAGAGTGTATATCTTGCTTGGGTTTATTCGACCCATCCATCTGTATTGTTTTGTGATTTGCTGGATTGGCCTATTTGGGTTGCAACGTATAACCCAAATCCAAATATCATTTCAGGCCTGATTCATAACTAGCCAAACTGGGCTAGGACAGGTGGCCTTAGACAGTCCATTAGGATGACCCCCTTTAGTGGACCCTTGGGGCCCACTCTAGAAAAGCTTTCAGGATCAAGGGCTTGTCTCACTCAAACGGGCCGTAGAGTCGGACGGTGAGAACAACCCTTTTCTATTATAAGACTTTCCAAACCATCCCTTTATTAAGATAAAAAAGAATGAATGATTAGTCTGATCCAAAAAGAGGCAAATGCTGAATAATCAACTCCAAGTTCTTGCACATTCTCTTCTCAAATTAATAATCAGGCCCAAAAATCAAATGAATCCAACATCCAAAATCAAATAAGGCCCCTTTGGCCAAATGAAAATACCTAAGTCGGCCCTAGCCCAAGTCAAGCCCAATACCCAGACAGCCCAAAGCCCATGGCCCAACCCTCTCGGCCCAAACCCTCTCGGCCCAAACCCTCTCGGCCCAAACCCTCTCGGCCCAAGTCCAAAACTCGGCCCATAGCCCTTTCAGGCCCAACCCAACTCGGCCCATAGCCCATTCAGGCCCATTGCCCAACTTGGCCCATATCCTATCGAGACCCATTGTCCAACTTGCCCATATTCTATCGAGCCCAAACCTGAGCCTTTCCATCTTAAGCCCCAACTCAGCCCAAATCCAAATAAAGCTCAAAAATTAGGCCCAGATTCCAAATAACCCAAAATTTGAATTAGGCCCAAAACCAAATCACCAATTCATGCCAAAATCCCATTCAAGGCCCAAAATCAAAAATCCAATTTCATGATCCAAAATCCAACTTCAAGCCCATTTCAACCCATGACCACCAAGGCCTAATTCGTCCCGAATCCAACTTTGGCTTTGGTCCAACTCTGACCAGTCCGAACTTTGACCCCGACCCAAATTCAGCTCGGTCCAACTTTGACCAACATGAGCTTTGATCTGGCTCGTTTTCCAAACCCGATTCAATCCAATCCAATTCAAACTCAATCCCATTCAAACCCAAATCGTAAATCCCATTCAAACTCAAAAAATCCAAAAGCATTCCTCATTTCTCAGCTTTAATTCAAAAATCATGAAAACCTCTTTTCTCAAATTTTAAACAATCATTTTATTCAAACTTCATCGAGTTTTCAAAAGAAACCATTTTGTGGAATTTTAAAGGAAAAACTCTTCTCGCATCACAGAAAACTCTTCTCAAATGCAGAAAGTTCTTCTCACATATACAGAAAGTTTCTCCTAAAAATATTTCTCAAAATCAGTGTTTCTTCATCGAGAATTCCGAACAACTTCAAAAGTTTTCCAACTCAGTTTTCAGACTCAAAACAAAATCGTTTTCGGGGAACAGGAAATGTCTAACACTTTCAAAACGTTTTCTCCTTAGTTAGACATCACTTGTCTCCCTTCTAAAATAAAAATCCGAGGCGGGGCACTGGGGTCATAACCTCCCTTGTCGCAGTCTGGATCTCCTTAGGCGGGGCATTAGGGTGACAAATCTCCCCTAATTGCAGCCTAGATTTTTACAAGGCGGGGTGCTAGGGAAATAACGACCTTCCTAGTTGCAGCCGGGATTTTAGAATCATCTAACTCCCTTCCACTCGATTTCAATGTTTTCAGCTTTTAACGTTTTAAAACCCGGGAGTTAGAGACGTTATTAGGGTTCGACCGAGAACACCCCATTCGTGGTGTTTCTCTCTGAACCCTTACTTTTCGACATAAATTCATTACCCCATCTTTCGAGCCTCGGCACTTACCATTAATTAAGTGTCGTGTTCGAGGGGGTACATAGGGTAATCCCTCAGGATTATCCGCCCTTTTACAATAAAATGATTTTCCTCAATGACTTTCAAACCCCAAAATTTAAAAAACCCGGAATCTCCACCCAAACATCAATTGCCTCACACACTCAAATCATTTTCAAAACTCCAAATCACTTCATACCCAAAATCATCATTCAAACTCCAACTCGCATTAAACTCAAATCCTCTTACAAATTCCAACTTCATTTAAACTTCCAAGTCTTACAGGCCCGAGCGTCTCAGACTCGAATATCTCACGAACTCGAATGTCTCACAGACCCGAGCGTCTCACAGACTCAATCATTCTAAGATTTCAATGTCTCACAGACCTGGGCGTCTCACAGACTCTAACCTCCCAAAACCCGAAACTTCTTGAAACTTCAAACCCTTCTAAGTCTCAAACACTACAAATATCCTCAAGCTCCACAAACATCAAAACTTCCAAAACCTAAAGACGTGAACTACGTAAGGTCTGATCTTAACAGGGAGTTGAGTACGTAGGCAACCCACACAGGGTGCGACCCCATTCCAAACAAAAAAACCCCTTTCCCCTCTAAGGTGGCTCTCATATCTGTCAAAATGCTCAAACCTTCTTCGGCTCCCACAAACTTCAAACTATCCGACTCTAAGTTTTGTTCATTCACTTAACCTCAGACTTTTCTCAAATCTTCATTCTATACTCATCCGAAATCATCAATCCTTTCATTTGGCGCTAGCTTGGCAGAAAAGCTCGTCTCATCCACTCGTTTTCTCTCCTCCTGTCCTAATCCTATCCTTTGGCTTTAAATTGAATCTCTCTAATAAGGTTTTGAAAGAAGGCAATCCCGACAATTGGAGACCGAGGTTTCCTCGGGCACCAATCCAAAGTCGTGGTCGTTGCCACTTCTGAGGGGTGTAACCCAGTACGAACCCAATACAGAATCTTTGGTATGATCAGATAAGTCCAATCCATAGGCAACTATCTCAGAGTCAATTAACGGTTCCTAAAACCCGATTTTCCTTCCTAGTTATCATAGGTCAAACTAGGTGGCGACTCTAGTCAATTTCGCCTTATAGAGGCATAAGTCCGCGTGGAGCCCATTGAGAGCGGGTGTAGTGCTCACTTGCACTCCCTTTATGCTTTCTGGGAAAGACGGGACGATAGAGTAGGTATTTGAGGGATGCCATAAATAACGGGTCTTCACCCTCCACAGAATGGCAAATTTCTAGGATCTAGACTTCTTAGTTAGACCATATTTAGATAGACCCCTCATACCGAAAAATCACCCTCCACACCATGGAGAAAAAAAAAGTTACCGTAGCTGTGATACCATAATAGAATAGGGTTATCAATGATTGGGCAATATATATTGAGTGAACAGGATCCTATTTATAGTAAGGATCAATGATGTACACTAGACTCTTATAATAAAAGATAACAGAATAAAAACAGGCCCATCTTAATATGATCGGATGGTCCAATTCAAACTTATATCTGTACTATGGGCTTATTCTCTATTAAAGATGGAGGAGAAAACCATGTTCAAAGCAATCCGCTAAGAGGGGGAGGGGATTATGTGACGGACGGGTATTTTCCGTCGCGCGACGGAATCCATTTTTTTTACAGGGGAAGTGTCAATTATGGGTATATTATACGTATCATCATCAATGTTTTTATTTGTTATTGGAAGTCTTGCCTTTTATATAAATTTGTTTTGTTTTTTCTTTTTAGAAATGCTAGAGTGCAATTATTTTGTTCTTTTAATAATACATATTGTAATAATATAGTTATTAATAAAATAATTCACTAATTATATAAAAAAATTACTTGACTATATTCATATGTATATATGATTATAATATTATTTATTTAATTTAATAATATTTGTTGACGAACATATATCACGATTGAATTTTTTTAAAAACTTAAATTAATGCAAAAACACCAAGTTAAATATTTATATTTTTTAAAGAAAAAAACTGAATGACATTGCTATTGTATTATGGTTTTCTAATCTTATAATATTTGTTGTTGATACATATATGTAAAAACTGGAGTATAGCGATTCAAAATACACCAATCAACTGATTAAAATTAAGAAAATTGCTAATACAAAACAAATACCAAGCTAATATTTATATTATCTTTGAAATTAAAGAAATTGATGTATAATATTTTGCACGTTAATTTTTTAACCTTTATGTCATAAGTTAGCGTGTAGTGCATATATAAAAATCAAATGTTAATAAATACGTAAAGTTGACTCCAACAATTCAGTTTATATATAATGTTGGAAATATTATGTATAATCATGACGTGGAAACGTTTTTATATAATAATGGAATCATAGAAACGTGGAAACGTATATATAAAAACATGGAAACGTTTATAAAAAATGTGGAAACATTTATATAAACTCGTGGATACGTTTATACATAACAGTGGAAACGTTATACTTGATTGTGGCGTGGAAATGTGTCGTAGAAATGTTATATTTAATTGTGGCATTGAATATATATTTGTGTAAACGTATATATGTAATCATGGCGTGTAAACGTTTATATATAAATCGTGGAATCGTATTGGGCATAGAAACAATCATATATAATATTGAAATGTTTATAAGTAATCATGCCATGGAAACGTTATATATAATCATGGAATCATAGAAACGGGAAACGTTTAAATAAAAATGTGGAAACGTATATATAAAAACGTGGAAATAATTAAATAAAATGGTGGAAACATTTAAATAAAAAGTGGAAACATTATCCGAACTCGTGGACTCCTTTATGTATAACGGTGGAAACATTATATACTTGTGCCATGGAAACATCATATATAATTATAAAAATGTTTATATATAATCATGTAGTGGAAATGTTTATATGTACTTGTGGCGTGGGAACATTATAGATAATCATGAAATTGTAGAAACGTGGAAACGTTTAAATGAACATGTGGAAACACATTATCTGAATTTGTGGACACCTTTATGTAAAATATTGGAAACGTTATTTATAATTGTGGTGTGGAAATCTGTCGAGTTAGTGATGACAATATAAAGTGTAGAACTAATGCCAAAAAGATTACCTACCTCACCCCCCCCCCCCCCCCCCCCAACACCCAAAAAACCACCCTAGGATAGCTAAAAACGTCGAAAACATTTTTATGGCTTGTAGTGCAGGGCTAACGACCCTAAACCACAAACCCTAAAAATCTTTCGAGTTAGTGACGACAATATAAAGTGTAGAACTAATGCCAAAAAGATTACCCTACCCTCCAAACACCCAAAAAACCACCCTAGGATAGCTAAAAATGTCGAAGGCATTTTTATGGTTTGTAGTAAACCATAAATCACAAACCCTAAAAAATTGTCGAGTCAGTGACGGCAATATAAAGTGTAGAACTAATGCCAAAAAGATTATCCTACCCCCAAACACCCTAAAAACCACCCTAGGAATGCTTAAAACATCGAAGGTATTTTATGGCATTTTTATGACCTCTGATTCACTTTTTAACAACCTTTGGTTCACTTTTAACAACTTTTGATTCACTTTTTCTAAACTTAAGATTCACAATGAATCTTAAAACATATTTATATACAAAAATAAAAAAAATAAATTTATCAAAATATATTCATATTTGGTCTTATTTTGAAGAGCTCGAATTACGATGAACAATAGTATAAAATTTATGTTATTTGGACTTATATATAATAAGATACAACATTTAAAAGTTTTGTAAAATGATAAAGTTAAAAAAAAAAAGTGGTAACCTTCCCCATATTAACAGTACGCGCACCGTGGCTCCCATTATTTGTGTTCTGATTTTCAAATTATATAACTCTTGTCTATGAACAAAAAAATATAAAATAAATGATGATAAATGGTCAAGATTCTTTCCGTCACTGACGGAAATCTCCGTCATATTACACCCATCGGCTGAGAGGGTGAATCCTTTACCCGATGTTGGGTGTGTGTTTGGTGTGTGTGGGGGGGATCTAATAGAGTTATTTAACTAGAAGATTTTTTTTAACGATATGTGATACCGAACGATACAACACGAAAAGTATCTACGTAATGCCAGAAAAGATAAAATTATGTAACCACAAATATAAATCAGTGAAAAAAATCTAGTACACAATTTGTCTTTTTTAAGCAAAGAAGTCTAGTATGATGTTTCAATCTTAAACTTCTGTATGGACGAATGAATGCAATCAAAAATGGCATCGACTTCACCCTTCACGGCAACCTCAATCTCTGTTCAGAAGCAACTAGTCGGACGAAAAACCAAAATTTCGAGCATAAGCTCATTCCAAGGTGCAGTGCAGTCTCTTCTGATCTTCGTCTGTCTCCTTAGTGGTACTGTTTTATAGTTTTTTTAGATGATAATCTGTACCGCTCTTGGGCATATAGCTAGGGTGAGGAGACGTTCGATTCGGTGCTATGCGAGAAAGGGAGTGGAGGATGAGAGACCGGGACAGAAGGAGGAGGAGAAGAAGCAGAAAAACTATTATGAGCTGCTTGGGATTTCTGTGAATTCAGAGCCGAAGGAGATCAAATCCGCTTACAGGAAGCTTCAAAAGAAGTATCATCCAGACATCGCTGGCCAGCAGGCGAGACAATTACATCTTCTCTTTCACTCTCCTAGAGTTCAGCTGATGTTAAGATCATGAACCGACCTTGATTCTTTTTCTCCAATCTTCATGATCCTCTCGTAATTCTTCAATCCTGTTAAAAAGTCTGATTGTCGGATAGATAAAGTGCAGTGGTTTCAGTATGGATCTCTACATATCTATAATCTATGTGATCAATGATGAGATACAACATGTTAAAGATCACAGGTGTTATAAAATTCCAAGTTGAAAACGCACAGTAGAGATTCAACAATTTGTCTGTGCTTTCTGGAAGTAAGAGAAAAAACTAACCTGTTTGTATACTACTGGATTTTTTGCCTCAATGACAGTGAATGTGTCAAAGTTGGGAATTCATGGTGGTGAATGTTATCTTTTGCCCTGAAAGATCAACAAGCAGTTGATCATCATATATACTAGATGGGGAGACTTCTTGGAAATTTGACTCTTTTTCTCTAATCACAAACTGCGAAATTGTTATGCTGATTTAGACTGAAATTACTAGTCGTGTTAGTTACAATTCTCACCTTTTGCAGGCTCATGGATATACTCTGATGCTGAATGAAGCATATAGGGTTTTAATTGAAGAGAATTCGAGAAAGGAATATGATGCTTCAATTGGGCAAAGAAGAATGGGCTTTGGGAAAAACAGTTCTGGCTTAGTCTATAGCTCATGGAATGGACCTCAGAGGGCAGAGGCTCTTTTTGTTGATGAAAATGCTTGCATAGGTCAGCATCTCTATATCACCTCTATATTTCAAATAACGCTGGATCTGGAAGATAACTGAGGAAGTACAGTTGACAATTCAGCATTCCCTTACCTTAATTTGAATGTAATTATGTGTTTTGATGGACATAGTGCTTTTGTTATTAGCCTACCTACCATATGTACTGCACCATCGACATGAATTGGTATCCATGTGATAATATGTTCATGATTTACAGGATGCAGAGAATGTGTACACCATGCTAGCAGGACATTCATGATGGATGAAGCTGTTGGATCAGCTCGAGTTCAAGTTCAGTACGGCGATGATGATCAACAGATTGAAGTAAATGGGCTTTGATTTTCTCCCTCCGACCATCTTGGTGCAAGGTGTTTCCAGTTCTCAGTAACTTGTGCAATATTGTTGCAGGTTGCATTTGAATCATGCCCCGTGAACTGTATCCACTGGGTCAAAACAGAAGAGCTCCAAGTACTAGAGTTACTTATTCGGCCTCAGCCAAAGGAGGGATGTGGAATCTTTGGACAAGGCTGGGAAAGGCCAGCGGACGTGTTCATGGCTGCAAAGGATTATAATAAGCAAATGAAGAACAAATCTGGACACTAGATAGCAGAGAGTATAACTTTTCATCACTTTTTACCTTCTTTTTCCAACTAAATATTCTATTTCCACTGAATCGAAATTGCAGCAGACTGCTCAAGACCCGAGTGGAGATTCCATATCAGGCTGAACGACCCAGAGCAAGTGTATCAAGATTGAATGGAGAGGTCTTCTTGCCTCTGGGATTGGCTGATGAACTTATCATGATATAATTGTAAGGCTAATAAATACAATAATTCGACAAATCTACACAACCTGATAAACATACACAAGCAAAACAAAATAAGCCTATTATCTTTATTGTATACTCCTCCGTCCCACCTTGACCGTCCTATTTACTATTTGAACATGTCGTTTGATTTCAATTTTTAAATATAAAATAAATTAATTTCGAAAATTTAAGTTTCGCATATGATTCCTTACATGATAAACTATATAATACAAATTTAGTTTTATAAAATTATTTTACCTTATATGTTAATTTATTGAGGTGGAAAAACGTACCAAAAAGCAAACAGGACACTTATGACGGGACGGAGGTAGTATATTTTATGGTTATTGTATTATGCATACAGTATTGTATATAATTTGTTTAGTTTTAGTACACATAAATATCATCTTTGGTAGGAGGTTTGGGTTGGTTTATCTAGGCATTAGCCTTTGTGTTAGTTTTATCCTATCTGCCTAGTATTAAAAGAATAAAGTTTCTACAAAAAATAAATAAAGGATAAAGGTTGTTATGGAGAGAGGGGTTGTTATGACAGCTGTGATGTTGTTATTGGTTGGGGACTGCTGGGTAGTATGTAAGTAGAGTCAGCAGTATGGAAAGGAATCATCGAAGAATGTTCAGGAGTTGGCCTGTTTGAGGATTGAGTGGTGAGTAAAGTCTAATTATTGTAACAATCTTTTAGTATTAAGGGAAGATGTAAGTCACTCCATGACGTGCATTAGATTTGAAGTGTCAAAAATACACTAACCAGTGCATATGTTTTTTTTCTTCCGGAAATATCAGGCACTACATTAACATAAGCAAAAATCCATTACAAACCTAGGGTCACCGCAACAACGATATTAACATGGATAATAACAACATAACAAAACCATGGATTGATAGAGTCCCAACCTTGCGACACAAAACACAGCCTAAGATATGTAACAAACATACAACATGCAAAACAACATGAGGATCCCAGACAAACCTAGCCCTAACTCCTGTATCGCCTTGCGCAACCAAAACCTTAACTCCTACATCGCCTTGCGCAACCACCCAAGGTGGTTACAGTGGCAGATGGAAACAGAAGCAATCAAAGCCTTGATTGTTCCAAGAAACCTCAACACTTCATCCAACAACAAACTACTAAAACACAAGAAATTATAGTGTCTATCCCCACAAAAGATAACAAGCAAATCTGCATCTAAAAGTAAAAGATAAAACTAAAGAACACTAAAAATTTTTAACACCCACGGAGAGATATAAGCTAGAAAGCTAATCAGTGCATATATTTCATGAACTAGTACTCATGAACTAGCCAAAAATAAAATTCCCATAGTTGATATTCAAACAGGTAAAAGCAAACGAGCAACGTCATTTCCCTGATCCAAGATATAAACTAAAAAATAAGTAAAAATCACGATAAAGAGGACAATAATACACTAGTTTTTGAATAGTAATGCTGAAAATGGAAATATAAGACGTAATGTGCTGTATTGAAAAACTTTTGATTTGCAATCAAATGCAGCTAGCGAGAGTGTTAGATAGTTGACCATTCTTTTTCAAAATAAAAAAAAGTTAGATAGTTGACCATTGTAACTTTGTCCATACGTGAGTCCTGATGACGGAATATGGGTGCATGTGCAATCATACTAATGAGTAATGAGCTCCCGAGAATGGTGAATCAACCACTTTTTGTGGGAGTACTACTCTATTATTCTAGCATTCACATGCAACCTCTATTAATTCCAGAGGTCACATCATCTTAGTTAGGCATCATATATCAATCATACGAGCTCCGAGGTCCCTTTTTCTTCCTAACGGGTCGTGTGCTGCAAGTCACCGGTGCAGACGAGACGAGACCGAGCGAGACGAGACGTGCTGTAGGTAGATATATGACAAAACAGTATACCACAGATTCTCAATTCGGATGTATTAGAGAATAAATTGTCATTATTTTCTTTTTCTATTTATATAATGTATCTAATCTTATTATTATATTATTTTTTGAAATCGATTGCTTTAAATAAAGAGTAAATATTTATATTAGAGAATATATTTCCAAAAAATATACAATTAATTATATTATGTATTATATCATTTTATTTTGAAATAATTTTGAAATTTTTTAAACTGTTTTCTCAAGATAATTTACATTTTTTATGAATATAGTTTCATTTATACAGAGGAGCATCATGGTACTTTTTACTTAAAATAAAAGTATAAAAACTATAAATTTTGAGTATATATTTCAAGATTCTTTTTTTAAATTTTCATTTTGAAAATACTCAATTTTTCTAATTTTTATTTATAAAAGTTAGCAAAATAAAAATTATATTGCTATTCATCATTCTTTGTATTATTTTATACAAAATTCATCATGCTATTGTCATACATGTATATATTGCATATTTCAAAGGAATGTATATTATTTAGTTTTAAAATGCTTATTTTCACTACAAATAAATATTAACATTTTTACTGCTACATTAGAATGAACATTTCTGATGCTCAAAATTACGCATCAAACATTTCCCAATAATGTATTATATACTCGTTTCTCAATAAGCTAAGTTGTACATTTCATAAATTTCATCTAGAAACATGTAACAAAATATATTTTACCATGTGTACACTTCCAGAAATATACTTTATGGTCCTAGGGATGACTACTACCACAACCTTTAACTATTTTTTTTAGGGGGGAGGGTGATAACCAAGTTATTTTTTAGGGTTTCTCATATAAAGTTTGGGTCATAAAACCCTAAACCATAGACTATAAATCCTATAATCAATGATGTTAGCACCTTTGACGTTAATTCGTTCAAGGGTTGATGACTACCTTAACTTTTATCTTTAACGGTGTAACCCCATATGGGTAACTATCCAACAACCTAATTATCAAGCTATATGTACTTGAAAACTAGTCACTTTAAGCCATTTGTCTGCACGTAGGCTTAAAAGTGAAATGTCTTGTTATTGTAGTCAACTCTTTTGTATCCTTATAAATCAATCACATTACTACCTATATCTCGATGTGGGATGGGGGTATTACGTATTTTCCTACTCAAAGAACATGACGTTCTCGTTGCAAGATGTCCAACAACCTAGCTCTCAAGTCATTTGGGCTTGAAAACTAGCCATTTTAACTTTCTTGGGGTATGTTTGGGGTTTATGGTATCTTTTTGTGTGTTTCATTCTACACCCTTGTAACATATCTATTATCTTGGCAGATTTTAGGGTTTGTGGTTTATAGTATAGTGTCCTTCGACGGTTTAGCATTCCTAGGGTGTGTTTGGGGTTTAGGATATATTGTGGTTCAGTTTACACCCCTTGTAACATTTCTATTATCTCATATGGTTTTTAGGGTATGTGGTGAAGGGTTTAGGATTGTAGACCATAAATCCTAGACTATAAAGCCTAAAATAAATCTTCCACAGTTTAACTTTCCTAGGATATGTTTAGGGTATCTTTTGTGGTTCGTTTTACACCCTTGTTACGTTTTTGTTATTCGACAGGTTTTTAGGGTTTCCGGTATAGAGTTTAACGTCCTTCGATGATTTAGCATTCCTAGGGTATGTTTTAGGTTTAGGATGTCATTTGTGGTTCATTTTACACCCCTTGTAACATTTCTATTATCTCGACATGCTGTTAGGGTTACGGTGTAGGGTTTAAGGTCGTTAGACCCTAAACTCTAGACTATAAATCTTAAAAAATCGACAATTTAACTTTCATAGGGTATGTTTGGGTTTCAGGTATCTTTTTCTATTCATTTACACCCACATTGACTCGACGTTTTTTAGGGTTTGTGGTTTAGACCCTAAAAATGCCTTCGTCGTTTTAATATTTTCTAGGGGATTTTAAGGTGGGTTTGTGGTGTAGGGTAATCTTTTTTTAACTAAGTCTATACTTTATAATGTCGCAACTAACTCGGCAATAAGCATTCGACGTTTTAAGATTTCTTAGGGTGGTTTTTGGGGTGGGTTTGTAGTGTAGGGTAATAGACCCTATAATCCCTGAACCACAAACCCTAAAAAAATCTTTGACGATTTAATATTTCTAGGGTGGATTTTGGGGTTGGTTTGTGGTGTAGGGTAATCTTTTAACAAAGTCTATACTTTATAATGTCACAACTGACTCAGCAATAAGCCTTCGACGTTTGAGATTTCCTAGGGTGGTCTTTGGGGTGGATTTTGTGGTGTAGGGTAATCTTTTTTTATTCATTCTATTCTTTATAATGTCGACACTGACTCGACAGTTTTTAGGGTTTGTAGTGAAGGGATTGGGGTCTTGTGGTGTAGGGTAATCTTTTTTAACTAAGTCTATACTTTATAATATCACAACTGACTCGGCAATAAGCCTTCGACATTTTAGGATTTTCTAGGGTGGTCTTTGGGCTAGGTTTATCTTTTTTACTCATTATATTCTTTATAATGTCGACATTGACTCGATAGGTTTTTAGGTTTGTGGTTCAAGGATTAGAGTACCCTAATCCCTTCACTACAAACCCTAAAAATGCCTTCGACGTTTTAATATTTTCGAGGGTGGATTTTGGGGTGGGTTTGTGGTGTAGGGTAATCTTTTTTAACTAAGTCTATACTTTATAATATCGCAACTGACTCAGCAATAAGCCTTCGACGTTTTAGGATTTCCTAGGGTGATTTTTGGGTTGGGTTTGTGGTGTAGGGTAATCTTTTTTTATATTCATTATATTCTTTATAATGTCGATAATGACTCGATAGGTTTTTAGGGTTTGTGGTTCAGGGATTAGGGTCGTTATTTATTAGTTTCAGAATTATATGCCATTCATACGGTAATAAATATGCCATAAGTTTACGTAATACTAGCCATGATTTCGTATCATTAATATGAAAACCTACTGAATTCATTTTTTAACTTTCCGAATAATAGGTTAACCATTTACGATTGATAGGTTAACCATTTACGAATGACATGTTAACCATTTACATGTGACAGGTTAACCATTTACATGCGACAGGTTAACCATTTACATGCGACAGGTTAACTGCATTTATGATTGACAGGTTAACAATTTACATGCGACAGGTTAACCATTTACATGTGACAGGTTAACCATTTACATGCGACAGGTTAACCATTTACATGCGACAGGTTAACCATTTACATGCGACAGGTTAACCATTTACATGCGACAGGTTAACCATTTACATATGACAGGTTAACCATTTACATGTGACAGGTTAACCATTTACATGCGACAAGTTAACAATTTATGTTTTACAGGTTAACCATTTACATGTGACAGGTTAACCATTACATGCGACAGGTTAACCATTTACATGCGACATTTAACCATTTACAGGCGACAGGTAACCATTTATGATTGACAGGTTAACCATTTACATGCGACAGTTTAACCATTTATAACTATTATTATTTTAATTTCACAATTATTTTTGGTGTTATATTTTTTTAATGTATTTTTAATTAAAATTATACAAATAAAATTTAATTAACATTAAATTCAACATTTATGAATATATTACTTTTATATTTGGATAAATATGTATGTTTTTTATACATATTTAATTTTTATACATAATGTATATTCTTTTAGTATATAATTCTAAATTGTTTGACACATACTATAGACTTGTTCTAAAATATTTAGAGACTAAAAACGTGTTCCAATTTCCAATCATGCTACTACTTTATTAAAATATATTTTAATTTTAAATTATTGTAATAACAATAATTTGCTATTTCCATGCTAACTAATTATACTTTAACTAAACAATATATTAAAAACAAAATAATCTTTATTGTAAAATAAGAAAAAAAATAAACAATTAATATTACCATTAAAAACAATGAAAACAAAAATATAGAAAAACATAGAACGAGGAATGTTAATTTAAAATTTTAATTTAAAAAGTCAAGTATACGCATCTTTAAAAAGAAGAAGAAATCGTTAATATGGGATAAAATTCATTAAAATTTATGCAGGCAGCGGAACAATATATATTACTTTTCTTGTTGATGTCGTAACAGTAAATTCGACCCACCTGCGTGTTTCATTTAGTTGCACAATTATTTCTTTTTGTCGTTTACTTGCAGGAATATTCCTGCAGCTTCGTATAAGCAATAACTTTTGCTACCATTAGTTACAGTTTTTCTTTTTCATTCTTGAGATTTAAACATGCCACACGTTGCAAGTCTCACAATCTTATTTTTAATACTGGTGATTGGTGAAGATTATAGATTGTGTGACATTCCGGTGTGGGTTTGATTTTCACGCTCATTTTTTATGCACATTTTATATATAAAGAATGACGTTTTGTTGTCTTAACCTTTCACACTGATATCTATTAGCTATTGTAGCCTGTTATTAGGTTTAGGAGGTCGGGTTTGATATTATCGGTAACATTCTGGTAAAAAATAATTGAACGCCTATTTCTAAACTTTACATTTTATAAAGAATGACATTCTCTTCGATCAGCTTACACATCCCAAGTCATTTTGAATCCGCTATAACATTCAAATAGAATTTGACCGGTTCAACTAGTTTTGAATCTCCTAACCGTATATTCATTTATTGTTGCTTAACAATTTTTTTATTCTATATAATTTCCCCCACCGTTACATCATATAAATAACTCAAACCCCTCATCATAAATGAACTTAAAAGCTCACATCTCGACGTGGAAGCTCACATGTTAAAGTAAAAAGTGGTGTTACATCAGTTAAGCTTATTGGTTACACTTACCCGAAGACCATTTTTGCTTTAAAACAAAGTTTACACCTTAAGTTGGATCGAATAGTTATTGGATATCTTGACCTTTGTTCTCCTTCTCTACCATACATTACATGAATTGGTTAATAAAAATTCATGCAGAAGTCGTTTCTTTCAAGATTAGTAAGCGAGATCAAACGGTGGCGAAAAACTAATTAAAATGCTAGAATCGTTGTCGCTAAGAATCACCGGTGGGACGGGGTCTTTAATTACGGTCCAAAACTGTGTATAATTACGGTTTCGGACCGTAGTCAACGCGGGTATCACCTAAGATAGAGACGTCTTTAATTATGATTTAAAACTGTAATTAAAGGCCCATTTCCGGTCCCGCGTGTCAGGACTTTAGATTACGCGTCAATGGACTTTAGATTACGGTTTTCCCAATAACCGAAATTTAAAGTGTTTTTTTTTTCTTTCGTTTTTTTATTACATAGATACACAATTACAATAGAGGGCAGAATTACAACAGATATACAACAGATGTGCAGAAACTGCACAATTGCAAAACTTGAATCAAATAGCAACAAAAGGCATTCATTCTCTGCGCACAATCGCAACAGATAACATCTTTAATATACACCAGATCGAATATCTGTTACAAGCAGCAACAAAAAACATTGTAATACAGTAGAATCTGTGTCACAACAACAAAAAACAATATTGCAATACATAAGAATATGTTACATCAAAAAAAAATTGCAGTACAGCTGAATCTGTTACAGCAGCTAGCAATTCATTAAATCTGATCATTTAAGTTTCATGCCACTACAATATATACAAAAAGCTAGCTAGTCTACCAATCCATTCTAAAAAATAAGGCTGTCATGCTCTCTCTGACATGATACAAGTACTTTGCACTGTAAGTTGAGGATTGAGCAAAATGCTCTTTAATCTGGAACAAGTAAAGGAATGGAACACATAATGAGATGAAGATAAAGACACAAAAATCTGCACCAAGAATTAAATACAAGACAACGTCCGTATTACCTTGTCTTCAGAGTTCTGAAATGATGGGAAGTACCCACATAACTCGTACATATACTGCATCACGTAGTACCCGGAACTCCTAGAATCCTTTTGGTTGGGCACTAAATCACCAAAATTCACAAGTGTAAAACAATTGTAAAACGATAAACAGCATGAATGAAATAAATGAATTATCAAACCTTGATGTATGTGACTCTCATGTCAGCATACTCTCCCTGAGGGGTTTAACTGTAACAACTGTCACATATTAACAAAAGCGTTAAGCACAATGAACGAGTAAATGAATTTTGGTTACAAAAAACCTACAAACAATTAAGCAGTAATACAAACTTATGATTTGATTAAGTCTTCAGTGTTGAATTTTGTCCACTGCCCTAGTGGATCTAGAACGAGCAGAGAAGAAGTGGCAGCGCAGAAGATAAACAAAGCCCAGTGGTGGCTACAATTTCAAATACAAATTGAAATAAGAAATGAAGGTAAAAAAGTTAGTTAGTTAATTAGTATGTAAATTTATATCAGAACTCACGTTTAGTGATACGGCATTAGCAAAAATAATTTATTCTATTCATCAACAACATTGAAGCAATGCTTCATGTATTCACAAAACCTCCCCAGGTTCCCTATGATTGAGTCGAACGATAAACGCTCCGGGCACACCGCATAAATGGAGGTGATGTTCTTCTCATGACATCTCTCAAGTAGATCTCTATTATATCACATGTACTATAAAAATTTAGCCAATGCAACTTGATAGATACTTATTCTATGTGTTTTTACCGTATAAGGAAAGAACACTTACTTTAGATAAGCTTGAATAATGTTAATGTTCAAGTAATCTCCACACATCATCTCTTTGATGTCCCCAAAGTTGATCGTCGTGGTCATATATTCTTCATAGTGAAACATTGACTTTGGAAGCGTCATCATGAAGTTGATATATTGAGGTGACCTCGCAATGATCTTGTCGTAGAGATTGACCTGACGAGGCCCCAAGTGTTTAATAAGTTTTTCTGGCAGTGAGAACCTACTTATCGGTGCCTCAGAAGTTCTGGTGTGAGTCCAGGGCGCTGGATTCTTACCTTTCCCACCCCGGGTCACTGGATTCTTACCCTTCACACACAAACAATAAAACATAAGAATGTAAAGATAATTACAAATTGATTATTATAGTAACATTAAACATTTATCTAGAATATACCTTTGTATTACGGACATGACCCACCGGCGCGCTGATCTCTTCTCTGGGTCGGGATACGCGGCGAGGAAGCTCAGGGATCTATAATGGATTATATTAGACACTTAATGTTATATAATGGATTTTATTAGATACTAAATGGTTATCAAACAGTCTTACCTCATCGGTGACAATAATATAACATGCTGGCCAGGGCAATATGTCTTCCTTTGCTTCAATCAGCGTGCATTTGTTGTCAAACACCATTGGAAGGTACGCATTCTCAAATCCATCGATTATCAGGTCCAAGGTCCACACGCGCGTAGAATGCGGGTAGACGTACAAAACTGATGAGCGTGAGTGGACCTGATGGCAACACCGTCCCATAGGCCATATCTACAGGGTGCCCGTCTAATGGTATTTGGAGAACATTTTTTTGCTCCTTTAATAAACATAGATATTAAGTGAAATAAATAAGTGCGTCTAATTTAATACTATTTAAAGGACTTTATTTATGGAGAAAAATAGTTAAACAAAGCTAACCTGGATGTTGACAAACGGGGTACGGGTCAGCGGCTGGAGCACAACTGGATGAGGAAGATGGTCGAGGAGGATCATGCTGCTGCTGAGTGGTCGCATGTACGATCGCATCCAACGCTTGCTGCAGCCTCTCCTCGTAAGCTCGGGGCTCAGCAACCAACCTCTCCTCGTTTGCTTGGCGCTCAGCAGCCAGTTTCTCCTCATTAGCTTGGCGCTCAGCAGCGAACTTACGCTCCACCATCGCCTCGATGTCAGTAGCATTCATCTGACCCTTCGTAGCAGATGGCGGGAATACGTGCTTTTGACGCACTTCTCCCCCATAACCTCTAACACGCCCCGGGTGATCCTTCCTCCCAAGCGCTTGATTGAGAGCGTCGTCTTGAGATGGAGGAGTGTGCAAGTCTACTTCTCCTCTCTGTGTCACTTCATACTGTCCAATTGTCAAAGAAGTTAGCACTAAATTTAAGATCAACAAACACTTGAGTATATAAGTAAATTATTTAACAGCTACTTCCAAACACTTACGATTTGGTTAGTTAGTTGTTCCGTCGTAGCATGAGGAATATCCTCTGACCTTCGCTGGTCGTCGTCTGGCGTCCCAGTAGGTACATCTGCACCCTACTCGTCTTAGAGACATCCTCGATCGGGCATTCACTGCCATCCTCGCTCCTCTGCTTCAGCAAACCAGCTTTTTTCCACTGATCGAGGATGCCCACATATCCCCTTCCCCCCATGGTGTGGGGGTAGAGATTAGCTTTACGGTTTTGCCGTGCTTGTTCTTGTCTTTGTTGTTAAGACAGTACAATATAAAATAAATTAGAAAATCAGGGATAAAACATTATGAGAATTAAATAATCAGAAAAGATTACACACAAACATACCCTGAACTCGGGGGTCGAGTGGTGCTCAAGGAATTCCTTCCACTCCTCTTCGATGATCATGCCGTTGTACACAACATACGGCGGAGGCTCACATGGGGGGTACCCTGGTGATCCAGTTGCCCACCAAGTAGTGGCGGAATGATTTAGCTTTGCCGCCCACCGTAGAAAGAACGGTCTTCTTCACTTCGTCTGGGATCTTGTATCGTTCTTGCACCTTCTTCCAGATGATCTCCTTAACTTCTTTCGGGACTTGTGGCCATTTGTGGTTGATGGAGCAATGTGATATGGCCAGAGTCCCTAGCATACTAGCAAACTCTGACCTGCTGCCCCCACAATACCTCCCGTACTTGTCCCAGACAAGATTGATCTCATCCGGTTTCTGCAGCTTCAGCCCTCGGGTCGGGCCTCTACCTCTGGGTCTCTGAGTAGCACTTGTAGAAGGTGCACTCATGGAAGGGACAACAGCAGTAGTGGCAGTTGTAGAAGGGCCAGCAGCAGCAGATGTAGATGGGCCAGCAGTAGTAGTGGCACTAGTAGAAGGAACTTGTATCATTTGCTGCTCATCTTCGAACTCACGGCAAAATAACTCGAACTCTTCAGCCATGCCTGCAAGGATTGAAATAAATTAAGCATTTCATAATGACATAAAAAATACACGAAATTTAACAATGGTCATATACAAGCAAAAAATAAAAGATTGTTAATTACTTATAATTTTAATGGTAATAACTTACATACACCATTATCTCTCAATCCACATTCCCTCGTTATGGTCTGATCCCATATACTCACGATGACCCGTGACCTCAGCCTCTTCCAATGAAATAGGAATAGTTGGAGGTTCATCTTCTGCGTCATACTCATCCTCATCAACCACACCATCCACACGTTATTCCCATTCTCCTTTAAGCCACCACAAACCATCTAGGATTACAGGGATCAGTTACATAAAATATCTACTTAACCTTTGTCTCAATAACGAATGACTCAACCGTGGGAGTAGCTCTAGACAGATCAACCAGTTTCATACCATGATCCTCCTTACGGTAGCCATGATTGTTGTCAACCCAGTTACATAGAAAAACACACATTTCGTAGTTGTTGTAGTCCAATACCCAGATGTCTTGTATAACACCGAAATATGATTGTTTTAATGAGATTGGACTTTGACCCACACCCCTGATGTCATATAAGTCTTGATAAACTTCAAGCTCTACGCCACTGTTTTGATTCATTGAATTGTGATCCTGACGTTTTGTGAAAAAGGTGAATCCGTAGACATCGTACCCCTCATAAGAAATTACATCCAGATTTGGTCCAAATGCAATTACTTTAATCAGTTCAGGCACATTCATGGACTGATCGGACAACACTCGGTCTCTGAACCATCTAACAAATGTCCTGTTCTGCTCATTTTGTAGCCTAACATCACTCATGTGTGGATGTTGTGCTCTTAAAACGCACAAGTGTTCATCAAAGTATGGTTCGACATCTTCAAGATGACTCAACACAACTAAATGAGCTTTGTTAAGAGTGTCTATGTCAATTATTTTTAGTTTTCCGTCCAACCATGCCAACACCTTTCAATCTACCCTCGTGTCTAGAACGTGGAAGTCCAATGGTATCGACACCTTCTAGGTAATTGGTGCAGAAGTCTACAACTTCCTCTGTGATAGTGCCCTCTATAATACTGCCCTCTGGGTGACGATGGTTCTTCATTTTCTTCTTCAGGACACCCATGTACCTTTCGAACGGATACATGTATCGAAGGTACAAAGGACCACACATCAGATGCACAACGAGATGTATCATTATGTTGAAGAACGAGGGAGGAAAATACATCTCCAGCTGGCACATTGTCATAATAAGATCCTTTTGTAGTTTAGTAGTCAGAGTGTCCGCATCAAGAACCTTAGACAAAATGGATTTGAGGAAGACACTGACATTTGTGATTGTGTATCTGACAGCATCCGGCAAGATCCCACGCAATGCAATTGGCAAAAATTCTTGAAGTAGGACATGATAATCGTGAGATTTCATTCCTACTAATTTCAAATCTGTCATCGACACTAGGCTTCTTATGTTCGAGGAGTATCTTGAAGGCACCTTGATGTTGTAAAGGGTACTGCATAGACTATGTTTCTCTTCTTTAGACAGAGTGTGACAGGCAAGAGGCAAGAATGTGCGTTTTCCACGTTCTTGCGGGCCAAGCTCTGTGCGTATGCCTAACTCAATTAAATCTTTCATTCCTTTCAAATGATCCTTTGTCTTTCCTTTTATGTTCGAAGGGTGCTAGTGATACTTTCACCCACGTTCTTCTCGACATGCATCCCATCAATACAATGTCTAACCTCCAGATGCTGCCAGTACTGGAGCTCCCAAAATATTGATTTCTTTTTCCAGACATTATTTCACCACTTTTGGTTGGCAGCCCGAAGTTGTTGACAATATTATCCACCTTTTTGTAAATCTCTGTACCTGTCAAAGGCTGGCGTGCCACTCTGTGATCAGTTTTCCCATCGAACTCTTTCATCATCTGTCGGTACTTATGTCCTTTTGGAAGCATTTTTCGGTGGCCCATGTACATGTTTTTGCCACTATGTTTCAAGCGAATGCTACAAGTTTTCTCACTACAAATCGGACACGTCAACGCCCCCTTGATTGAATAGCCTGAAGGATTACCATAGGCGGGAAAATCATTGATTGTGTAGTACAACATAGCGTGCAAAGTGAAGTCCTCTTTGCTGAATGAGTCGTAAACCATAGCCCCTTCATTCCACATGAGTTGTAGATCCTCTATCAAAGGTTGTAGGAATACATCAATTTTGTTACCCAGTTGCTTTGGACCCGATATTAACAAGACAACAAGATGTGTCTTGGTTTCATGCATAACCACGGTGGTAGATTGTAAATAACCAAAGCACAGGCCAGGTACTGTGTATGCTACTCAAAGTACCGTAAGGGTTCATCCATCTGTGCACAAGCCTAGCCTTAGGTTTCTCGGTTCGTTACCAAAATTAGGAAATTTATGTCTATGTTTCTCCACTGTGGTGAGGCATTAGCGGGATTTCTCAATCTACCATCCTTCTTCCTGTGAACTGAATACCACCGAAGATTCTCTACGTCTTTCTCAACAGAGAACAAACGTCTGAACCTTGGAATGATGGGCAGGTACCATAGTACCTTAGCCGGTGAACCTTTCTTACTACCGCTGATGTGAGTTTGTTGTTTCTTCAGATACCGTGACGCTCCACATACTGAACAGCTTTCAGCAAATTCATCCGATTTCCAAAACAACATGCAACCATTTGGACAAGCATGAATTTTTTGGTACTCATATCCATTGGGCACATCAGTTTTTTGGCTGAGTACGTAGTCGTTGGTAAAACATTGTCCACCGGAAGAACGTTTTTCAATAGTTCCAAGAGGGTGTGAACTTACGTCGCTCCAGCCATATTTCGCTTTCAATTGAATAGCTTGAGGACGACACTCAACTTGCTTAACTTGTTTGTAGGGTCACACCCGGGGTACAGTGGTGTTTTGGAAGAATCCAATAAATTTTCATACTTGTCTAGTGTGTTAGAGTGATGTCGTTCCACATCTTCGAGCATAGTCTCAATGTCATCGTCCCAGAAATCTGGCTCAACATCAACTGTAACGTCTTCCGATCACCCGCAACTGTATCATCTTCGAGTTCTGTTTTTGTGTTTGCCTGAACATTATCCCCTTCGCCAGGCTTAATAACATCGAACACACTCTGACCATGTCATCGGATTATGTCTTGGAAATCCTTTGTGAAACCGCGGCGGATCAGATGTTCCTTAACTGTTTCAACTTCGCGATATCTCAGATTGTTTTGGCAGTCGATACACGGACAAAAGATGTATCCCTTGTCTGAAGGTTTCAGATTGTTCGCCAACACCGTGCATAACTTCTCGACTCCTTCTAAAAACTTGTCGTCCAACTTTCTGCTATAAATCCACAAACGTTCCATCTCCTTCTAGCTATTTATATGAAGGCAGCATTTCATACGTCACCCGTGGTAGAGTATTTACACTTTTGTATCTTATCAACTAAATCCATCCATGAGTATTAAATCCACCGGTGAACGTGTTTTTAATATGTAATTTATTAAAAATTTCGGCAGCATCTCCTTATAGTTCTTCAAATGCATGATATTATGATATTAATCAATAATATATGCATTCGAAGAACAATAAAGAGATACTGCTGAAATAATCAGTAAAGTACATATTAAAAACACATTCACACCCTAGTTGTGAGATTTAACAATCATGGACAGTCCCGGCAGGGACTGCCCAAGATATATAACTATGTTTGGTAGTTTGTCAAATACTATATATATATATGTGTAAATCTTACCTTTGGTAGACGATTAGCCGATGCTAAGACAGTTGAGGTCGGAATCCAAAATAAAGTCTTAGTCTTGATGCATAAACAAAAAAACGACAACATTAGAATTCATCAAAAAATCAAGGTTAAAATGCTAACTAAAACCGCGGCAAAAAAATGATAGCATCTCCCCTATATTTCTAACATTTCCAAATCACTTTTATCAACATCAAATTCAAATGCACCATCAGAATTACTTATAAACTAATTTTATATTTTAAAACTACACTACTATGTACTAATTGTAAAACTGAATGCTAAGAATAACCAATCAAATTTACTCTTCAAAACTATAATAAAAGAAACATCACTACAGCATTTACAGTTTGGTTTGCAAAATTACCGTTAGTAAGCACCGAAGTGGGCAATTAATGCAGAAGTCAGCCCACGAACTAGGTTTCAATTATCCGTGAATCTGGGCACAAATATATGAACAAGGTTAGAACATTTGCTATTACACTCTCAGGAATCGACAGAAACGACGTCAGAACAAGCAATCGACATATATATGAACACAGTTAGAAATAGGATCAATCGACAGAAATCACGCATACCCAGTATGCGTTTAGAGTCGACGACGGCGACCAGTGGTAGATGGGTGATGACCGGCGGCGATGGGAGTGACAAAGGTGGCGGGAGCGACGGCGGCGATGGCCGTTAGTAAGGTGACTGGAGTGAGGAGGTGATTTCAGTAAGGAAGATAGCGCGAGAGAGAAGTAGAGGTACTGTAAGTGTGCAGAGAGTAAACGGGCAAATGTTTTAGTTAAAAGGACTTTAGATTATGGTTCACACTAAAACCGTAATCTAAAGTCTAACGAAATTTAAAAAATAGCGCGAAAAATATTTGGCCTATGTTGGGATTTGAACTCAAGATCTATGGTGTTGACTCATGTACCCGTGACCATTGAGTCATGAGTCTTATTTGATCAAACATACGTAACACATTTATAATAAGTTTTTTTAACCTAAAATAAGTTGGCAAAACGACGTCGTTAACTGTCATTTAGATTACGCGCGGCGTCGAAAAATCAAATAATGCGGGACATATTTAGCGTCAGGTCAAAACGGCTTTGTTGACCATCAGTGGGCAGGGACTTTAGATGACGGTTATTAGTAAAACCGTAATCCAAAGTCCGTTGACCGTAAAGCGCGCGTCAACACGGGGCTTTACATGACAGTTTTACTAATAACCGTCATCTAAAGTCCGTTCTAAAAAAGGCGCGCTTACCTCCGATCGATTATTGCTAACGGTTAATTAACGACGTTTATAGAATTAACCGTCATTAAATGCTTCCGTTCCACCAGTGAATGGAGCGCCAGGCTTAGATGAGATATTTTGTAAGAGTGTTTATGGTAAGGTTAATTGTATAGTGAGATTAATATATATCCATCCCTGGTTTACTATTTGGTTTGTCGTTTGACTTTAATATTTAACAAGTAAAATAATAGTACAATTTTACAAATCCAAGTTTTGTAATGAAATTAAAATTTATTTTTATATTATTTTATCTTTTATGTTTAATATTGAAGTGGAAAAAAATGTGCTAAAAGTATAGCTGATCATAATGTGTCCGGCCCGGCAGCCCGGTCCGAACCGGCCCGTAAAAAGCCCGACAGGCCCGAGCCCGATTGGGTTTTCGGTCGGGCTTGGACATAAAATCAGACCCGAATTAAAAACGGGCCGGGCCGTGGCACATTTTTGAGCTCGTGGACAAGCCCGACCCGGCCTGATTTATATATTATTATTATATTTAAAAAATATTAATTTATACATATTTAATTTTTTATATAATATATACTAAAATATATATAAATTTAAATAAATTGTTATATAATAAATAATCTATATTAATCTATATTAAAAAATATATTTTAAATTTTTTTTATTAAATTTAAATTTTTTACTAATTTATATAAAAAATAAAAAAACCAGGCCGGGCGGGCCGGGGCAACGGCAAAGCCTAGAAAAAACCGGGCCTAGCCCGGCCCGAACATGTAAAAAATCGGGCTTGGTTTTCTTAAATAGGCCCGACGGGCCAAAAAATTTCCTCTAGCCCGGCCGAACCCGGCCCGCCCGCTCGAATGATCACCTCTAGCTAAAAAGAAACAAGAAAACTAAAGTAAGACGGAAGTAATATATGTTTTCAAAAAGTTATTCTATAGCTATTTTATTTATATCCTTAATTGATAAATGATTAATATTGAATTGTGTAAGATAAAAAACGTCATCTTCTTTATCCATGATCAAGTCACCAAACTATCAACTTATGAGTGGTCATTGCCGTCCCTTTCATCCTTCAACACCAAACGTCATCTTCTTCTTCATCTTTTTTTAATCAACAAGAATGTCTTCATCTACAAGACTTCAAGTACCCCTTTGTGGAATTGTGGTTGATAATAGAGTAACATTACATTTTAAGCATACTGGTGCGTTGGTTGGCCAGTTGTGTCCAGTTATGGTAGGTAGTCCAGCGGGTAGCCGTTGTTTGTTCGCTTCAACACTTCTTTCTTTAATTAACTCTAACCTCCTGTGGAATGTGGACTGCTTATATTTTAGGGTAAAATTAATACAACTACTCAAAGTTTTTGTCAGTTACGAACTTACCTTAAGTTTTGCAAAACTTGGAGATATTCCTTTTTTCAAAGACTGTGTTCATGTATTTATTCCATGAACACATGTTGATGAATTTAGTTGAGGATTTAGAAAAAATTAGTCATAAACTATCTTTATTTATGTAGCTTTTTGGTGGGTTATTAACAAAATAAAATACAAAAACAACTAATTATTTTTTATCAAAAACGGAGGCGATTAGCCTTCAACTCTTATTGATAGCCAAGAGTTTTTGTCCTCTAGTAGCAGAGGACCAATACAAAGGGGTGGGTTCTCTAAAAAACAATAACTCATAGAGACACCCCAACATGGATTTAGCTAACATATCAGCTACTGCATTACATTTGCGTGGAACATACAGCACACTAGTATCTTGCACAAATCTCAAATTTCTCCTGCACTCTGCTAGCAACGGCTTCAGAGAGTGTGTGCTGGGGCAGTCTTTGAAGAGCTCCACTAGTTTCATCGAGTCTGTAAAGATTCTAACATTGTTCAGGCCTTTGTTACGCACAAGTCTGCAGGCATACGCTAGTGCCATTGCCTCTGTATGAATCACGCCTCGCTGGCCAAAGGAAGCTGCAACCCCATGATCTCAACTAATTATTTCAATTATTTTTTTAAAACAACTTTAAATTTTCAGCCATAAACTTAATTAATACTATTAACTATCATTCATCAATTATCATTTATCAATTGTCATTCCTCTACCAGTTGTTAGCCATCAATTACATATAAACACATAGGGGCATAACCAAGATTAAATTAGGGGTCAATTTCTTTAACTATAAATATATATATTAATATTTTGTTAAAGTAAAAACACTAGTATTATTGATTTACATGATTATATTTTTAGAATTTTCATATAAAGAAATTTAAAATGATACATATAACATATAATAAATTGAAAAACAATATATTAATAATATATATATATATATATATAATATATATATATAAAAGATTGACAACTACTAAAATTAATTAATTGACTTTAAATTTATAAGAAGATAAAAACACAGACTAATGTGAATTCAAAAAAATATAAATATTAAAAATATAAATATGCACTCGATAAAATCTGTTAATAATGTAATATATTTATAGTTACACTTATAACAATAAATAAATTGAAATAAAATAATACTAATTAAAAATAACTATAATTATATTTACAATAAAATAAAATATATCATCAAAAAGTATTCATAAAAAGCAATATATAATCGGGAGGGGTGGGCCCCTTTGCTCATAAGGTCGCTGCACCATTATAGGACCATTTATTGATAACTGACCACCGATGACACACATTTAATTGACCAATGGTAGATGACATAAGTAGTTTACTTCGAAAATTTAATTTTTGTGAATAGAGTGAAATATAGTATTTTTTTTCAATTAGCCACTAAAGTGAGCTGTGATAAATAGCTGATTTTTTCAAATCCTCAACTTAGAATATGCTAATACTATACATTTATGTGTGTGTGTCACTTCGGTGAAACAGAATTGAATCAGGAAAGAGAATGTAGGGGAAATGAAAGGGATTACCTTAATTAAAAGTTTGTTTGATTTTACTTGGAAATGGAATAGAATTCTCTTCATTTCTTTTGTTGTTGGTTGGTTTTGAATTTCAGGGAATCAACATTTTCTTTAAAAAAAATACATGGTTTATTCAATATTAACATACTGTAATAATTTTTGTTTCCAAAATTAAAAATGATCATCCATATTGATTATTTGATAAACATATTAATAGTTAAAAAAATAAACATAATCTTAATTATATACTCGTTCCTATAAACACTTTAATCAAAATAAAATATTTATTGATTAATATATCAAAATTATGTTATAATCAAAAATATTTTGCAATATATTATAAATATTCATCTAATACATACATCAGATAAGTTTAATATTTTAAGAATAAGTTTATATCTTAATATTGTTTTATATTTTTCAATATTTTTTGATATTAACAAAAATATTTTAGTTCACATTTAATTAAATAATATTTAGTTTAATTATTAATATTTTCAATAATACAAAGTTTATTAAAATTAAATAAAATAATAATTTTTTTATTAAAGTGAACTGTTGTGATAATGAAATAATTAAAACGACTATACTTAGTTTCTAGTACTTTATAGTAATTTGTTTCATATTATTAAGTTTTTTAAGAGTTTAATGGTATAATATTTAAATCTAAAATTTTGAAACTTTGTTTTAAATATTATTATATGTAGTATTTAAGAGCATCAACAACAATGTTCAGATTTTTAACATATCCAATGTGCCACATAAGAAAAATAATATATTTATTTAGTAAGAAACTTTTTTGACTACAATAAAATTCTTAAAGTGAGACGTGAGGGATGAGAGAGATAGTATGTGAGAGAGCGTATGTAGAAGAAGGATGTGGCGGACACTCGGTAGCTTTAAAGTCCCAGCAACCAATAATAAATCAGTAAGATAATTCTTAAATAAGAAACGAGAAGAGAGGGTTTTGGGTTGAATCCACTGTAGCATTTTTTTTGTTTTCCTTACTGACAAAGAGAGTGGATTAACTCTACTGTGCTTGCTCTAATATATATTTATATTAAATAGAAATATTTAGTATATAATAGAAAGAACTAAATGAATCATTGTAAATATTTTATTTAATATATAAACTTCTAAAATATTTTCTCATAATAAATTTGTTACTTTTAACTTTATTTAAGTATATGTTACTCATAATTAAATTGTAGATTAATATATTTATTATTAATTAAATATAATTAAAATTGAATAAAGATTATATTTCACATTTATATATTTTTTAATTCTATAAATATTTATATAAATTAAACATTGTTTGAAATAATGATGTTGTGGTGAGAAATTCCTACTATTTCCCATAATTATAGGGGAATGGGTAAGAAAGGTTTGAAAAAACTGAAAAGAAAAAAGTAATAAACAAACTATAAATTTTCTTAAATCACCCGCTTCCCAAACCTCCTAATATAATCAATCAGCCATATGCCAATCGAATAAGCCAATAACGAAAAGACTTAATATAAAAGGAATTCAATTATTTCATCCGGTGAATGTTCATACAAGCAAAGCATAGAGACAAATGGACAAAATTCGACGAAAAACAAGCATGTGGGGTCAATCCGGACCTTCTGAGCGAGTCCCATGCGATGCGAGGGGCGGGCTCTTCACCCCCCTTTTTTCGATTGCCACGTCGTGCCACGCCCGCCTTCATTGTTCCAGTTCCCACTTTCCCTTTCTTGTTCACTACCGTTAAATCAAAGCTCCTTACAACTTTCTTCTTTCTATCACGAGAATATTGTAGTAGAAGCCTTCTCTCCGATCCGTTCTTTTTCACCGCCGAATCTCGCGGCCACTCTCTTGCTCTCACCTCATCCTTTCATGGCGATATCGTCGGTACCACGCTAGGACTGCTAAAGCTTGTCTCGGCAGTATGCAGCGAATCATAGCACCCTGCTCGCCGCTTCTCTCTGAATTCAGTAATGGAGGATATCTTGAAGAAAAAAAAAGCTCTAAACTTGAAAAGAGAAGAAGAAAAATATAAGATAAAAGAAATATTGAAGTGCCGACAGGAAAGTGAAGTTGGTGAAGATGAAGAGAAAATCGAGTTTTCAGCTCAGGTCTCGATATAAATGGAGGAGGAGAGTCTTCACTGTATTCTTGCTATTCCTCTGCTTTGGGACTTTAGTGTTCGTCCAAGCCTAATTAGTAGGATCTGCTCACGATCTCTTCCGTGCCGAATCCGTTCGCCCAGAAGCCCAAGATCGCGTTCCTGTTCATTGCACGGAATCGTCTCCCCCTGGATTTTGTTTGGGATTTGTTTTTTCAGGTATGTTCGAGCGAATTACGTTGTTCTCAACTCTACAATCTGGTTAATTCTCAGGCACAATTCGTGGTGTGTAGGTGAGTGAAGGTACAATGTGTGAGTAAAAACTTTCTACTCTCTTTTGCAAATTGCACATATGATTTGATTATTCTTGAAAAAATAAGGTTCCTCACGTTGACCCTTGTTAAACCAAAATAGTATCAGAAAAGATGAAATGGAATCATATTGTATTAAACTTAATTAGGGTGTTCCAATGTTCAATTCCTCGAATTGCATTACACTTCCCATAGCCTATGTTTTCAAAAGAGTAGTGTAATAGCTTAGTTTCTAGTCCTAACCGTATGTTTTTTCGGGCAAGATGATTATAAAAGTTACGTGGCTATGCCTTTTTGATAAGAAGTCGCTGGAGAAGAGGAAGAAACTGAGTTAGCAATAGTAATTATATCTTGCCTGTTTCCTAGCATGGCTTCTGACAAATATGTTGGGACGGGTGCAAAAATATTTGATGATGAGCCTACATCTCGTTGAGAGAACTGTGATTACCAAATGAATACTAACAGATAGAATGCACAACTAGCTCAATAATGTTTACTTTCACAAAGACGGAGAGGGGACAACTGACGTTGACATCTTATTCCATATAGATCCTTAGTTTGATTGGCTCAGCTGGGACAGAATGGTATTCTAGATATATGAAAACTGAAATGGTCGCATCTGTATTCTCACAGCGTGGATGTGGAAGCAGCTGGTTTTATCACTGGAGGAATGTTACCAATCTTCTTTTTTATTTTATCTTCCATTAAGGCTTGGATAGTTAAATGACTGTCTTTGTGGATGACTTTATTATTATGTGCTCTCGTAAGTTAGATAGTGTTATTAGAAGACTATTTGTTTGTTTAAATTTTTATTAGTTTCTAAAGGGATCCAATTGATATTTGATTGAAATCTAAACGAAGAAATCGACTGGAATTGATTGAAACTCAGAAGAGAGCCTTACACTCAAACATACCCAACAACTCGCAGTAATGATACAGAACCCTAACCTTCACTCTAATACTACAATCGGAAAGAAAACCACACCAACCCGGGTTCACTAGACCGGTTCACTACTTGAAACAGAGTTATAATTACAACGGTAATAAAACCCTAAACTTAATGTATCAGTTCAGTAGCTATATAACACCCCCCTTCAAACCTTAGAAGGAAATTATTTGATTCTGATGAATTCTACCTTGCAGGCAGATAAGGAAAATAAATTTTCGGTGTATGTTCACTCGAGGCCAGGGTTCATTCTTGGTGCATCCACAACACAAATCAGCCTACTTTTCAATCGGCAAGTTTCTAATAGTGTGCAGGTACATCGTTCAAAACCTGAAACTGGAGCCATGCTGTCTAGTTTCACATATTTAACTACTGGTTCAACATTTTCTGTTCATGTGTCAAATTTTAAATGATTTAACTTGTCTGTTGAGCATCCTTGGGTTTATCTTTGATCCTTGACTGGTGCAAACAAATCTAAACTAGGTTATCTGCTCTTCAATCTTAAAGCTAACCATTTTGCTCTTGCCAGGTAGACTGGGGAGAATCTAGCATGATCGAGGCTGAGCGTATTTTGCTTCGAAGTGCACTTACTGACCTTTCTAATGAACGCTTTGTTTTTGTATCAGACAGGTCAGTCTATCACTCTAAGTTGCTCCAACTCAAAAGTTTATATTTTTGAAGTTAGCTACATCTTTGATTAGGGTGGTGATCAATGTGTCAATTACTTTCTTACTACCATTCTAATCCATTTCTAACTAATGGAATAATATTCCTAATCAAATAAAAAGAGAAATTAAAGACAGCCATGTCTTCCGTCTCTCAATTTCCTATTTATGGGTTCCATTCTTATTTGACTTTGTTTTCCTCATCATCACAATACTTCCATTGTTGTATTTTCAGCTGTATACCATTGTACAATTTCAGTTACACGTACGATTATGTCATGTCTTCATCAACAAGCTTTGTTGACAGGTCAGATACTTATATGTTCTAAGGGTTATTACTAGCTGATTGTAAATAATTCCTGGCTACAGTTCAATGCAAACTATACGCGGTTGGACACTGATGACCCTAACCGATTCTTAGCTTTTAAGTAAGATGAAATGAATGATACTTAACCTGTGAAATGGTCTACCAGTGCTCTTCTAGAAATTGCCGCCATACGGTTGTTTGGTGAATATTTGCGTGGTAACTGATGCTGAGCTTTGCAGACACAAAGTAGGATTACTGCACACTACTGCACACTTCTAGAAATTGCCGCTTTGTGTGTGTTGTGCATTTCTCTGGTGTTGATGAACAGTAGGATTTTTTATTTGCAATGCAGCTTTGCTGACACAAAGGAGGGACGCTACAACCCAAAGATGCATCCTATTATTCCTGTCCAGCATTGGCGTAAAGGTTCTCAGGTAACTTATTTTCTTGGTCAATAATACCTTTTGTGAAGTTGTTATTGACACTCCCAAAGGCCTCTTCTTCTCATGTTTTTCTTGACTTCCTGCAGTGGGCTGTATTGACTAGAAAACATGCAGAAGTGGTTGTTAAAGATGACATTACTTTTCCTGTTTTAAGCAGCATTGCAAGGCAAGTCCCATTTGGTCTGTTTTTCCTGTTTGACTCTTGTTGGTTTGATATGGCTTTTTCCCCCTTTGACTAACTTAAATTCCCCCAACGTATGCTTGTAACACAGACTGAAGACATTATTTTAGGCCAAACTTGCTGCTTCATAAAATTTAGCTTGGTGCTTTTGGTTTAAATAAGTGATTAGGAACGAGGGTCTTCTCTATTGAAGTAGGGACTGAACCATACTTAGTGGCTTCTTTTAGACATCAATAGTTATTATCGAGAAAAGAATGATGGCTATGGAATTCAAGATCACAAAAATATTGCATTCATGGAGTTCTGCGATTACAACCATTCAAATGCCATCATAAATGTGATATCAAGTGTCATTTCCGGCTGCTACTTTTGGTGTTAATATAACTTGCTCCAAGCTCCAAGTCGATCGAAACACTTACAACTGTCATGTTTTCCCTCTTATTCTCCGTACTCTCTAATTGTACGTATGCTAAAAGAGACAAAAGGGACAAAAGGTTACTAGAAACAGTTAACTGTTATAAATGTACATTATTTATTCTTACTGGATGTACTGTGCATGCCGTTTGATCTTTTCGTAAATTTAGGAATTGGGTCCTCCCTTATTATCTGTCGATGTTGATACCCAATGGGTACTGTTGAGGGACACGGGTCTACCCTAATGGAGGCATTTGGATGACTAGCACTTATAAAAAAGTTAGCCATGTAGTTAAAAAATGAGTTTATTAGTTGTCTCTCCGCTTTTCTCTCACAGCCTTCTATTTCGTCTCTCCTTCTAAACTAGGTATCAGTTAGTTGACAGACCCTATGTGATCTGGATGGATATGGGTGCCAACTTTTAGGAGCCAGTTGCATTGATCGTCGCTAGGCTTGTACTGAATATTAGTTTCCTTAGTGTGAGTTCTGGAGCTTTAATCTTGACTTACGTTTCATGAGATGTAAAGCTAATTAGTTTTCCCTTTTTTCCGATGAAACGATGAACAGCTGTAGTGATACACTGGGCTTTCTAATGAAGCGTGTTGTCTTTGTGCAGAGAAAATCACTTCCAGAGTTTTGGCGGGACCAATCATTTGTAGGTTCTCCCTCTCCCTCATTTTCCCCATCTTGTTATATTAGCCTCTTGCATCTGAATTTGATTTAGTATTCTTAACTGATACTGAGAGGGAAGGCAATATTCAAGGATTTAAAGTTCACTCAGCTTTTGGAAAACTGTGTCATCTTGTTTCCTAGATTTTGGCGAAGCAAAGTTCATATCTTGCTAGAGGTCATCACACAACTTCTGTTAGTGTGATTATTGAAGACTTACTCTGGAGAACATGTGGAATCAAGTCTTGTCCCTATACTATATATGCTACAGTGATTGAGGCTCATTCGCTACACACTTCAGTTCAAATATTTTGTCTAAATGCCTATCTAATAATGATTTATAACCCTAGCCTGAATAGGATAAAAACTTATAGTTTAATCCCTATCCCAACCCTAATTTGACTTCAATTGAAATCCTAACATGCAACTTCTTTTGGAACCCGTAATAAAATAAAAGTTTAAAATATTCAATTTGTAGTGTAATAAAGAAATCTGCATCTGAAATCCTAGTTCAGATTATGGCTTAATTTGAAACCGAATTTGGAAGTACATGAACAAGAAGAGCATGAGTCAGAGCAGCTTGTGTGGGTGAAAACAATGAGGCACCTTGAGAAGCATCAATGTTCCTAGTGTGCTCATGTATGCACTGCAACCTGCGCAGGCACCTCAACTTTTTAGAACCAAGTTTCTAGGTAGTGTAACAACAGGATACACATTCCATGAACATTTGCTGATGAAATTATCTCACTTGCAGCCAGTTGATACAAGTAAGGAGCACAACTGTATACCTGATGAGCATTATGTTCAGACGTTGCTTGCTGTAAGTTATTTGCTTTTTTTTTTTGTAAGTTTACTTTCTTAAAATAAAAATTCAGCTCTCAACTCTATCGTTGTTTCTATAAAGTCTCTGAAGCTTCAAAGACTTGCCAGGTAATTATTATATTACAGACTTGATGGAATAATATCTCTTATGTGACTGCAAATTCTTCAATCTTCGGTTGCATCCTGTTGCTCAAACTAGACGCTACCGCTGTCTACTACAGTTGGCTAGAGAAAGGTCATATAAGGAGCTTGTATTATGGATTTATAATTTTTCAAATACTTGAAACAAATACGAGTATGTGTACCCTTTTATTTGTTTGATTCATAGGAATGCATTCATTGATGCTGAAGGTTCTGTACTCTTGAATTTCTTGTCGAATAGGTTCTTTAGTTGCCGGTTCTTAGTCAGTGAACCAAAGTTGATATATACATAAATGTTTTTTGGGTTTATACATATTTCCTTTGACTTGATGGTTTGATTTATGAATTGGGTTTTGTAGGATTGTTATGTCCTGCTAAGATAAAGCACATTTATTATAAGTATCCAAGTCACCGGTACGGGATTTAATATCATTTCTAAATCATAGTAAAAATATATATATTCAAAGAAGGTGATTACACTTTCTTCAAACAGAACAGAAGCACCCTTGTTCTCCCCGGTAATCATTTCAAATTTCAATTTTTCCCAAACAAAAAACCAGAGGGAAGGCCTTGAAGGAGAGATCACTAGGAGATCAGTGACACATTCTGCATGGGATCTTTCTGCTTCTAAGGACCGTCAAAGACAAGGATGGCATCCTGTTAGTTATAAATTTTCAGATATAACTCCTGAGCTTGTCAAATCAATCAAGGTGATTGCATTTGCATCTTCACCTGATCCACCTTTTATTTAAACTTTGTGCAAGTAATTTTAAAATGGGATTTTTGCTTGATACAGGAAATAGATCATATCAACTATGAGACAGAAAATCGAAGGAATGGTGTAGCAGTAAAGGAAAGCCATCTCCATGCTTCCTATTTGCGAGAAAATTTACTCGACCATCTGCCATGCGATTACTTGATATGGTTAGTGTTGCTCAGATCTGTCTTCTTCTGTTGCCTCTCCCTCTTTCCACGGAAGAGAGAATCCCACTCCTGGAAGATTGTGATCTCCTGTGAAATTGTAATTTCATAATCATGTCAAATATCTAAATCTAGGGACTAAATGTTTAAAATATATTCATGCGCCATTTTGCAGTCGCTGCTGGGAGTGTCCAAAAGAGCATGACGATACTGGCCTCGGAGGGCATAAATTCTGCTGTAAGTATGCATAGACTCGTTAGACTTAGCTGACCAATTTGTTGTTCGTTGCGTGTATTATATATTGAGAGAACAATAAAGGAGGGATTCACCCCAGACCATAGGGATAAAGCCAGCATATTTTGAGTGTTTCTTCTACTATGTTGTCTTCTTATTTTTTGTACTTCTCTAATGTAAGATATGTAAAGTCTCATCACCTGACTAGCATTACACGAAAGATCTGAGCGTTGTGTGTATGCATATAGATAGTCCTCTAATTTTCTAGTTCTATTTTCTGCCAGAAGCGACATAGTGGTTTGAGTTTCCTTTTGTGGTCTGAGATTCACAAAATACTTTGTGAAAAATAGCAGATGAGATCTTGTAAACAACCACTTCGTGTTTGCTAGTTCATTTTCCTGTATTAAGGACCTCATTAAGTCTATCTCCTTCAGCTTATATTAGCTAAGCTGGCGACTTCTGTTCTAAATCTTGGTGATGGTAGCAAAGTCAGTAGAACAAGCACATTTTTTATGTGATAGTGTTTTAAACTTCATTCGAGGAGCCCAGATAATAACCAACATAAGGTAACTTTGAGATGATCCTTTTTGATATTAGATTGTCAAGAGCAGAGTTTTTGATACAATTCGAGGTGTATCACCCTCCACAATCCTCATAAGAGGCCTAATCTCTTTACCAATTCCACGATACCTAACTCCTAACTCTTGTAATCTATTTATATTAGCTAAGTGCAGAAAATACAAAACAATTACCCCTAAACCCTTATCCTAAACAATAACCCCTTCTATATCCCTTAATCCTAACATCACTTTTCGCTTAAAACAACATTGTGCTTAAGGTTTGAAGAAAAGGAAATCTGCCAAAGGAGTTGATATACTGGCTTCATGCAACAGTACTGCTTTGCAAGCAGTACGCACAACAAATTTCTTCATAGTGCACAGACCCAGTTTTGTCCTTGTGTCTGCCCATGCTTCGAGCTGATTGTCATCCACCATGTATAGTAGCTTGGTAGACAACTCTTCCTCACCCATCTTGTGTCCCCACTTCCTCTGGAACCTCCCCGGTCCCCTCGTCGTTTCCCTGGTTGATGGGCTTGTCCTTGTGTATAGTTTCCTCTTCATTTGTTAATGCCTGGTATAGGCTCGGTGCCGATGTTGACAACAACCCCTTTTGGAGGTATTCTCTCGCATGCTCTGCTGTCAGATCTTCCTCCAGGACTGAGTTTGCTCGTGGATTCCCTTGACTGCCGATTTGCGTGTATAAACCAACTGAAACCGATTTTTGCCTAAGCTCATGTTCAACCTCGGCACTGAGAGAACAATACAAGCAAGCTTCTAGCTCCTCTTTTCAATCTATTTGGCGAGCTTTATCTTGCGAACGGACTGCTGGCCCGAAGAGATTGAATTCCAGCGAGCTTGCGGAAAAGATTTGGCCACTCGAGAAGCTCTCGCAAAATAAATGGAACATTTGGGGGGAGAAATTAAGGCTAGGAATTTGATTTCCAGGTACTTAAATTGACTACGCTTCTCTCCCTTCTTCTTCCTAATTTGTTTCTTCTTCCTTCTCCTCTGTCGATCAGATTTTCTTTGCCTCGATCTCCTTTTAGACTCTCAACTTCTGTTGATATAATTCTCTCCTCCCCCTCTTCGCTATCAGTTTCTTGTTCTTTTCATTTCCTTGGGTTCTCCTAATCAGACACTACTTGCATGGTGATTGAATCCTCTGATTCCATACTCTAAAATTGGAACCTCCAAAGTTGAGTAAGGGATAAGGCGATTCTCAAATGTGTTGACATTCCTCTTCCTTTTCTTCTTTTCCTTAACCCACTTTCTCCTCTTTCTCTTCAGTCGATTGAGTATCCTTTGCTTCAATCTTTATTCAGTCTCTTGAATTCCAGGAGAATGAGCTCTTGTCTTCGCTTGTAGATCGTGGTCCCAATCCCTCTTCTTCATCTTTGCTTTTCGTCTCCTATTCTTTCTATTTGCTTGCACTCTCCTAATGAGCACCTCGTCCATCGTAAGATTTCCTCGTCCGCGCTTTCATTTTTTATTCTTGGGAAAATTCACAATATACCCCTGTTTTCTTTCGTAATTCACAATATACCCCTTTTTTGAAACTTTGTCACAAATATCCCTGTTTTCTTTGCTAATTCACAAAATACTCCTTTTTAAAAACGACGTCAAATATTCTGTTAACCTCCCCTGAAAAATGACTATTTTGCCCTGACCTGTTTTTTCTTTTTTTGAAAAATTCGCAGTTATTTTGGCTACTTTTTTTTTTGAAATTTTTAAATTTTATAATATACCCCTATTTAAGTTTGTTGTTCACGAAATACCCCTGTTTATGTTTTGAAGTTCACAAGATACCCCTATTTTTGTTTTGTAGTTCACGAAATACCCTTATCACCCTGATGCCTTGGTAAAGCATCGCCTAATTTTCTCTTGTTTTTCAAGTGCCTTAAGCCTCTTCATAATCCCAGAACAAATGTTGTTTGCATTCCAGTTCTCTGAGGTTTCGGGGGAGGCCCTTCCCCCCTTTGTGTCTGCCCCTAGTCAAACTTGTGTTGTGCCAAGCACTCTAATGGGATATCACTCAGATATTTGAATGCACCAAAATCCATCTCCCTAATGGCCACCGCCCCCCCCCCCCAAACTTTTAAAATTTGTAAAATGCTCTTATAAATTTTTAAAAAATACAAAATAACATAATGTTTTAAAGAACAATAGTGTTAAAAGGTTTTTTGACCCCCCTAAACAAAAGTTCTAGTCCGCTACTGAGTTTGACCAAGAGGTAGCCATTTTAAACCCAATTCCTGTGACATTATTGTTTGTCCACAAGACTAAATCAGTCTACTCTTTACTTGAAGGTATTTACCTAACTATGAAAATAATCCATGTTATACATGTTTGTCTCTGGTCATATATTATAATTGTGTCTAATTGTGAATGACAGGGATTCGTACTCAGCTATTGGTGAGACATTCCGAGAGACAAGAAACCTCAGAGAACTGGAATGCAAACAACATTTGTATTGGGATTATGAAGAGGTTGAAGGCACTTGAAAAACAAGAGAAAACTAGGCGATGCTTTACCAGGGCATCAGGGTGATTAGGGTATTTTGTGAACTACAAAACATAAACAGGGGTATCTTGTGAACTTCAAAACATAAACAGGGGTATTTTGTGAACAACAAACTTAAATAGGAGTATATTGTAAAATTTAAAAATTTTCAAAAAAAAAAGTAGCCAAAAAAACTGTGAATTTTTTAAAAAAGAAAAAACGGGTCAGGGGCAAAATAGTCATTTTCCAGGGGAGGTTAACGGAATATTTGACGTCATTTTAAAAAGGGGTATTTTGTGAATTAGCAAAGAAAACAGGGGTATCTTGTGACAAAATTTCAAAAAGGGGGTATATTGTGAATTACGAAAGAAAACAGGGGTATATTGTGAATTTTCCCTTTATTCTTCAATCCCACACACAATCCTTTCTTTGTTGTTGGTTGTTTCTCCCTACCGAACTTCGATTTCCTCCTCCGTTTGCTTCGATCGATCCATCTCCCCGTCTGATGAGGCGTGCGAGCAACTGTCCACCGGCATTGAAGAATCTGCTCGATGAAAATCCTTGAACCTTTTGATTAACACACCCTCGAAGAATGACCAAGAAACGTGTCTGAAATAGGTCCAAATCCATTTTAAGAAGAGAAAAGTTGCTCCCTCCATATACTCGGCAGCCGCCTAAAATCTATCGGCTTTGTCGATCTCGAGAAGTTGAAATACCGGTCAACAACAAGCAATCAGTCCTTTGGATCGACACCTTCAAAATTTGACAGTTTAGGAATTCCGTTAACATCTTCTTGTTGTGTGAGACTTCCATCAACGGCATCATCGCGATCAGGAGTGAATCAGGGCTTTGATACCAATTGATACGATTTGAGGTGTATCACCCTCCACAATCCTCCTAAAAGGCCTAATCTTTTTACTCAATTCCACAATACCTAACTCCTAACTTTGACCATCTATTTATACTAGCTAAGTGCAGAATATACAACACAATTACCCCTAAGCCCTTAACCTAACCAATAACCCCTTATATATCCCTTAATCCCAAAATCTTTAGCACTAGTGGTCATGAGTCATGAGTCTTCATAAATAGGTAGGTATAATAGTCAATAGATAGAATCAGCTTACTTGATTTAATGAGACTTTAAGATTATGAGATCACGTCTTGATGTTTACTTTTTTTTTTCTTATGGTTAGTTGTCTAATGTAATATCAAAGCTTGGGTGACTAAATTAGTGTTTGGCGCATAATTTGAGCCCATGTAGTCTTTCTTTTTAATGTCACATAGACATTGAGGGTCAGAGGGTTTGAATTCGGTCTATGGATGATGTGTGTTGTACTATTTTAGTTTACCTGTTGTGGATTATCATAAACGCCCCTCCATAGTCTTCTTTGTATAAAAATTTGAGTGAGGGCAGGGGAGAGAAGGATAGCGGTGGCGGGTGAGATGGGTTTATACCACCTCACGGATGGAATTTTGACTACACGACCGGCTTGCACCAAGTACCGTGTGTGACATACATCACATGTGACAGCTCAGACAGCTGTTGATTGGGTTGTTGAATTGTGATTTTTAATTACTTTTATAAAATTCTTGTAACTTTTAAAAATCGAATCCAAAATTTAAAAAGTTATTGGGAAAATTCACGAGATACCCCTGTTTTCTTTCGTAATTCACAATATACCCCTGTGATTTTAGTAATTTTACTTTAAACATGCTTAAATGTTGTCCAAAATTGATGAAACTTTACATGGACGATGCTAAAGTGTTATATTTTGGTCCAATATCAATTTTGAAGCTTTTTAAGCTCACATGTGACCTGTGGGACCCAATGAATATGTGACTGTTCATTGGGTCCCACAGGTCACATGTGAGCTTAAAAAACTTCAAATTTGATATTGGACCAAAATATAACACTTTAGCATCGTCCATGTAAAGTTTCATCAATTTTGGACAACATTTAAGCATGTTTAAAGTTAAATTACGAAAATCACAGGGGTATATTGTGAATTACGAAAGAAAACAGGGGTATCTCGTGAATTTTCCCAAAGTTATATCATTATTCACCTAAATTATAGCTCTTCAAAACAAGACCAGTCATGGATAATTTTTGACAACTTAAAGAAAATATTTTTAGATGTTTATAATGATACACTAAAATGATGTTATGATTTATTAATACTGATATTATGATTCACTAAAATTGTTATTATAATTCATTAACGAATAAGTGATGAATTAGATAGCAAACTTCAAAACCAATAAAAATTGCTTAGTGTTTTGTGGTGTATTATTACTATTGTATGACATATTTTAAACCTTATATGGTCAATCATGTATTTTCTTTATGTACATTGATGATATGATTCATTATTTCAATATTACGATTTATTAACTAATAAATGATGAATTAGATAACAAACTTCGGAATCGATAAAAAATCATTATTGTTCTGTGGTGTACCTTTAAGAAAGACACAAACAAGTGCAATGAAATTTTAAGACTTAAAAACAAGATATAAATTTTCACTAAGTTGCATCTCAGATAGTTGCTCCCCCAGGTAGTTGTACATCTTACGCCTTTCCTTTCGTGAGACGAAAAAATTTGATAGGACAACCTAGAATCCTAGATAAAGATAGAGGGACTAACTAGACTTCCCAAAGTATAAGGATACTGAGCTAAGTGATCACTATGCCAACTCCAGAACAAAAGGACAATGAAAGTAAGGTAGAAAATAACCTAAACATACTCAACCCATAGCTCAGGATGGATAAGTAGGCGATGAGGCAAGTATGAGATGTGTTGAAAGGGGTAAAGGGGGCCAACATTAGAATGATATGGCGAGTTCTAAGGTTTGTTTTTGGCGCTTGTAACACTCTTGACTTTTGGCCCTGGTTCATAATTATTAAGAAAAGTGATCATTGATGCACTCTTCAATTGTGAAGTTTATTCCTCTTGAACTTGTGATATGCATTCTTCGATACTGGGTGGCATGGCTTTTGAGGAACAAGTAGGAAGAGAGACGAAAACAAGGCAATTCAGAGGTGCTCTAGGCGATTCTGATGGCGGCCTTATTACCATCACATCACAGGGAAAAGATAAAAAAGTATAGCAACATGGTGTCAACGTACTTGGATATAGGAATAAAATACTAGAGTAGTAACTGCATGAGCTGGACTAATAGCAAGAAGCCATGAAGGAGCTCATCCTTTATTTCCCGCGGGTTAGAAGTGTAGTTTTACTGCATTTATGGAAGCACAATGATTAAGATAGCGGTTAAAGGTCATATCACTCTTATCAGTAGACATATCAATGTTAATCTTATCGACCGTTTTGCTTCCAATCTACCAAATAATTTAAACATCTTCATTCTTGCCCGTGTGGTTTCCATTGATCCCTCTTTAGCTACATTCGTGAGAAGAGTGTGAACAAGGTGGAGTTACAGTCCTTTTCAGGAACCTTCTATTTCTGGCTTTTTGCTCTTCCTGAGTGTTTCTTGGAAGATGGAAGGAGTTGTAGACGATTTTAAAAAGCTTAAGATTCATCCATGAGAGCTAGAAAAGGTTAAAGGAGAGATTTTGCGTTTTGGCTCCCCTCTTCCCGATTTAAAGCTCTCCCTTTTTGGAGGAGTTTGGTACCCAAACAAAATCTTTGCTAAGGTTCTCCAAACAATCATGATTCAGCTGTGGAATCCAAAGGCCTTTCTCAAGGTTAGTGAAATCAATCATAACTGATTTTCCTTCCGGTTCTCAACGGGGTTGGACATCAAACATATTCTTGCCAATAGTACTGGCATTTCTAGAACAAACTAATGGTAGTCATGCTGATAGATCCCACTCTCTACATTGATGAACATGAACCCAATTTGATTAAAGTCTGGGCAGCAGTACACAATCTACATATGATGTATTTTAATAAGTTATCAGATGTAACTTTGGGGAACAAGTTAGGAACTTGTGTCTTTTGCACTGAACAAATCAATCCCATATCTTCAAAAGTTCTTAAGATTTGTGTTGGGATAGATATTTCAAATCCTTTGTGCAGAGTTCTAGTGGTCGATGATGGGAAGAAAGAAAGGTTTTGTAGAGTTTCTTATGATGATCTGCCACACTTCTGCTACAGGTGTTACTGACTTTATAAGAAGGTATAACTTTGTACTTGTTTTTTTAATGGAGACCCACAAGTCTAAGACTTATATGAGCCTGATGAGAAGCTGATATTCTGGGTACTTTAGTATATCAGTTGGGAGTTCAGGTAGAAGTGGCGGACTAGCCTTTTCGTGGAAGAAATTGGTGGACGTTAACTTAGTCAATTTCTCCTCTTACCGCATTGCAACTGAAGCGAGATTTCCAGGCGGGGCTTGGTTCAATTGTACTGGTTTTATGGTTGGGCTGATTGGAAGCTCAAATTCTTTTCTTGGAGACTTTTGAAGGTGCTTTATAATTATGTTTCATTACCTTGGATGGTGACAGGGGACTTTAATCAAATACTATTTAATTCAGAGAAAAAGAGTGGTAGAATCAGACATGAGAATCATATGAAACCCTTCAGAGATACTGTGGAAGAATGAGGTCTTGTTGCTATTGGGTTTTTAGGGGATTTTTCTGCGTTTACTAATGGTTATGTGATAATAACAATTTTGTCAGTAGGTTAGACTGAGATTTTTGCTCAAGTGATGGCAGCTCTTTATTTCCTCATATGTCAGTGGAGCATCTTTAAAGAGAAAAATCTTATCATTGCCCCATATTGATTAGATTTTTGCTTCAAATAGAAAGCCTCCAAAGATCTTTAGATTTGACAATCTGTGGATAAAAAGAAGAAATGTCTTGACATTGTAACTGAAGTTTGGGGGCAAAATGAGCTGGATTTGATCAGTAAGGTTAGCTTATGTGCCAAAAAACTATCCTAGTGGAATGGCTGGTCTTTAAGAAAGGTTTTATAAAAGATCAAAAAGAAAAAACAAGATTTTCTCTTATTAGACAGAAGTGCTCCATCTGTTGATAACCTTTCTAATAGGAAAAGATTGATTTGAAGATTAAGCTTTTAAGGGTGAAATAAGAGATAGCTTGGAAACAAAGGTCTAGAGATAAGTAGCTAAAAGAAGGAGATAAAAGCACTAGTTTCTTCCACGCTAAAGCCTCTGTTAGAGCAAGAAGAAATCAGATATTGGGCTGCTTAACTTGCAAAATCAAAAGTGTTATCAATGGAATCAGCTGGAATACATTTCGAGTTTTCATTTCAGGAATCTGTTTCAGACTTCTTCCCCTCCAAATTCTGGTGTATTCCCTCATGTTGTGACTGATAAACTCAAACCTGATTCTATCTTGGTACTGTAAAGCTTCTACTCTGCGGATGCGATTGTTCAAGCAGTAAAACAGTTGAGATCAGACAAGACTCCTGGACCTGAAGGTTTTATTGACAATATCTTCAAAACCTATTGGAGTGTGGTTGGTACATATGATTCAGACAACCATGTATGTTCTACGAGGTAATCCCTTATCTGAGAATCTTAATACTAATTTTATTACTCTCATACCTAATACCAAAGGTGATGTTGATATTAGTCAATTTAGACCTATTTCTTTATGTAATTTTATTTACAAGCTCATGTTCTGTAACACCCCTAATCCTAAATCTGTGATAACGTCGCAAGTCGTAGCATAATAAATAATAATTCGTAGCGGAAAATAAAACTCTCTATCCTTGGTGTTACACGTCGTTACTTACCCTTGTGAGTAATAAGGCATCCTTACTCCTTCCAACAACTTCAACTCCTCACGCTGTGATGAACGAGATACTGAGCACTCTTAATATTACAAACCAAATCCAAACTAAATGAGCAGCTAACTGAATACAACAAACTCCTTAATACAATACAATTATAAAACTAAAAAGTGTTTCTTGAGAACACATCAGCTACCCTGTAACCCGCACTCCGGCTTGTGTCTTCTTCAGTAACCTGAAATGTTTTGCCCATTGAAGGGCTCAGCAATCGAAATGCTGGTATGCTAAATGTAGTCCTAAGTCATCTAGAATCCTTAAGTCGTTTAGCCATCTTGATATTAGATTCTTTTCAGGATATACCGGTTTACAATAATAACAGTAATAACTGTAAATATTAAACAATCACATGACAGTTCACCTGCAAACATCAGTGCATAGTGGTAAACAACAATAAGATAATCAAACACCAATAATCCATAACAATAACCAAACAAGATACGCGTATTAATTAACTGTACTTGTTAGTTGGCCACCTGGCCCTTAACCTTTAAACCAATCACTTAACCTTTTCCAATTAAATTCCACCTCAGACGTCATGTTAGGACAACCCTTAATAACTCATCAATGGACAGTGTCCCCTGGGTTCCAAAGGAACTGTTACCAGCTGACCTTATGGCCCTGGATAATTAAATGCCTTGAAAGGCGACCGATCTGGTCAAAATCTGTGCACCGACGGTAGTGCCCTCCGCCATCGTCGAATGTGGACAATGGATTCCCTTGAGTGACTCCCCATAGAAGTCCCTCGTAGTGATCACGATGCACTACCAGAAAGTCGAAACAGTCTGGATTCCTCTCTTTATAAGTTAGCCCTTTAGTTAGTGATACAATATCCAATCCTTGAGTTAAGACTATAACAGTTGACCATCTGTAACACCCACTAGTAGAAAAAAGATTTTAAATGACGGACTTTAAACCACGGTTAATAATGAAACCGTCGTTTAAAGTGTATAAACCACGGTTATTTAGAGAACCGTCATTTATGTTGCTTGGCTCACTATATAAACGACGGTTTCAACAGAAACCGTCGTTTATAGTTCGACGCCTTAGAAGATAAATGACGGTTCCCGTTACAACCGTCGTATATAATCAACATAAACCACGGTTACTATTGAACTGTCGTTTAAAGTATTGCGCCAACACTGAAAAACCACGGTTTACCTAAGAACCGTTGTTTATTACTCTCGTGACATAGGTTTTAAACGACGGTTTGTGTATTAACCGTTGTTTAAAGTCATTGAATTAAAAACCCGAAAGCCTTATTTCTTCTTCTTCCTCCGACATCCCAGTCTCCTGTGCGATTCCGGCGACTCCCCTCCTCTCCCGTCGACGACTCCCACCCCCCTCGCCGTTTTGCCCTCCTTCCGCCGTCGCCCTGCTCACGGTCACCAGCTCGCTCCACCGCCTCCGCCCTGGCCTCGTCTTGTCTCGCATCCTGAAGCTCCCCCTCTGGTTGAAGCTCGCCGCGGCAGCGCGCCAGCGCCGCCTCCGCCCCTCTGCTCACCGACGTTGTAGCCACCGCAGGTATGCTCTTGTTCGACAGTTAGGTGCGATTTACATTAATTGAAGAATGAATACAGGCGCGAGCATGTATTCTTGTTCGACAGTTAGGTGCGATTTAGAGAATGAATACAGGCGCGAGCATGTATGCTCTTGTTCGTCATTTAGGGTTGCAGAATTTTGGAATGAAAATGTTCTTGCTCGACAGTTAGGGCTGCAAATTAGAGAATGAAAAGAGGCATGTATATTGTTGTTCGCCAGCTAGATAGGGATGCAATTTATTTCTTGCAGATAGGGATGCAATTTATTTCAGCACATTTGCTATGATTACCATAGGCAAAATCTTGTGATTATTGTGGAAGATTACTTATGTGGTTTTGATGATTTTGGAAAATTGGTTGTGGTTGGTCGATTCTGGATTTAGTGTTTTCGGGTGAGTGTTTACTAATTCCTTAAATTATGGAAGTTCACAAATTCAAACAATGTATGTAGTTGGATTATATTTTTTTTATCTTGATGCGGTTATGCTAATTAGCAACACTAAAACCGAATTATGGTTCAAATTAAAGTTTAAGGTTTCGAATTTGAAATAAGGTTTCTGGACATTCCAGTTTGTTTGAGCGAAAGTATGACGATAGAGTTCTATGTACATTTTGGATTACTGGATAAATGGAGTGTACTAGTCAACATTTGGGAATCACTTGAACCTTGATCTGATGCTGCTATTGTGTTTGTTTCTGCTTAAAAAAAGTGTGGAGTCTCTAGCAATACGCAAAGGTCATGCCAAATTTTTTCCAGAATTAAAACCTTATATTCTAATTTTATTGAATAGGTGATCACTACACACGGTCAGATTGTCTACTTGTCGCACCATCTGCTGTTGTCAACCTCTGCCACCAGTTTGCCTGATCTAGAACCCACGGTAAAACACTTGCGTTTCTGATTATGATTTTACAAACAAATACTTATATTGTCATGAATAAACGTTATAGTAAATTCTACTTGTATTCTGCAATCATTAGAATATATATTTGCATAGTGTGGTGAAATGTGAGATTAAGTTGAAATGTGGTGGTTGTTTTTGTTCATTGATCATATATATTATTATATACTTGCCTGTCTGATAATAATTCGTATGGTTTGCGGAGAATAAATGTTATTGTTGCTACTGTGTTTGTTTCTGCCTTAAAAAATGTGGAGTGTTTAAAAATACGCAAAGGTCATGCCAAATTTTTTCCAGAATTTAAGCTGATTCTAATTCCATCGTTTGTTTAATATGTTCAATTATTCAAGTTTTTATAAAATTAAAACCTTATTATTATTTCATTGAATAGGTGTCATATACTACGTGCAAGAACATCTATCTACTTGTCTCTTCTCTATCTTGTGCTGTGCGCTAGCTGACCATCCAGTACTCATCAGGTTGGTATTTAAAATGTTTCAATTTATTTTTGTTTTTCTATTAAACAATGGAAAATCAATTCAAACATAGAATTACCTGTCTGAGATTTACCTGATAGAGGTATGTCTTAGATAGTCCCTGTTGGGACTGTCCAATGACCTTTGAGCTCACCATCTAGGTTGTGAATGAGTTAATAATATACAATAGTTCAGTGATAATTTCAGCAGCATTACCCTAGTGTTCTTCTAGTGTACATATATATATGTGAATTGAAACGATTCATATATATATATATCTACACTAGGAGAACTGTAGGGTAATGCTGCCGAAATTATCACTGAACTACTGTATATTATTAACTTGTTCCTAGGTGAGATCGAAGGTGATTGGATAGGTTTAGGTTGTTAAATCTGTAAATAAAAAAAGAGGAGATCAATGGAACGAGTTCACGACATCTGGTGTGTGTTGAAAAAGGAGATGGAGCGCTCGGTGATGTACAGTGACAGATTGGACATCAAGTACCTAGAAGGGGTCAATAAATTTTGCAAAGTCCTTGTTGACAATCTTAAACCAAGGGATAAGGGATATATTCGATGTCCTTGTGTCGATTGCAAGAACGATTCAAATACCGAGGTGTGGACAAGATTAAGGATCATCTGATTCGCAGAGGGTTTACAGATGATTATGAAGCCATAACAATACTGCATGGTCAACATTCAGTACAAGTGTTTGAATGTGCTGATAACGTCGTTGCAGAACAATCAGAAATGGATGCTTCACACGATTTTGGGGATACTCAAGATGATTCACTAGGTAGTGATTCAGATGATCAGGAGGACCTTAATGCAATGATGGAAGATGTTGAACAACATTTTTCCAACAAACCCAAATCATTCGAAAATCTGATGCAAGCATCAAAGGAACCGTTGTACAGTGGATGTGAAACGCAAACACAAAACAAATTGAGCGTTGTCCTAAAACTATTCAATCTGAAGGCGAGACATGGATGGAGTGATGTCAGTTTTACAGATCTTTTACAACTGCTGAAGGATGTACTACCAAAGGACAATGTGATACCCACAACAACTTATGAGGCAAAGAAGTTAATGTGTCCGATGGGTATGGAATATAAAAAAATACATGCTTGTCCAAATGGGTGTATGTTGTATTGGAAGGAGAATGAGTTGGATGACCATTGCTCTGAATGTGGGGAATCACGCTATGTAAAAAAGGGTGACAGAAACCACATAAGCACTAAAGTGGGCTCTCCTGCGAAGGTGTTGTGGTATCTACCGATAATTCCCCGATTCAAACGTTTGTTTGCAGTTCAGAAAGATGCTGAGAACCTCCGATGGCATGCTACCCATAGAAAGGATGATGGTAAATTGAGACATCCAGCCGATTCACCACAATGGAGAAACATTGACAGAATATACCCTCAATTCGGTACAGACCAAGGAACTTAAGACTTGGTTTATGCACTGATGGGATGAACCCTTATGGCACTTTGAGCAGTATACACAGTACTTGGCCTGTTTTATTGACAATATACAATCTGCCGCCATGGTTGTGTATGAAACCCAGACATATTCTCCTCTCTCTGTTGATATCGGGTCCAAAACAACCGGGAAACAAAATTGATGTGTTTTTGCAACCACTTATTGACGATTTAAAATTGTTGTGGAATGAAGGTGCGACGGTGTATGATTCATATGGTATGGAAAATTCACGCTCCGGGCTATGTTGTTATGTACGATCAATGATTTCCCTGCATACGGTAACCTCTCAGGATACACAATTAAAGGAGCTCTAGCGTGCCCTATATGTGGAGATAGAACTTGCAGTATACGGTTAAAACACAGTGGAAAAAATGTGTACATGGGCCATCGGAAATTCCTCCCTAAAGGGCACAAATACCGTAAGATGACAAAAGAGTTTGATGGAAAAACGGATCATGCAGTCGCTCGACCACCACTATCTGCTGCTGAGACTTACAATCAGTTGAAGAATGTTGTGAACAACTTCGGTCCACCAATTAAAGCCACTGAAAAGAGCATCTGGAAGAAAAAATCAATATTTTGGGAACTTGAATATTGGCAACATTTAGAGGTGAGACATTGCATTGATGCTATGCACGTGGAGAAAAACATTGGTGAAAGTGTATCTGTGACACTACTAAACGTGAAAGGAAAGACAAAAGACCATTTAAAGGGTAGAAAAGATCTGGTTGAATTGGGTATACGAGAAGAACTCGCGCCACAACAAAGAGGGAAAAGAACATTCTTGCCTCCCGCTTGTCATACATTATCCAAAGAAGAGAAAATAAGTTTTTGTAGTTCTCTTCATCATATTAAAGTGTCATCCGGTTACTCATCGAACATATCAAGTTTGGTATCAATGTCTGATCTTAAATTGGTAGGGATGAAGTCTCACGACTATCATGTGCTGATGCAGCACTTACTTCCGGTTGCTCTCCGTGGAATCCTTCCAGCTGATGTCAGGAAAACTATTACAAATTTATGTGTTTTCTTCAAAGGAATTTCGTGTAAAGTGCTTGATGTGGAGACGCTGGATAAACTACAGAATGACCTTGTGATCACCATGTGTCAGTTGGAAATGTATTTTCCTCCTTCGTTTTTTGATATTATGGTGCATCTACTTGTTCATCTTGTTAGAGAGATCAAACATTGTGGTCCGTTATACCTTCGATACATGTATCCGTTTGAGAGATATATGGGTATACTGAAAAAGAAAATGAAAAACCGTCGGCGTCCAGAGGGAAGCATAATTGAAGGGACAGTAACAGAGGAGGTAGTTGACTTCTGCACTCACTACTTACACGGTGTTGATGTTATTGGATTACCGAAAGCAAGACATGATGGCAGGCTTAAAGGGGTTGGCACCTGTGGGAAAAAATTATGCAAAGTTGATATTGATACATTGAACAAGGCACATCTGGTTGTGTTGAATCATTCAGAAGTTGTTGAACCATATTTCGATGCAAATGGGTGGACAACAACAGGGATATCGTGAGGAGGATCATGGTATGAAGCTAGTTGATTTAACGACAGCGGCTCCTACTGATGAACCCTTTATTGTTGCATCAAAGGCAAAACAAGTATTCTACTGTAGTGATCAGTCTAATCCCAGATGGTCTATTGTAATGCAGAGTAAAAGATCGATAGTTGGGATTGATAATATTGTTGATGAGGATGAATACGACTGTGAAGATGAAACAGATGTACCTATTCGGTTGCCGATGGAGGTAGATAATGTAACTAATTTTGAATATCGAAGGTCCGACCACAATGAAGGATTGTGGATTGAACGATGAAATGTTATTTTGTAAGTTTGGTTGACAATATTATATTATTTCATTTTTGTCATGTTTCAATATTTGATTCAGTAGATGTTCGTATTAACCTTGTTAATTGTTGATTATTTTTCAGATTATGGATCCTGACGATAGAGTCGAAGAGGACTTACTGTTGGGGTTGGATGATATTGAGGATGACGTCCCTACTGAAGAACCACCAGCTGCATCTACTGAAGAACCACCAGCTGCATTTACTTCGCAGAACCCTCGGAAGGGACGTGGACCGACCCGTGGGTTGAAGGAGAAGAAAGATTCTCCCATCGATTTGATCTGGGACAAGTACCTCCGACATTGTGGTGGGTCGAAGCAGCAGTTTGCTTCCTACTTGGGATTGATGGTAAAATCCCATTGCTCGATTAATAAGGATTGGAAAGATCAAGAAAAGGCAGACAAAGACATCATATGGCAGATGGTGCAGAAGAAGTACAAAGTCGCGGATGAACTTTGGACGAAGATTGAATCACTTCTAGCGACATCACTGCGACAGTTCAAGCATCGGTTGGTAGATGGCTGGATTACCAAACCGGGCTCCAAGAGGTCACCGCCGTGGGTAGTGTATGATGGTATGATCACGGAGGAGGACTGGAAGATATTCTACGACCATCGCCAGACTGAAGAGTTTAAGGTACTTTTACAATTATTCTTTCTTAATTATTTAAGGAATAAAATTTAACAAATATTTTTTATTATGTATAACTTACAAATATACAAATTTTGTAACAGTTACGTCAAGAACAAGCGAGACGTAACCGGGCGAAGAATATCTACAAGCACTTCATGGGGCGAGCTGGATACGGGGGCGGTTGGAGAATGGAAGTGGGGAGAGTGAAGAGCGAGGGCTTACTGACGAAAACTAATGAAGACGGCACTCAGTCAGTTATTGATGATGTTGACGATGCAAGTAGGGTGCAGACATTTATGCTGGGTCGCATGAAGAAAAATGACGACGAGGGAGTATATGTGTTCCCGCAGAGCGAGACTGCTGAGTTGGCGTCCAAGATTGTAAGTATATATATTTAAAAGTTGTTGTTTACTAATTAGTAAGTTCATTTCTAATATTTTGTTAATTTAAAATAGTCTGGCTCTACTGAGCGATGGGAGATGGTTCCGGCCCCTCCGTCTCAGGATGATCCACTGAATAAGGCCCTTGGGCAAAAGGATCATCCAGGGCGAGTGCGGGGGCTTGGAGGGGAAGTTCGCCAAAAAGACGTATTTCCTACGTCTCGATCGAGAGTACCACAGGCTGAAATGATAGAGAGAATGGTGGATGAACGGGTGCATGACCGGTTGGAGGAGTCGGAAAGACGTCACGCTGAGTCGGAAAGACGCCACGCTGAGGAGCGTCAAGCCTACGAGGAGCGCCTGCGAAGACTTGAGGCTTTAGTATTGGGCCAGGTGCATGCTCCTACACCGACACCTACTCCTACCGCGACAGCGGATAGATCGATAGTGGCCGCGTCTCCTACACCGGCACCTACTGCTAGACCGACGTCTGCTCCTACCACGACGGCGGATACTGTCGATGATCCTACACCGACGTCTGCTCATACCACGACGGCGGATACTCCGATGGTCGATCATCCTGCACCTTCTTCTCCTACCAGAGACACATTTCCTTATCAAAACCTTTCGGTTTGTTCTTTTTTCCTCCTTAGTTATTTTAACATTACTTTTAAAACAATATAATTTTATTAGCTTGCTTACTGTTGTGAGTGATGTAGGTGGCTAAATCATGTCATTGTTTCAAGTGTTGGATTGTGGGACTGTGCATGTTGCATTCGGTCGGGTTTTACAGACCGGACCGAACACTGTAGTACATTTCAAGCCCATCCCACCTCTCCAGCTCGTGTGATGGTAGACGATATTGTGCAAGGTCATGAGGACTCTCCCCTTCCGTTGGAGTGGAATCAGTGGAGTAAAATAGGTCAACAAAATCTTCAGTTGTTCCATGGCCATATTCTCTCATTGATGTTAGTGGCAAGGTAAACTATTTAATTACATGCTTACTGTTTAGTTTTTAACTTGACTGTTGACTGATATGTTTATTATTTAAATTTTGTATACTATTAGATTGATAAGGAATTAAGACCGGTTAAGAAGAGAAAAGTGGATAAGGGGAAGGAAGTTGTGAAATCAAATGAGGAGAGTCAGAGTGTGAGAAAGGAAGTGGTCAAACCTTTCGATATGACTCCTAGGAGATCCCCCATTCTGACACCCAAGTATCTGAAGAAGTTGACAGACAAACAAAAAATGTTGTATGACTTTTTCATGACGAAGCCGCAGTCTGTCACCAATTTCAACATGAAAGTGTCTAAGCATGTTTTCCACTCCCCCGAGCCCAGAGATCTGATGATTACCGTGAGCGATCTAAGAGAATTTTTGATGGGAGACCTGCTTAACATCTCTGTGATTCAGGCCTATTGTGTGTAAGTATCTTTTAAATTATTAAATTATCTTTCATTTTTTTAAGCTATTTAACATATCTTATGAAAAAATGTTGTTTAGGTGTTTGACTACTAGACTGATATCGAACAAGAGATTATCTTCCATCTTTTTCTTGTGCCCGCAATTGATGTCAGCAAATCAGGCCGCATTGGATGCGCAAGGATGTGCACAGCATGTGAGGCAGGGATTTGTGTGCTGCGGTGCGAAGAAGAAGCAAATATTTGCTGATCCCATATCATCAGATGTAAGTACACAATAACTGGAATTTTTGCTTCCTAATTGTGATAATTAAAAATATTGTTCTACAAAACATTCTTTGTTTTATCTGTGGCAGCAATCATTGGATGTTGATGGTGTTGTGTATCGACACCTCATGCTTATTGATACTAGACCCATTGGGCGGCCCTGATGACCTTCGAGAGATCGCTGTAGAGAAATATTTGAAGGAGTGAGTATTCAAAATTTTAATGCATTCTGTATTTATTTTAAGCTTGTCCTAGATTATTGACAATAAATGGCTTCATTTTAAAATGCTGTATTATGCAGGGGTCATAAGTTTGGTTTGAGTGATGCGAAGAAACCATTCTCCATCTTGGACTTCCATTACATACGTGTAAGTAATCATTTAATTTATGCATTTTTGTATTAAAGTTAAACGTTTAATTTTTTGATCTATCTAAAGTTGGCAATCCATGGATGGTGTGATGACAGTGTCCTCAACAGCCTAATTCACGAAGCTGTGGCTATTATGTGATCGGTACATGTTCGAGATTGTACAAAATATTGACACGCTTGGTGATGATGACAAGGTAAACCATACCAATCAAAGTTTTAGTTAAAGTTATTGCATTTGAAATAAAATTGTGTACTAATGATGATCAGATTCTTTTTATGGACAGATCGTTTCATTTTTCACAAAAGCAGGGAGCACGTATTCCAAAGTGGATCTCGACTTTGTAAGAGATCATCTATCGCAGTTTTGGTGTAAAAATTACTTGAGTGTTACTTAGATCTTATCCTAGTGTAGTTAGACTTACACTTTTGTTTGTGCTGAAGCAACGTAGACTCTCAAAGAGTTTGTAAAGTTCAACTCTCTCTTATTTTTGAAAGTTTTGTTTTGCAATTCGTTTTCAATGTTGCAATTCAAACTGGCAACTTGGTTTATGGTCATATATAGTGTGGTTGGTTATCAAAGGGCAATACCAGTTGGATGCCCTGTACAGGTTGTATATATATGATTGTAAATTGGGTTGTGTTGGAAAACACATTGTGGTAGAGGCTAGAAAAAAAAAAAAAAAACTAAAAAAAAAGAAAAAAAAACCACGGTTATGTAAAAACCGTGGTTTTAAACACAATGGAACGACATTATAAACCACGGTTTAGTAGCAAAACCGTCGTATAAAATTCAATGGAAACGGAATATACCACGGTTATGTTCCAGAACCGTCGTATAAAAGGCTTATATACCACGGTTATCAAGTCAAACCGTGGTATAAAATCGGTCTTTCCCCGCGACAGAAACGGATTTAAACGACGGTCGCCGTACAACCGTGGTTTTTACTCTAGCGTTTAAACGACGGTTTTGAACCGTGGTTTATAGTCATTTTTGAATATACGACACGCGTATTAACCACGGTTTGGAACCGTGGTATATAGGCAAAATAACCGTAGTAAAAAACATTTTCTGCACTAGTGACCCCATCCAACAACAACACACTTAACAACAATCTGCAGTGGAAAATATACTTCATCACATTACTTAACTCGTTGGTGTTACACGCCGTTAACCACCCACGTGGCTAACAAGGCTATTACATATACATTGTATCGGTCTGATGGACTAGATTCCCGAGCGACTACACATTACTATCCCTTTCCATTAACAACTAAACATACACATACCTTCCAACTGTACCGAGTATTTACAAGCTGATGCCGATAACAATTTCGGTCTTAATACACCTACTATACATATATCACTTAAATGATTACCCATGTACAAACGACTACCCCGTCCTACTCTCGAACGGCTTCTAGCTCCTTGTACCTGAAAATAGGAAAAAAAGAGAAAAGGGTGGCCCCCCAGGGGCTCAGCACCTTTGCTGGTATGGTAATCCCGCAGCCCGCATGCTACCGGGCCACGCACAACTATTTGTCATCTTAGCATGCGGTTGATTATATCAGAATCATGCATGTAAACTACAAATACACAACACATTACACTGCACAACAATGGCTCATTAAAACAGCCAATACAACTACACTTAACAAATCACTCATTGTGATCTCTAACCCCTAGAGTGTTTCTCCTTTAACGGAGCTATTTCCTTAATAGACGACACATACCCACCATTCGGGTTATCCTTAAACGCCTCTTACAATAAACTGGCATTCATATCCATAATCCACATACTCCACATCTTAACAACATATCACATCACATCGCAATAAGAATTGCAGCACAACAATAATACATAACATAACGGGAACGGTTCCCTTTACGAACCGGCCCAAACATAGTCAGTTCACTTGTAGCCTAGAGAATGTTGCCAGTCTCATGATAAGCTCGTTACATAACTCGTTACCGCCTCGTTAAATGAACGGATAACTTAACACAAGGTGCCTCGGATATAGTGATCCAAGCACACCGAACAAACATAAACATAGTATGCCCCTGTGGCCTGACGTGAGTCAGTAAAATAGCCTTGGTTAAGCTAAAGGGAAGGTTGGAAACTAAATTGGAAAACAACCATAACATACAGAGAGGATCGAACGATATGACAACGACCCCCATACTCACACGCGTGGCCGGAACAGACCGGACTCCTCACTTCCCCCGTTAGCACTTGTTAGTAGTTCAACATTGAACTCAAATAACGAATCACAAACATTGGGTTAAGTCTTGTTAGACACACGCACAAGGGAAGGAGAGTCATACATTCACACACAAACATCACACACAAACATCACATGACTAACTCACGCATAGCCGTGGTTAGAACGTTCCTTAGGTCGGAAACGTTATCACCGGATACCGTTCTCTTACGTTTACCTAATAGTGGTTAACTAGCCCTTCATGCGCATTCGAGGTTACCGGTATCGGCACGTAAACACACAACAACAATAATGACTGTAAACTCGTTTCATGATTTATCTTATAACGTGGCAAACATACAGAAAAACACATTGGCATACAAGCCGGTGTAATCCGATAGGACACAGGTTGCAAGAAAACCATACCTGTCACCAGAGTCCACTCTATCATGTCCACTTATGTTCCTCGAGCAATTCTCAAACAACTGATAACATTACATGTACTTTTATTAACATCGGGGTAACATGATTGTTTAAAGTCTAATGCTCATAACTTATCCCCGTTAACTTAGTTAAATAACTTCACATTTTAACTTGTTTTACTTTTACATTTTAATACAACTTTTCCCCCACTAAATTGTCATTATAACTCACTTAACATGTCCTTAACAATCTTATAACATCATTACTTGTCAATCCCCATCATTACACATCATTTTCATACCTTAAACAACATTTTTAGAGTGGTCCGGGACTTGGTCCTCACCCTAAGTCCCGGACCAACACTTAAGGAATCTTTCGGGTGATTTTAATAGGGTGGTCCGGGACCTTGTACTGACCCCAAATCCCAGACCAAATAACTTGTAGAACTCTTGGCCCTTTTTTTGTGTAGGGTCCGGGACATCATCCAATTCCTAGGTCCCGGACCACTATAACAGAATTCCCAAATTGACATTTTCAAGTCTTGTTTCATCTATTTTCTTCATCCTTTGATTACCCAAACTTCACACATGAACTTAGGCATATTCTAGTACCAAAATATCACTTTGATTCACCTTAAAACATTGTCCAACTTGTTACTCACTTTTCTTACAAAATCTCTTAATACTTGTACATTTTTTTTTCATTTGGTTTTCTAATTGGTGTTTCACACCTATAATGACCACTATACCAAAATGTTTCCTCTCCATCTTAACATCATCTCCAAAGCATCTTTTCTTACTAACTAATTCTCCTTTTTCACACCTTCTTAAAATTCCTTTCTCAATCCTTACCTAAACATCATTCCCTCCTTGTACATCAACATTACCTAAACCTAAAACAAACTTCTCCAAGACTTTAGTACATCCCACAAACACTCATTGAATTCCTAGAACTTCCAAGACAATACCTAAGTCCTTGTAACACTCTACAACACCTTAATACATGTTTTCTTCCCTAATAAACATTCATCCATTCCTCACATTTCCTAGTTCACCAAAACTCATTTAAGCACTTAAAACTTCTTGTACATTATCCAAATTTTGCCATGGGTTCTCCCAGCATATTGTCATACCAAAACACATTGTTTTTCACCATTAGACATTCAAGAACACCTAAATCCATCAAGAACCTTCTCACACACAAAACTTCACCAAATTTTACACTACATCACAATATAGTGCATAATCAAATTGCTTGGCACTTAGGCCCTTAAATAACATGGCTCTTAGGCCCTTAAATTGCATAAACCATAAACACTGAATTTCCACATGTATATATTGCCTTTGACCTGCAAATACACCCAACAATACATATGCCCTTAATAAAATCCTTGAGAGCATTTTACTAGGTCATTTGCCATTGGCTCCTTAGGTCATTTTAACAAGCAATATAAACTCATTTCTCCTAAGACTTTAAACCACATTAGGTTAGCACATTTACCTCTTTTCCTCACAGCTCCTTTCTTGTTTCCTTGACTAAACCGGCAAGGCTTTTAGTTGCTTGTCAACTTCTAAACATTATACAAATGATAAAATGAGTATACAAGCTTTATGCTTCATCTCATTGTAAACCCTAGATTTTACATTGTTTTAAAAACATTAAGATAGTTGTTTTACCTTAGAACTTGAAGAGAGTTTGAATATATATCAAGAGAGGACTCCACCTAGTCCATGAAAGGTTGAAATGAAGCTAGAACAAAGCAACATAAGGACACCATTAAGGGTGATTTTCGGACAACACAAAAACATGAGGGAAACATCATTTTTCTTTGAGTTTCCTTACCTTGAAGCAAAGGAGAACAATAATATGTGAAAAGATAAGCTCAAGCTCCTCCCATGGAGATTCCTCTTGGCACCAAAATGGAGCTCTTGAAGTTTTGAAAGGATAGAATTGAAGAGCTTGATGAGAGGAAGAGAGTGGTGGTCTTAGAATTTGATTTGGCAAAGTGAGCTAGGAGATATAAGTGATCAAAGATGGAGAATGATGGTGGTGGTGGTGTTGCTGTAGCAAAACCGTAGAAGAGAGAACGGAGGAAGGTAAAAGACGTGGGAAATGAAGAGAAATGAGAGAATGAGGATTGGTATTGCTTTTAGAAGATATTTATATGTTAAAGTAAATAGTAACTATTAGTCATCATTTGTTTACTTAATAAACTAACATGAGTGGTGACTCATTACCATAAAAACCGGCCCCCTTTATGTTACTAAGGGCATTTTAGTCTTTGTTGGCCAATTTAATTACTTATACAAACATATGTTACAAACTAGCTTATTTTAGTTACTATTCACTAAAACAAGGCACATAGATGTGAAATTTTTGATTTCCCATTGATATAGACTTCCAAATGTGATACTAAGTAGTATACATATTAATTAAAGAGTAATGATGGACATTTAGCCATTCAAAACTCATTTACAAGACAATTTTTCAAAAATGTGCTTTAAGACTCCTTAAAGCACATTTTGTGTTTTAACTTGTTTTCAAGCTTGATTTTCTTTAGTAATTGATTTAATACGTTCATTAACATATTTATAAGGTATAGGTATGACCTTTAGGTCTTATACAAATTTATCCCAAGCTTAGAGCACATTTTTGCCCATATTGACTTTAAGGTATTTATTTGTGTTTTGTTTGGTTTAATTGTCTACCAAGGTTTCCTAAGGACTTAATTAGCCTTATTAAATCATAATTGACTATTATTTAGTCTTGGTAGGTTCTTTGGGTCCTAACCAAGTTCACTCCAAGCTTGGAGCATGTTTTTGCTCAAACTGTCTTTATGGTACTTTATTGTTTTTACCATGGTTTAAATTGTTCACTGATGTTTCTAAGGCACTTTTTAGCCTTTAAATAACATAGCTTGATGTCTAATCAACATATCAAGGTTTGGGGTATTTCAATCTACCCCCCTTAAAAGAACTTCGTCCTCGAAGTTCACATTTCCCACACATCATTGGATTAGAACACGAGAATTATTTGTAAAATAACACTTCCATAACCAAACATACTTTACATCACACCCTCGGACTTGACGGTCCGGGCAACATATTCACATCCATACATACATAACAACCCTTAGACTCTTGGGTCTGGGTAACATAACAACATTTAGACCCATAGGTCTTGATAACATAACAGCCTTTAGACACATAGGTTTATGTAACACAACAACATTTAGACTCATAGGTCTTGATAACATACACTTTTGGAACTCAACCACATTAGGACTCGAGGTCAAAATAATATTTATTACACATACCACACAACATGTCATAGCATGTATAACAATCAAAAATATCTTTGATATACACTGTGATCCCGCAGAACCCGGTCGCGATGGACACCTTCCGTCCCCGTTCCTTTGGGAGATCAAAAATTTCACTTAAATTTAAAATTTTTCCTTGTGAGGTTAAGTAAGAGAACTTTAATTATGTAAAGCATCTATCGACGTTTTATAAATACCAATTCAAAATCCTTTTGAAAATACATACAACTCCAAGTCCAACTTATGCTCTTTGCTTCTTTTCTTAGCGTGGTTAGTTGTGACCACTTATAGGGAGCTTCATAAATCATCCAACCCTGATGTGATCAGCACCAGTGTTGAACTATCCTTCCACCCCAATCTGTGTTCGGCTTCCCTTGATCTCATGATAACCAAGTTTCACCTCCCAGTTCAATTTCAAGCATCAAGTAAATCACTTATTTCCAATTTCCTATCTTTTTAATCATTTTAATTATGATTATAACATCTCCAAGGGATAGAACTTCGTCTATCAGTTATTTCCATTCACTTTAATCCTATTACCTAGGGAATCTTATTCTCACTAGGTTCTATGTCGGTTTCATACCCTTTTACGAATCACTATATTACATATATACATATACTTTATCAAAATACAACACACAGTTTCACATTTATACACTATCGGGGTTTTGTTCCCCGGGAGTTTCTCTACTCCCCACACTTGTACTATCACACACTACTGTTAACAAATAAACACACTTATCACAATGGTATTCGCATCTTCTGTGCGTAATTACCACAATTAAACCATGAATGAATGCGTATGTTTATGTAACACACACACCAATCATCAAAACAAATTATTTTGTGCTATGCACAATATAGGTCACATACACTACGTACACTTGTACGGTAATACACACTAAGTGGTTTTGCGCTCTACCCCCTTAAAAGGGATTACACCCACGTAATCAATCACTGAATCATTGATTTAAAACGTTCTGCCGTCGTGAAGTACTTTAACTTCCACGCGTCTATCATTCTGATTAGAGGATCTTAACCATATTGGCGGTTTAGTTCCTAAACCAAGAATTCTCATTGGAGTTCGTTTAACTCATAACCGGTTTCGGTTCTGGCCTGTGAGGCTTCTTGGCATTAATAATTAGCCATTCACTCATGTTCACCATGCACATTCAACACTTGAATCACTGGCTCACTAGATTCTGCTGTGAAACTCTGATAACTGTAGAGCTTAATTTGCCCCATTTGTTATTCTTACTGTATTATACATCTCCAATTATTGTCTTTATCTTGGTAATAACAGTTTCTCAACCAACGCGTGGTATCTCTTACCGTGAGCGAATTCGGTGAGTTTCAAGACTTTCCATCCACTTCTCTAATAACTTACTGCGTAAACTGCTACGTATTTCACAATGATTGATTTGTTCCCTTCCGACTTACTGTCGGTTGAGATTGAGCTGCTACCTAATGTGTAGCGCTCTCTTGGTTATTTCCAACATTTGGGGTATATTCCATACCGATGTTTGGCAGTTAGTGCTACTGTAGTCACTTACTGTTAATCATGCCTCCACATTTGGTTTTGTACATGTATTCTTTCATTGGTGCGGCCTTGCATTTCCTATGCATCAGTCACTATGGCGTTATACGCCGCTTTCTGTTTCCACCACAATTAACATTTCCGGAATCCTAGCTATCCCACTCGATCATTACTGCGTAAATGCAATACCAAAACACTCAGTCATACAGAGTGCAGAGGCGTAAACTCTTGGCAGTAAATCTCTCATGCGATTCGCAATGGAATTCACACTGTGTTTCACTGAGATTCTTATCTCGTCATACTGGCTACTGGCTTACTGCCCAGTTTGTTTGCTATCATTTACCGTTGCATCTCCACTGAGTTTAAGTCATAACTGGTCTTATCTGCCATATTATTATTCAACAACACTTATACAACGGTCGCTTGTTGCGCACCGTGCTCTTACTCATTGTATAACATCAACTTATATGGTATTGACTGTCATTTTAGCTTCCACACATATACTTACATCACTCGTATTATGGTTCACCACTCATTTGGCTGATTGTTGAATATTCTAGTCTTTGAGTCTTAATGCTCCTTGAGCATTGTCCATTACACATTTAGCGTCCCACGTCTATGGTGGTTGCTATTAGACTTATTACTCTTCCGGTCTCCACAAGTGGTATAAACACTACTTTTCGTATCATTCCCTGAACTTAGTTCACCTAACTACCGCTGTTGTGGTCTCACAATATTAGGAGGTATCCCCACTCTCTTAGCAGTGGTTCGTTATCCGCTTTACTTACTTATACAACATAAACATCTGCAATCAATCAAATTTACATAACACATCTTATTTGTGGCTTATGAGCCTTACTGCTTCGAGCTCTGTCCATTGTGGACGGTTCACACACATTTATTTCTCTGTACAACATTACATAGTTTGGATATCATATTGAGCTCCATGACAAGGTCGTTGCATTCCGTTTCCTTTCATGGGATGCCCCTTAGGATTGTCAGTCCGTCTTCTGACAACTTATGTCTAAACTGGGTGTTAGTTTCAACCCTCGTGTTTCTATCACGTTATTTCGTGCAACAATTGTTGATGCGAACACCCTTCAAGGATTGCTCCTGGGTGTTGCTATGTTATGCCATCACATCTGGCTTGCACTTATTGGTATATTCAGTTAGCCACGCCGTTTTGCATTCTTGACTGGCTTATTATCCTCTTCTACGAAGATCAACATTTCCTGGTAGTGTAGGTACTCGTTCTGGGAGTTTCATCCCGTTCATTGCACATTAATGTGTCCACATTAGGCATTTGCCTCGTCATGTACAGGCTGGGTCTCCGTTCCAGCTATCATGTTTATCCCTCGGGATTCTTAAGACATATATGATGTCTTTACATAACAGTTAGTGCACTTCGCACCTCCTGACTCTTAAACATTTCCTTGAAATGAATTCACTAATTCCTTTGGTCTCGTTAACTTAACTAGGTTCCTTTACTTCAACCATTCATGGTAATCCTTAGCTCTTGTTTGACTTATACTGCTGGCCGTAGTACGGAGTCGACTACTTCCCGTGTTCCGGACTCTACTTGTATACATATGTGGGGTACCCTACTGATACATTACTACTTACCCAACTAACCCATAAGCAGGTCTGTCAGGCCCACAAGCTCCTATCGGAGTGCGGTCATCCCACATTACAGTTGGTATACTCGTAGTGTCCGTCACACGCATAGGTGAAGTATTCTGTTGTCAACTCCCCTTATATTGTCCTGTGACAATATGCACTCTGTGCTTCCCGAACTTAATCGAGGGAAAGTTTATCCACTGTTGTATCTTTGTCAACTGCCCTTGGTTTTATTGGTTTGGTTTAGAAGAAGGTTAGAAAGAAGTGTTGGTTTGAAAGAAAATCTGGTTTTGAAAGAAAAGAGTTTGAATAAATCTAAGTTTGAAAGAAAATTTTCATGGTTTCACAACGTCTTCTTGCTTTAACCAAGTCTAGCTTCTTGCTGACTGGTGTACTTCCAATTACAGAGGTTAGGCTGTTAAGCCCTTCCACAGTTATGATGATCTCACCTAACTTCATGGTACTTTACTAAGTACTTCGTATTTGTTAAACTTCCCGAACAGCCCTGTTATAGCAGCACTTGCTATAGCAGTGCGCCATGCTAACTGGCTATCGGTTAAAACACACACACCGGTTGCGGTATCATTTTTACCCGCACTGTCACCAGTGGCCTTGTTGGCCCTCACTTGATCTTACTGTCTTGATAATAACTCCTCTAGGTGACTTCTCACTGTCTTCACATGATAATCATTAACTGGGGTGTTCCCCATTCTTGGAGTCCCCTTTTACTTAGTATGTATCCTCTTCGTAGCCCACTCCACGCCCTTGTCGTGGTTACTGAGACTTGTCTCTTGTTTGGGCACTACGTTGTAGTTCCTTTGTCGGTTGGTATACCGTTGGTGTATCATTTAACAACTGTGGTCCCGTTTCGTCTCGGGTTTCATTAATCCACTTGCCTGTTGCACGGTTGGTGCGTTGCAAGCTGGTTGTTCTCGACTGCTCGGCATGTCGACCCAGGCTGGGAAATTCTATTCTTCTATACACAAGATTCTTCATTCTTCGCTATTAAATGCGGTTAACATTGTTCAGATGGGAACCGTCTCCGGGATTCCCAGTTTTCGGGATCTACCGTATGACAGGTTCTCCGTACCTTTAGAGGTATTTAATAACAGCCAGATTGGGTATCCTGAGTATGAGAGGACTTCCATCTCTCTAGCGTTGTTTCCCATGTTATAAAACAGGGATTGTGGAGGGCGGGAAGGATATAGTAGGTTTTCAGTATTCACTGGTTACTCCTAACTAGCGTATCTCTCACGCTATCCCTCAACCCTTAATCCAAAGTATAAAATCCTAACTCGGTACTTCCTAAGCTCGGTAATTCAGTCATCAGAGCGATACTTCGCTCTGATACCACTTTTTGTAACACCCCATCCAACAACAACACACTTAACAACAATCTGCAGCGGAAAATATACTTCATCACATTACTTAACTCGTTGGTGTTACACGCCGTTAACCACCCACGTGGCTAACAAGGCTATTACATATACATTGTATCGGTCTGATGGACTAGATTCCGAGCGACTACACATTACTATCCCTTTCCATTAACAACTAAACATACACATACCTTCCAACTGTACCGAGTATGTACAAGCTGATGCCGATAACAATTTCGGTCTTACTACACCTACTGTACATATATAACTTAAATGATTACCCATGTACAAACGACTACCCCGTCCTACTCTCGAACGACTTCTAGCTCCTTGTACCTGAAAATAGGAAAAGAAGAGAAAAGGGTGGCCCCCCAGGGGCTCAGCACCTTTGCTGGTATGGTAATCCCGCAGCCCGCATGCTACCAGGCCACGCACAACTATTTGTCGTCTTAGCATGCGGTTGATTATATCAGAATCATGCATGTAAACTACAAATACACAACACATTACACTGCACAACAATGGCTCATTAAAACAGCCAATACAACTACACTTAACAAATCACTCATTGTGATCTCTAACCCCTAGAGTGTTTCTCCTTTAATGGAGCTATTTCCTTAATAGACGACACATACCCACCATTCGGGTTATCCTTAAACGCCTCTTACAATAAACTGGCATTCATATCCATAATCCATATACTCCACATCTTAACAACATATCACATCACATCGCAATAAGAATTGCAGCACAACAATAATACATAACATAACGGGAACGGTTCCCTTTACGAACCGGCCCAAACATAGTCAGTTCACTTGTAGCCTAGAGAATGTTGCCAGTCTCATGATAAGCTTGTTACATAACTCGTTACCGCCCTGTTAAATGAACGGATAACTTAACACAAGGTGCCTCGGATATAGTGATCCAAGCACACCGAACAAACATAAACATAGTATGCCCCTGTGGCCCGACGTGAGTCAGTAAATAGCCTTGGTTAAGCTAAAGGGAAGGTTGGAAACCAAATTGGAAAACAACCATAACATACAGAGAGGATCGAACCTGATATGACAACGACCCCCATACTCACACGCGTGGCCGGAACAGACCGACTCCTCACTTCCCCCGTTAGCACTTGTTAGTAGTTCAACATTGAACTCAAATAACGAATCACAAACATTGGGTTAAGTCTTGTTAGACACACACACAAGGGAAGGGAGAGTCATACATTCACACACAAACATCACACACAAACATCACATGACTAACTCACGCATAGCCGTGGTTAGAACGTTCCTTAGGTCGGAAACGTTATCACGGATACCGTTCTCTTACGTTTACCTAATAGTGGTTAACTAGCCCTTCATGCGCATTCGAGGTTACCGGTATCGGCACGTAAACACACAACAACAATAACGACTGTAAACTCGTTTCATGATTTATCTTATAACGTGGCAAACATACAGAAAACACATTGGCATACAAGCCGGTGTAATCCGGTAGGACACAGGTTGCAAGAAAACCATACCTGTCACCAGAGTCCACTCTATCATGTCCACTTATGTTCCTCGAGCAATTCTCAAACAACTGATAACATTACATGTACTTTTATTAACATCGGGGTAACATGATTGTTTAAAGTCTAATGCTCATAACTTATCCCCGTTAACTTAGTTAAATAACTTCACATTTTAACTTGTTTTACTTTTACATTTTAATACAACTTTTCCCCACTAAATTGTCATTATAACTCACTTAACATGTCCTTAACAATCTTATAACATCATTACTTGTCAATCCTCATCATTACACATCATTTTCATACCTTAAACAACATTTTTAGAGTGGTTCGGGACTTGGTCCTCACCCTAAGTCCCAACCAACACTTAAGGAATCTCTCGGGTGATTTTAATAGGGTGGTCCGGGACCTTGTACTGACCCCAAGTCCCGGACCAAAGCACTTGTAGAACTCTCGGCCCTTTTTTTGTGTAGGGTCCGGGACATCATCCAATTCCTAGGTCCCGGACCACTGTAACAGAATTCCCAAATTGACATTTTCAAGTCTTGTTTCATCTATTTTCTTCATCCTTTGATTACCCAAACTTCACACATGAACTTAGGCATATTCTAGTACCAAAATATCACTTTGATTCACCTTAAAACATTGTCCAACTTGTTACTCACTTTTCTTACAAAATCTCTTAATACTTGTACATTTTTTTTTCATTTGGTTTTCTAATTGGTGTTTCACACCTATAATGACCACTATACCAAAATGTTTCCTCTCCATCTTAACATCATCTCCAAAGCATCTTTTCTTACTAACTAATTCTCCTTTTTCACACCTTCTTAAAATTCCTTTCTCAATCCTTACCTAAACATCATTCCCTCCTTGTACATCAACATTACTTAAACCTAAAACAAACTTCTCCAAGACTTTAGTACATCCCACAAACACTCATTGAATTCCTAGAACTTCCAAGACAATACCTAAGTCCTTGTAACACTCTACAACACCTTAATACATGTTTTCTTCCCTAATAAACATTCATCCATTCCTCACATTTCCTAGTTCACCAAAACTCATTTAAGCACTTAAAACTTCTTGTACATTGTCCAAATTTTGCCATGGGTTCTCCCAGCATATTGTCATACCAAAACACATTGTTTTTCACCATTAGACATTCAAGAACACCTAAATCCATCAAGAACCTTCTCACACACAAAACTTCACCAAATTTTACACTACATCACAATATAGTGCATAATCAAATTGCTTGGCACTTAGGCCTTAAATAACATGGCTCTTAGGCCCTTAAATTTCATAAACCATAAACACTGAATTTCCACATGTATATATTGCCTTTGACCTGCAAATACACCCAACAATACATATGCCCTTAATAAACTCCTTGAGAGCATTTTACTAGGTCATTTGCCATTGGCTCCTTAGGTAATTTTAACAAGCAATATAAACTCATTTCTCCTAAGACTTTAAACCACATTAGGTTAGCACATTTACCTCTTTTCCTCACAGCTCCTTTCTTGTTTCCTTGACTAAATCGGCAAGGCTTTTAGTTGCTTGTCAACTTCTAAACATTATACAAATGATAAAATGAGTATACAAACTTTATGCTTCATCTCATTGTAAACCCTAGATTTTACATTGTTTTAAAAACATTAAGATAGTTGTTTTACCTTAGAACTTGAAGAGAGTTTGAATATATATCAAGAGAGGACTCCACCTAGTCCATGAAAGGTTGAAATGAAGCTAGAACAAAGCAACATAAGGACACCATTAAGGGTGATTTTCGGACAACACAAAAACATGAGGGAAACATCATTTTTCTTTGAGTTTCCTTACCTTGAAGCAAAGGAGAACAATAATATGTGAAAAGATAAGCTCAAGCTCCTCCCATGGAGATTCCTCTTGGCACCAAAATGGAGCTCTTGAAGTTTTGAAAGGATAGAATTGAAGAGCTTGATGAGAGGAAGAGAGTGGTGGTCTTAGAATTTGATTTAGCAAAGTGAGCTAGGAGATATAAGTGATCAAAGATGGAGAATGATGGTGGTGGTGGTGTTGCTGTAGCAAAACCGTAGATGAGAGCAAGGAGGAAGGTAAAAGACGTGGGAAATGAAGAGAAATGAGAGAATGAGGATTAGTATTGCTTTTAGAAGATATTTATATGTTAAAGTAAATAGTAACTATTAGTCATCATTTGTTTACTTAATAAACTAACATGAGTGGTGACTCATTACCATAAAAACCGGCCCCCTTTATGTTACTAAGGGCATTTTAGTCTTTGTTGGCCAATTTAATTACTTATACAAACATATGTTACAAACTAGCTTATTTTAGTTACTATTCACTAAAACAAGGCACATAGATGTGAAATTTTTGATTTCCCATTGATATAGACTTCCAAATGTGATACTAAGTAGTACACATATTAATTAAAGAGTAATGATGGACATTTAGCCATTCAAAACTCATTTACAAGACAATTTTTCAAAAATGTGCTTTAAGACTCCTTAAAGCACATTTTGTGTTTTAACTTGTTTTCAAGCTTGATTTTCTTTAGTAATTGATTTAATACATTCATTAACATATTTATAAGGTATAGGTATGACCTTTAGGTCTTATACAAATTTATCCCAAGCTTAGAGCACATTTTTGCCCATATTGACTTTAAGGTATTTATTTGTGTTTGTTTGGTTTAATTGTCTACCACGGTTTCCTAAGGACTTAATTAGCCTTATTAAATCATAATTTACTATTATTTAGTCTTGGTAGGTTCTTTGGGTCCTAACCAAGTTCACTCCAAGCTTAGAGCATGTTTTTGCCCAAACTGTCTTTATGGTACTTTATTGTTTTTACCATGGTTTAATTTGTGCACTGATGTTTCTAAGGCACTTTTTAGCCTTTAAATAACATAACTTGATGTCTAATCAACATATCAAGGTTTGGGGTATTTCACCATCAGTTAGGTTCAATAATACCTAAAGGTCAGTTAGTCTTGTTCCAGTTTAGAGGTATAAACTTCCAGTCATAAGACGTTCGCGTAAAAATAGAACGCAACAGTGTTGAGCAATACAGTATACAATAGCATATACATAAATCACATATATCGCTCTTAACAATTAAACACACACGTCTGGACCTTAGGAAAATCCTTAGGACATTCAGACCACACAATTAACATACCGTTCACCGTGTAACTTGCTAGCTTGACAGTTCACGCCTTAGTAATTTCTCCCCGTACGCTGTTATATTTACATGCAATACCGGGTAACGTTAATACAACTATTCACTAAATATTACAGTACTGTCACCACAGAGCTAATACTCGTAGTATACTAACCCCGTATGTTCTTTATTTCCCCATGTTATTTTACAGTGGTTCGAGGTATTTTAACAGTCCATTATTATATGTAGTAACTACATGTGATAATGAATTTCCATTGTGTTGTAAATCGTTATCTCATCAATCGTATACCCTTAATTATCTTTACTTAGTCCATATATCAATATCATTTGGTTATTTTTATCAACCACAATTATTTCATAAACCTTATATTATACTCCATAATATACCATAATACATTATATTACTTAGTTTCAATTCCTTTCTTTATTATATTACAATACCAACCATATATTTTCGGTAAGTACTTAATGAACACATAACTTTTATAATTCACCAAATGACCACTTAACTTTCGGTATTTATAATAAAAACTAATCAAAATTACTAAATGACCACATATATTTCGGTCTTGACATATACTTTTCTTATATTTACATTTTAATCCCAAAACTTTATATAAGTTACATATTAACTTATAAACTATAGTTTTAATATTTAATTTCCTAAAATAACCGAAATGACCCATGTATTTTTATAATTTATGCTTTCGCCCCTAAACCAATTCGGTTTTATATATATTCTTTCATAAATTACATATTCACCCCAAAACTTTTATAAACTTAATATTTTATGTCATAAATCATTTTAACCCAAAGTTTTTGGTCAACACTTTGACCAAGACTTAATTTCATAAGTAATACTTTAATATACCCAGAAAAACATATGTAATTGGCTTTCACACTATATTTCCCATAAATTACAAAATAGCCCCAAAACTTTATAAAATGTTATTTTAACACTTAAACACTTATTTAAATTCACCAAAATTCATAATATTAATTCCTACCTTATATTATATCATAATTATACCAAATTAACCCTTTGACTCTCGACTTTTATATTTAATACCCTCTACTTTTCAAAATTTACATTTTAGCGACATAACTTTATAAACTAGCCATATAAATACATGTAGCTATTTTTAATGTTCCCAAAATTTATAATATAAGCTAATATACTTATATACTTCAAAAATCACCAATAACTCATTTTGTTTTCGGCTTCAACAAATATTTACCATATAGTTTTAAAACTTGATTTAAACTTTATAATATGTACATATAAATGTATATAAGCCATATAACACTTCTAAAAATTATGCTAATGACTTAGAATGATTCTAAACTCAAAATATAACATTTTGTCCCTAGAGTATTCGGCTAGATTTTATATGTATCATAATTAAATTTTGTGACACATATATATATCTTAAGGTAATAATCTTACCTTATATGTTATAAATAATTTTCTTGACATTATAACCCATAATATTTCGGCCTTAATATTACTAAGGCATATACATAATTTTTATACCAAAGTTTGAAGCTTAAATCAAACTTAAACTTAATAAACCTTAATTATAGAAACTTACTCCTTAAATCAAGATAATTCTTGTACTTGATTTCTCCTTGAATTCCAAGCTCCTCCAATGGTATTTTGTTGAAGAACTTTCGGCCTCCTTGTATATCTTTAGGAGATCCATTTGTTAGACTTCTAACAAAGATTTATAAGTAAGATTTGGAGTAGTTTTTCAAGAGTTTACCTTAGGTATTTTTCAAGGAATTTTCAGTACACCTTGGGATGATTGTAGATCTAAATTTCCTTCATGAAATAATGAAGAGAATATAGGTTTAGAAGCTTCAAATTTTTAGAAATGCCTTAAGGTATTTTACCCGGATTTTCAACATGAAAATATACCTTAACTTGATCTTGTTGTTCCTTGTGTTGTTGAATCTAGGAACCTCCTTGGAACACTTAAGCTTGGCGAATTCTTGTAGGTTTGCTAGGATGATTCTTGCTTCAAGACTTAGTAGATTTCACTAGGAAATTTACATAAAATGGTGTTAGAACTTAAACACCATTAATGGAGCTTTGAAGCTCTAAGGAATAAACTAGCAAATGGAGAAGAAAAGAGAGGAAGTGAGGACTTACCAATTCGGCAATGAAGTGGGCATCAGAAAAATGGACTAACTCACGTAGGAAATAAGGAAGGCAAGGAAGGAATCAAAATTTGATTTGGCTTTGTTTATTTTGTCAATTGATTAGGCATGCTAGGTAGGCTACTTCATTAATTATTTGCTTGGTTCAAGGCTCCATAAAATGCTCATAATGGAGCTAGCTTTCGGCTGATGACAAGGAGGAGAATGACTCTGGTTGTCAATTTGAACAAGAGGACAAGAGCTAAGGTAGGTGAGTGTTTCTTTTGAATTTTTTATGTTAATTTGTCCTTGTTTTTCCTTGTATTTTACGGTAATATTAGTGTAGATTGGCTACTGATTTCTTTGTCTTTTGAAACATGAGAACATGCTAGGTTGGTAGATGTCTTAGTTTAATTTGTATAAGGCAATCAAAACCTTATTTTCTTGCTCATTTACGGTAATCAAGGGCTGCTTGTAGTCTATTTGATTTTTGTCAATTGAACATAGACATGTGCATTGTTAGGTGGCTGTTTTATTTGACTAACATTTAGCAATCAATCTCTCCTTTTCCCACACAAAATCGGCAGCCACATGGTAGAGAATAGGCTGCTCAATTATCATGGTTTAAACTAGTATACACCGTGTGCAAAAGTAGTTCTAGCTTTCCTTATTTGATTGTATTATTTTCCCCTAACTTATTCCTTGTTTTTCCTGTAGGTTTCGGTAATGGGAGGAGTCTCATTTGACTGAATTATTTGACATATATCACATGGTACATGATAAGATGAGTCACCATTCCATAAGACAATTTTTAAGCTAAAATCCTAGTCAAATATACCATAAATGGCGCCCAATATAGAGACCAAATGGGACTGATTTTTAATTTGATTCCTATCACACTATATTGTATTAAGACCATATTATAAGATGTTATTAGTCACAACATTTAGTTAGTACATTTATACCATGGTAAAAGATGAAAGTTTCTAAGGTAAAATGCTGATTTTATACTACTTTTTGACCCCAAAATCGGCCCTATTTATGCTATGAGTTTAGCACTGGAATTAATTGATTTAGATGGTCAATTCATCCCTTTTTAAGGTTATCAACTCGTGGCTCCTCAAAAACTTCAAGGTAATTGTGTAGAACACATTTTTATGACACCCGAAGGTGCGTTTTTGTGCTTTAAGGATTTTCTGGAAAATAAGTAGTCGCTATGAGTTCCAAGTGTTTATAAACATTGTTTATAGTCAATAATAATATTTTAAGGTGTTACATTGAGTTATATGGGGTTATATCAACTCAAGACACAATTTCCGGGCTACCGGGACACTCCCGGGGCAAAATAGGAGTGTTAAGAAATTCTCCAAGGATCCTGTTGAATTTTGAATAAGTAGCTCGAGGGCTCTATTTAGAATGATGAATAATGATGTTAGGAACTCTAAGAATGAATTATATAGGACTTCGTGCCACCTCGGCACTTCTCCGGGGCATTCCCGGGGGTTTATGGGGTCCTCATCGGGAACCTCCGAGCGCTTTGCGTTTAATTGAAAATCTACCGTGAGGACTTCATCTTAAATGTCTAGTAAGGTGTTATGGTGCATTTGGAATGAAGTGTAATGCTTTACTTCACCCGATAAAGTATTTCCAGGACTTTCGGGCCCTTAAGGGAACTCCCGAGCATTTTGTATTTTTACTCAGTTTTTGATAAGGTCCTGTGTTCTAAGAGTCATATAATGATCCTTGATTATAGCTTATATAACTTGGTTAGCTTAAGGTCAGGCTTTAACGCACGTTTTTGACCTTAAGGAGTTTAGGTGCGTTTTTAACGCCTAAGTGTTTATATGCTTTCTTAGGGTTTAATAATCCCCTGAATAATATTTATTTACCATTATTTAATTATTTAAATGTTAGGGGTATTTCAGTCTACCCCCTTAAAAGGACTTCATCCTGAAGTCATAACTTATACTTACTTATCCTATGGAATCAAGTTCCTCATATCTATTCCCTGTATACATATCATTCCTGTGTCAATGCTATACTGACACCTCTACATTCCATCAGTAATCCGAGTGTATGTAACTCGAATAAACACATATCCTTTGTTCGTGATAATAAATGTAATCACAGCATAAGTAACTTGGTAAATACTATAAGACAAATAAGTGTGCTTTTATTAACCATCCAAGTGTTACATATAACACATCAATAACCAAGTGTTACATAGAACACATCCACAATCAACCAAGTGTTACATAGAACACATCAATAACCATTCACTTAAGTGCACATATGCGCAACAATCAAACACAAACAACCAAACACAAACCAAAACCAGACTGCAAATATGCAAGTCGCATGTGGTGCTCTACCCCCCTTAAAAAGGGTTACGCCCACGTACCCCCACAAGTATACACAAACTAAGAGAAAAGTGCTGGATACTTGTCTCGCATGGAGTCTTCTAACTCCCATGTCGCCTCCTCAATGTCGTGGTTTGACCACAGAACCTTGACCATTCTAATGGTTTTGTTCCTGGTCTCCCTAGTCTTGGAGTCTAAAATGCGAACTGGGGTCTCCTCATATCTAAGTGTAGGATCTAGCTCGAGTGTCTCGGGCTCTAAGATATGTGATGGGTGAGGCACATACTGCTTTAGCTGAGAAATGTGAAACACATTGTGCACTCTCCCAAGCTCAACAGGTAAATCTAATTTGTAAGCTAATGGGCCCACTCGCTCCGTAATGAGGTACGGTCCTACATACTTCGGGCTAAGCTTGTCCTTCTGCCCAAATCTGAAAACTCCCTTCATAGGTGAAACTCTAAGGAAGACTCGATCGCCTACTGTGAACTCGAGTTCTCTCCTCCGGACATCAGCATAAGACTTCTGTCTGTCCTGGGCTATCTTCATGTTCTTGCGTATCTGCACAATATCTTCTTTCATCTGGTCTAGGTACTCTGGCCCTAAGATGATATTTTCACTGGCCTCGTCCCAACATAGTGGTGTCCTGCATGGCATGCCGTACAATGCCTGGAATGGTGGCATCTGAATGGATGCATGATAGCTGTTGTTGTACGCAAACTCGATCAGATGTAGTCGATCTATCCTGCTTTCCTGGAAATCTAAGGCACAAGCTCTAAGCATGTCCTCTAACGTTTGAATCGTTCGTTCACTCTGACCATCTGTCTGTGGATGAAAGGTTGTACTTAGCTTCAGCTTCGTACCCAATGCCTCCTGGACTTGCTGCCAAAATCTAGAAACGAATCTGGAATCTCTATCTGACACAATCGACTTAGGTACACCGTGGTGTCTAATGATCTCTCTCTGGAAAAGGTCCGCCAGTTTGGGAACTTTCCAAGTGTCCTTGATAGGAATGAACTTTGCTACCTTCCTTAGCCTGTCGACGATGACCCATATCATGTTAGCACCTCCTCTAGTCGGTGGAAGACCTACTACGAAATCCATAGATATATCCTCGAACTTCCAATATGGAATGGGCATCGGCTGTACTAAACCGCCCGGTCTCCGGTGCTCAAACTTCACTTTCTGACACGTCATACATCTTGCTACAAACTCTGCAACATCTTTCTTCATACCACTCCACCAGAAATGTAATTTTAGATCCTTGTACATCTTCGATGACCCTGGGTGTACTGATAAGGATGAGCAATGAGCTTCATGTAGTATCTTTTCTTTCAAGTCGGGGCTGGACTCTGGAATGCACAAATGGCCATTCAGTCTGATTAACCCGTCTTCACTGAGTACAAAATCATACTTCTGTCTCTCAAAGATACCGTCAGTCAACTGCTGCCTGATAGTCTTCATGTACTGGTCATTATCTTGAGCACAACGTACCTCCTCGATGAGGTCGTTGTCTCCTGTCATGGCAAATAGGGAATGAGCTCTACGGCTCAGGGCGTCAGCAACTACATTTGCCTTGCCCTCCTTGTACCTGAGGTCGATGTCGTAGTCCTTCAGAAACTCGACCCATCACCTCTGCCTCATTTTAAGCTCCTTCTGAGTGAATAAATGCTGAAGGCTCTTATGATCTGAGTAGACTATCACTATGACTCCATATAAGTAGTGGCGCCAGATCTTCAGTGCAAACACAACTGCTCCCAATTCCAAATCATGAGTCGGGTAGTTCTCTTCGTGTTTCTTCAGCTGTCGTGATGCATAAGCAACAACCTTTCCATTCTGCATGAGTACACACCCTATCCTTGTGCCTGAGGCATCACAATATACTTCAAACCCGTCGGTCCCCTCTGGAATGGTGAGTATGGGTGCTGACGTCAGTAGATCCTTCGGTGTCTAAAAGGAACACTCACAATCTTCAGTCCATACAAATGGAGAATCTTTCTTCATCAGCCTCGTCATTGGTTTCGCCAGTTTGGAGAAGTCTTGTATGAATCTGCGATAGTAACCAGCTAATCCCAAGAAACTACGGATATCTGTCACTGTCTTAGGTCTCGGCCAAGTCTTAACTGCCTCAATCTTCGCAGGGTCTACAGATATACCGTTGGCTGATATTACATGCCCTAGAAAAGCTACGTTGTCTAACCAGAAATCACACTTTAAAAGCTTGGCATACAATTGGTTCTCCCTCATGGTCTGCAAAACTTGCCTCAGATGCACCACGTGCTCGTCCTTAGTCTTAGAATAAACTAGAATGTCATCGATGAATACAACTACTGATGAGTCTAACTGCTCTCTGAACAATCGGTTTATAAGATCTATGAATATAGCTGGGGCGTTCGACAAGCCAAATGGCATAACTGTGAACTCGTAGTGCCCATAACGCGTTCGGAAAGCTGTCTTCTCTATGTCTCCTTCATCTATCCGTATCTGGTGGTATCCTGATCTCAGGTCGATCTTTGAGAAAACTGTAGCGCCTCTTAGTTGGTCAAACAGATCGTCAATCTGTGGTAAAGGGTATTTGTTCTTCACCGTGACTGCATTAAGCTCCCTGTAATCAATGCATAGTCGCATGCTAACATCCTTCTTCTTCACAAACAAAACTGGTGCTCCCCATGGTGATGCACTCGGTCTGATGAAACATTTGTCAAGTAAATCTTCTAACTGAATCTTCAGCTCTTTCATCTCTGCTGGTGCCATTCTGTATGGTGCTTTAGCAATAGGCCCCGTGTCTGGTATTAAGTCGATGGAGAACTCAACATCTCGCTTGGGTGGCATCCCTGGTAAATCTTCAGGAAATAGATCAGAAAAGTCTGAAACGACTGGTATATCTGACTGTGTCTTCTCTTCCTGCCTCATGTCCTGGACATAGCACAGATAGACTGGCTGTCCCTTCTTCACTTTCTTCATCAAAGATATAGCAGATACTAACTTAAAAGTAGGTTCTCTTGGAGTACTGCGATAGGAAACTGTCTTGCCCTTCGGGCTCTTAAGTAGTAATCTATGCTCCGCGCAATGTAGTCGACTTTATATTTCTGAAGCCAATCCATGCCCATGATGATGTCAAAACCCAAATTATCCAGCTCAATCAAGTCCACGTGAAACTCTTCATCCATGATATTAATCTGAACTCCCTTGTGGAGTTTCGTGCACCTCACTCTCTCCTTTGTCGGTAATGTGACTAGGAAATCTGAGAGAGGCTCAGGGGTCGTCTCTAACTTCCTCGCTAATGTAGAAGATATAAAGGAATGAGACGCTCTTGAATCGAACAGTATCGATGCACTCATGCCATTTACTGTGAAGGTTCCCATGATAACATTCCCCTTATCCTTGGCCTCGGTCTTGTCCAACACATTCAGCACCGCTCCTCCATTAGACTCGAGGCCTGGGGTTAACAATTCGTAAGATAGTGAGGTTGGTGTGTGTGTCTCAAAGGAATTAAAATGCCATTCATTAATCCAATGATTCTTACATATAATCTTTATAATTACATCAATATTGCCTAAATGTCAAATTTAACCGTCCAGGTTTTAAATGGGTAGTATTTACTAAGGTTGATGGGGTTGTATTCAACTTAATGCTCTTAATCCCATGGTACACTAATCTATTCTCCACCAAATATCAATACATCTCCTAACTTCAAGATAATCTTGCTTGCTTTGTCCATCCTCTTCTGGTCGCCGTACAGAAACTCTGCATCATCTCCAATGGAGAATGATACTACTGGTATCCCTCTGGTAATTGACTCAAATGTCTCATCTTGGTCCTGGTGTAATCCAAGTTTTCCCCCTTTCTTATAGAAGTTCGCTATACATATGTCGGCTTTCATGTCCGGTATATGGTTGGTTTCTAATTGTTGTGCAATCTTGACCGCTTCTGTCACCAAAGTTTGAAAACTATCGGGTATCCTAGGAACTCGTGCTCCATCTATCTTTCTAACCTCTTGATACAACCTAGTTTGTGGATCCCAATCCTTACCCATACACATCATATACAATTTAAGTTTTGATCCACTACCATATCCTGGAGTGTAAAATCCTCCAAGGCCTATTCCCAAAGTTCTACATTCATTTACAATTGCTATTTGTTCATCTAGAGTTAAATATTGCTTGAGTAGGATCATGCCGGGTCAAAGTAGTTGGCATTCTACCTCTGGATATTCCCGACCTTCGCTCATAGGCTCAGGTGATCTCGGTCTCATAGGTAAGGGATAACAAATGTCAAAGTGTCCTATTCAGGTGAGAGGTTTCCTAAGTTAGGTCTCTCTAAATTTTATTTCACACTAAACACATACAAGTCTCATCGACTGAATAACTTTAAACACACATTCATAGCATCATGCTTTTGGTTTAAGTTCTAGGCTTACCAGTTTCGCGCTGAGCGCTAGCCTTAGCGCCTGAAGTTCCCACTGAGTACAGGGTGTTTCTTCCTGGAACTATCTCCTTCCCCTTCTGACTCCCGGATGAGGTTGGTTGTCCTCCCGGTCCTCTAGTGTAGGTGTTATTCTGCGGCGCCTGACCTCCTATGGGTCCTCTAGTCTCTATAGCTGGTGTCCTCTATGAACCTCTAGATCCCTTGTACACTCTGCTTGCTGGGTTGGAAAAGAATTCATACTCCCGGTGGCCTTCCTTTTTGCAATAGCGGCACTCCACCTTCCTGCCTACGCAGTCTACTCCAGGGTGATCATTTCCACATCGCTTACAATAGTAGTGGCGCTGGGTTGGCTTATTTCCTATTGTTTATACAACATGGTTTAGTAAAGGTATAGCTAATAAATATTTTGGCTAAATGAGGGGTGGGTATCCTTACCCTTAGGTGGTGCGATCTAAGCGGCTGAGCATCAATAGCTGGGCCGGTCAGACGAGGGACCTGCTCCTTCGTCTTCTGACCGTGGAAGTCCTTCCGCCCCTTCTTCTTATCAAAGAATTTCCTATTGCAGGTTTTAGGGTTAGTGACCAAAACTAAGTGTAGGTAATAATGGCAACTCATTCTCAATCAAAGGTTTTTTACTTTCCCTTCCTGTGGTAACCGCCAGAGGTTGCTCCCCCATCTTCTCCTTCAGGATTCTTCCTTTTCTTTCCCGGGGCTTCCTCCCTGGACTGAAGCATTAACTCGGCTGCTGATGCAGCGTCGTAGTATTCTTGGATAGTGGTGAAACGTATTGCTCCCATAGCGCCCTGGATGCGAAATTGCAAACCTCCCCTAAACTTTTGAATCTTCACGGTGTCGGAGTAGTCGACCCCTGGTATGTAATCTAGAGACTAATAAATTGTGTAGTACTGGTCAACTGTTTGACTCCCCTGGATTAAGGTCTCGAACTCTTGCCTCTTCCTCTGCTTCAAGTGTTCGGGGTAGTACTTCTCCCGCAACACTTCTACAAACGTTGTCCATCCAAAGTCTGGTGTAGCTCTATGGTGGCCCTCAACAGACCGCCACCAAATGTCAGTTGCGTCCTTCAGGTTGTACGCGGCGATGTCGACCTTCTGGTCTTCTGGAACTCTGACAGCCTTGAAAGCCTTCTGGTGCTCTACAATGAATTTCTCCAGTGCGGCGGGGTCTGGTTCCCCTGAGTATGTTGAAACTCTAGCGTCTGCAACACTCTTCAACCAGTTGGTTTCTCTGGGCTGCGGCGGGTGGGGTATAGCTCCTGCAAATTGAGCTCCTAGCTGCTGCGCGAAGGTTGCCATGGCCTCTGCTAGGCCTGGTATCGCCGGAACATCTGTCGGTGTCTCGCCACCGCGTCCACTGCTGCCTCCTCGTGGTCTTCCTCTTGTCGACATCTATAGTATAGTATATTATTATTACTATTCGGTATCACACTGTTTTACATACACAATCACAAATATATAAGAAGGCTAACTACTAGCAATAAAGATATCCCTATAATCTTCTTTCTAGGTCACTAATCCTCACAGACGTTTCCCGTTCCCCAATATTCCTATGCTCACTGATCTTGACTCAGTATCTTTTCATCAGAGCGTAACTACGCTCTGATACCACTTTTTGTAACACCCCTAATCCTAAACCTATGATAACGTCGCAAGTCGTAGCATAATAAATAATAATTCGCAGCGGAAAATAAAACTATCTATCCTTGGTGTTACATGCCGTTACTCACCCTTGTGAGTAACAAGGCATCCTTACTCCTTCCAACAACTTCAACTCCTCACGCTGTGATGAACGAGATACTGAGCACCCTTAATATTACAAACCAAATCCAAACTAAATGAGCAGCTAACCGAATACAACAAACTCCTTAATACAATACAATAATAAAACTAAAAAGTGTTTCTTGAGAACACATCAGCTACCCTGTAACCCGCACTCCGGCTTGTGTCTTCTTCAGTAACCTGAAATGTTTTGCCCATTGAAGGGCTCAGCAATCGAAATGCTGGTATGCTAAATGTAGTCCTAAGTCATCTAGATTCCTTAAGTCGTTTAGCCATCTTGATATTAGATTCTTTTTCGGATATACCGGTTTACAATAATAACAGTAATAACTGTAAATATTAAACAATCACATGACAGTTCACCTGCAAACATCAGTGCATAGTGGTAAACAATAATCAGATAATCAAACACTAATAATCCATAACAATAACCAAACAAGATACGCATATTAATTAACTGTACTTGTTAGTTGGCCACCTGGCCCTTAACCTTTAAACCAATCACTTAACCTTTTCCAATTAAATTCCACCTCAGGCGTCATGTTAGGACAACCCTTAATAACTCATCAATGGACAGTGTGTCCCCTGGGTTCCAAAGGAACCGTTATCAGCTGACCTTATGGCCCTGGATAATTAAATGCCTTGAAAGGCGACCGATCCGGTCAAAACCTGTGCTCCAACGGTAGTGCCCTCCGCCATCGTCGAATGTGGACAATGGATTCCCTTGAGTGACTCCCCATAGAAGTCCCTCGTAGTGATCACGATGCGCAACCAGAAAGTCGAAACAGTCTGGATTCCTCTCTTTATAAGTTAGCCCTTTAGTCAGTGATACAATATCTAATCCTTGAGTTAAGACTATAACAGATGACCATCAGTTAGGTTCAATAATACCTAAAGGTCAGTTAGTCTTGTTCCAGTTTAGAGGTATAAACTTCCAGTCATAAGACGTTCACGTAAAAATAGAACGCAACAGTGTTGAGCAATACAGTATACAATATCATATACATAAACCACAGATATCGCTCTTAACAATTAAACACACATGTCTGGTCCTTAGGAAAATCCTTAGGACATTCAGACCACACAATTAACATACCGTTCACCGTGTAACTTGCTAGCTTGACAGTTCACGCCTTAGTAATTTCTCCCCGTACGCTGTTATATTTACATGCAATACCGGGTAACGTTAATACAACTGTTCACTAAATATTACAGTACTGTCACTACAGAGCTAATACTCGTAGTATACTAACCCCGTATGTTCTTTATTTCCCCCTGTTATTTTACAGTGGTTTGAGGTATTTTAACAGTCCATTATTTTATGTAGTAACTACATGTGATAATGAATTTCCATTGTGTTGTAAATCGTTATCTCATTAATCGTACACCCTTAATTATCTTTACTTAGTCCATATATCAATATCATTTGGTTATTTTTATCATAACCACAATTATTTCATAAACCTTATATTATACTCCATAATATACCATAATACATTATATTACTTAGTTTCAATTCCTTTCTTTATTATATTACAATACCAACCATATATTTTCGGTAATTACTTAATGAACACTTAACTTTTATAATTCACCAAATGACCACTTAACTTTCAGTATTTATAAAATGAATATACCAATCTTTATAAATTACTAAATGACCACATATATTTTCGGTCTTGACATATACTTTTCTTATATTTACATTTTAATCTCAAAACTTTATATAAGTTACATATTAACTTATAAACTATAGTTGTAATATTTAGTTTCCTAAAATAACCGAAATGACCCATGTTTTTTTTTATAATTTATGCTTTCGCCTCTAAACCAATTCGGTTTTATATATATTCTTTCATAAATTACATATTCACCCCAAAACTTTTATAAACTTAATATTTTATGTCATAAATCATTTTAACCCAAAGTTTTTGGTCAACACTTTGACCAAGACTTAATTTCTCAAGTAATACTTTAATATACCCAGAAAAATATATGTAATTCGGCTTTCACACTATATTTCCCATAAATTACAAAATAGCCCCAAAACTTTATAAAATGTTATTTTAACACTTAAACACTTATTTAAATTCACCAAAATTCATAATATTAATTCCTACCTTATATTATATCATAATTATACCAAATTAACCCTTTGACTCTCGACTTTTATATTTAATACCCTATACTTTTCAAAATGTACATTTTAGCCACATAACTTTATAAACTAGTCATATAAATACTTGTAGATATTTTTAATGTTCCCAAAATTTATAATATAAGCTAATATACTTATATACTTCAAAAATCACCAAATAACTCATTTTGTTTTCAGCTTCAACAAATATTTACCATATAGTTTTAAAACTTGATTTAAACTTTATAATATGTACATATAAATGTATATAAGCCATATAACACTTCTAAAAATTATGCTAATGACTTAGAATGATTATAAACTCAAAATAGAACATTTTGTCCCTAGAGTATTTGGCTAGATTTTATATGTATCATAATTAAATTTTGTGACACATATTTATACCTTAAGGTAATAATCTGACCTTATATGTTATAAATTATTTTCTTGACATTATAACCCATAATATTTCGGCCTTAATATTACTAAGGCATATACATAATTTTTATACCAAAGTTTGTAGCTCAAATCAAACTTAAACTTAATAAACCTTAATTGTAGAAACTTACTCCTTAAATCAAGATAATTCTTGTACTTGATTTCTCCTTGAATTCCAAGCTCCTCCAATGGTATTTTGTTGAAGAACTTTTGGCCTCCTTGTATATATTTAGGAGATCCATTTGTTAGACTTCTAACAAAGATTTATAAGTAAGATTTGGAGTAGTTTTTCAAGAGTTTACCTTAGGTATTTTTCAAGGAATTTTCGGTACACCTTGGGATGATTGTAGATCTAAATTTCCATCATGAAATAATGAAGAGAATATAGGTTTAGAAGCTTCAAATTTTTGGAAATGTCTTAAGGTATTTTACCAGGATTTTCAACATGAAAATATACCTTAACTTGATCTTGTTGTTCCTTGTGTTGTTGATGAATCTAGGAACCTCCTTGGAACACTTAAGCTTGGGGAATTCTTGTAGGTTTTCTAGGATGATTCTTGCTTCAAGACTAAGTAGATTTCACTAGGAACATTTACATAAAATGGTGTTAGAACTTAAAACACCATTAATGGAGCTTTGAAGGTCTACGGAATAAACTAGCAAATGAAGAAGAAAAGAAGGAAGTGAGGACTTACCAATTCGGCAATGAAGTGGGCAAAGGAAAAATGGACTAACTCACGTAGGAAATAAGGAAGGCAAGGAAGGAATCAAAATTTGATTTGGCTTTGTTTATTTGGTCAATTGATTAGGCATGCTAGGTAGGCTACTTCATTAATTATTTGCTTGGTTCAAGGCTCCATAAAATGCTCATAATGGAGCTAGCTTTCGGCTGATGACAAGGAGGAGAATGACTTTGGTTGTCAATTTGAACAAGAGGACAAGAGCTAAGGTAGGTGAGTGTTTCTTTTGAATTTTCTATGTTAATTTGTCCTTGTTTTCCCTTGTATTTTATGGTAGTATTAGTGTAGATTGGCTACTGATTTCTTTGTCTTTTGAAACATGAGAACATGCTAGGTTGGTAGATGTCTTAGTTTAATTTTTATAAGGCAATCAAAACCTTATTTTCTTGCTCATTTACGGTAATCAAGGGCTGCTTGTAGTCTATTTGATTCTTGTCAATTGAACATAGGCCTGTGCATTGTTAGGTGGCTGGTTTATTTAACTAACATTTAGCAATCAATCTCTCCTTTTCCCATACAAAATCGGCAGCCACATGGTAGAGAATAGGATGCTCAATTATCATGGTTTAAACTAGTATACACCATGTGCAAAAGTAGATCTAGCTTTCCTTATTTGATTGTATTATTTTCCCCTAACTTATTCCTTGTTTTTCCTGTAGGTTTCGGTAATGGGAGGAGTCTCATTTGACTGAATTATTTGACATATATCACATGGTACATGATAAGATGAGTCACCATTCCATAAGGCAATTTTTAAGCTAAAATCCTAGTCAAATATACCCTAAATGGCGCCCAATATAGAGACCAAATGAGACTATTTTTAATTTGATTCATGTCACACTATATTGTATTAAGACCATATTATAAGATGTTATAAGTCACTACATTTAATTGGTACATTTATACCAAGGTAAAAGATGAAAGTTTCTAAGGTAAAATGCTGATTTTATACTACTTTTGACCCAAAAATCGGCCATGTTTGTGCTATGATTTTAGCACTGGCATTAATTGATTTAGATGTTCAATTCATCCCCTTTTAAGGTTATCAACTCGTGGCTCCTCAAAAGCTTCAAGGTAATTGCGTGGAACACATTTTTATGACACCCGAAGGTGCGTTTTTGTGCTTTAAGGATTTTCTGGAAAATAAGTAGTCGCTATGAGTTCCAAGTATTTATAAACATTTTTTATAGTCAATAATAATATGTTAAGGTGTTACATTGAGTTATATGGGGTTATATCAACTCAAGACGCAATTTTCGGGCTATCGGGACACTCCTAGGGCAAAATAGGAGTGTTAAGAAATTCTCCGAGGATCCTGTTGAATTTTGAAGAAATAGCTCGAGGGATCTCTTTAGAATGATGAATAATGATGTTAGGAACTCTAAGAATGAATTATATAGGACTTCGTGCCACCTCGACACTTCTCCGGGGCATTCCTAGGGGTTTATGGGGTCCTCATCGGGAACCTCCGAGCGCTTTGCGTTTAATTGAAAATCTACCATGAGGACTTCATCTTAAATGTCTAGTAAGGTGTTATGGTGCATTTGGAATGAAGTGTAATGCTTTACTTCACCCGATAAAGTATTTCCGGGACTTTCGGGCCCTTAAGGGAACTCCCGAGCATTTTGTATTTTTACTCAGTTTAGATAAGGTGCTGTGTTCTAAGGGTCATATAATGATCCTTGATTAACTTCCTTTGAGGTTTATAGCTTATATAACTTGGTTAGCTTAAGGTCGGGCTTTAACGCACGTTTTTGACCTTAAGGAGTTTAGGTGCGTTTTTAACGCCTAAGTGTTTATAGGCTTTCTTAGGGTTTAATAATCCCCTGAATAAGATTTATTTACCATTATTTAATTATTTAAATGTTAGGGGTATTTCATGTTCAAAGTTTTTGCTAATAGAATTCAAGGTCTGCTCCCCAACATTATTTCTTGCTATCAATCAGGTTCCGTTAAAGGAAGAAACATAACAAACAATATTCTTATCGCTGGGGGAAGAGCAACATGCCTTATCTAGAAGTAATGCAAAGATGAAAGGTCAGTTTACTCTGAAAGTCGACTTGAGAAAAGCCTATAACAGGCTTTAGTGGAGTTTTATCAAGAGTATTCTTGAAGCCATGGGTTTCCCTACTGAGTGGCTTACTCCAGTTATGAATTGCACCTTTGTCAAGTGTGCTAGCCTAGTCAATGGTGCTCTGGCTATTATTTCTATCCATCTAGAGGCATTCAAAAGAAACTTTATCAAGTTCTCTTGAGCAACCAGACATTCAAGGGTATTACCAAGGTTTCAAACTCTCCACTTCAAGCCCCTCTATTTCTCATCTGTCTTTTGCTGAAGATATCTTGTTTTGTGGAGTAGCTACTCCTCTGAATGTACAACATCTCAAAAGAATTCTGGACGATTTTCTCTCTAGATTCAGGCACCACATTAATAGTCAAAAATATGAAATAAGGTCCAGTAGAAGATTAAACTCTAATATCAAATATCAGATTTGCACCATCCTGGACTACCCTGAAGTTCCCAAAATGGTCTAGGCGAATCTAGGCAGAGGAACCGGAACCGTTGAAGAAGAAGAAAAGGGAGAGCAAGAAGAGTCACCATTGAAGGTCGACAAAGACGAGAAACAAAATGTGTCTCGAGAGAGAGAGACAACAAAAATTAGAATGAGCTAGCTTGGAGCTGTTGTGGCTTGTTCCTCTAATAAGTCATGTCTTCATACAACATAACAACTAAAAAACTAACATGTGGCAAGAACTGACGGAGTCAACATAATTGGTAGTGGGTGGGCAATTTAATTTTGGAAACCATGTGGGTGGTTTTTTTTATCAAAATGGAAACTTTTATTTCACTTAATCAATAGTACCCACACAGGAAGGGGGTTTCTCGCGGTTAAGCATGTGCAAAATGCTTGCCGGAGGTGAGTTTAAAACAGGACAATCCCTATCTGAAACATGGGCCATCTTGGCCAAACTATCCGCCAAGCAGTTTTGCTCACGACTGATGTTACTAATCGAACACTGATTGAGAGTGGTCAACTGATTCCTACAACAGGTAACATGGCTCTCCAAAGGATGATTGGGTAGGCATGCCCCTGTTAGGAGTTTTACAACCTCCTTCGAACCAGTTTCAACAATGAATCCCTGGTAGTTATAGCTTCGTGCCAGCTGAAGAGCATCAAATATACCCCATAGTTCTGCTTCAAGGATCTCGGTGTCCCCTAGGTTTCGGAAGAAGCCGCAAATCCAGTTACCTTGGCTGTCTCTACCAACCCCTGCTGCTGTTGCCTCCCCTGAACTCCACCGAGATGCATCAGTGTTAGGCCCCATTCTTTTGCACCAGAATCAACTGGTTTATGATTTATCAGTTGGTTTATCAGACTCAGCTCATTCTTTTGTTGTATTATGGGTCACATACCATTTACTTATGAAGCTTATTCAAAACAGCATTATCAGTTAGTTAATCAGCTAGTCTACGCATTACCAGTTGCATTATCAGTTGGTTTACATATTGTCGGTCACATTATCAGTTGGTTTATCAGTTCAAAACTCTAATACAAAAAGAACAACTTATATAGGTTTTTACACAATCATCTAATTTTGAAATCAGTCATCAGCCAATATCAGCTATCAGCTGGTTTATTCTTTTTGCAAAAGAATGGGGCCTTAATCTTTAAGAACTCATCATGGGTTTTTGATAATTGGTCAAACATCATGGGTGGAGAATGTAATTTTTCCTAGATTATATTTGTTATTTATAACTACTTTTATATATAATTTTTGAGTTACTATCTTAGTTTCACATCACTTTAAAATTTAATTCAAAATTATAAAAATCATTACATATTATGACATAATATTTATTTTTTTAAAAAAAAAACCCATTAATAATTTGACAATGAAATTCATCGGATATTTCTATTTGTGTGCTTGAAATATTAGCTTATTGTAAAATAACTTTTTAGAAAGGTAGTCTCGTTAGTAATGGATAATGATATTAGTTTGCATGAATTCGTTTTCTTGAAAATACATTTTTGTTCATGAGTTTTAAGTTAGATAGAAAACAGTCGTAGAAAACTAAAATTTTTAAAGTGTAATTTAGTAAGAAAATATGTATATTTTTCATCCAACTATGGAAAGGTTTATGTTTTTTTATGTTGAAGATGAGAGATTGATTAGTTGTAGTTAAGGTTGTATAAACTAAACAATTCCTCTTAGCTATGTAGTAATCTTTGGTTCACTACAAGAAAAAACAGATTTAGCTACCAATGATTTGCTACCACACATATATTGGTAGCTACTTTCAAAAATTGCTATTGTTTTAATGGTACTAACATAGTGTGTCTATTTTGCTACAAAACGCCAATGGTAGCTAGATTTTTTAAAACGGTAGCCAAATCGCTATCACCTGACAAGACAACTACCATTAGTAGTAGCTTTTTGATTTCATCTTGTTCTTTTGTAAGAACAATTTAGCTACCAATGTTGGTAGCTAAATTACGGAATAGCTACTGCAAGATGTGGCTAATTCAATCATGGTAGCTATTGTGCCACTATTAAAGCAGCAGTAGCGAAAAATATTATAACTAGTAGCTAAGTTGCTACTACCAAATAGATAAGCTAAGTTAATAAAATTGCTACTAACACTGATCATGGTTGCCATTCTGCTACTGTTTGGGCGTCGGTAGCGAATATTTTAGCAAGCATAAAAATTGTTACTATCTTTAAGTATGAAATTGCTACCGACTAATGATGTTAATGAGATTATGACTAATATTGTGCTACATTATAAAAAATGATAGCTAATATTTTTAAGTGATAGCAAAATTATAATTCTCTTATATAAATGTGTGATACGTATATATTTCAATTTCAAAATTGCTATTGACTAATAATGCTAATAAACTTTAGTAGATATTATGCTAGAATACAACAAATGAATGCGGTATCAAAATTATTATTCTTATAACTTAAACTTGTGATTACTACATAGTTTGAAATACTACCTAACTACTACTACTCTACTAGTGGACATGTTATCTTTTTATTAAATTTTTAAATTTTTAAAATTTTTTCAATATAGTATATTGGTTAGCTTTTAGCTATCAAAATTTTGAAAAAGAACAATAATTAAATAAAAATTGTCTAATTCGTGAAAAAGAATTAAACTATATACTACTACTAGAATTTATTTTATCATATAAGATATATTTAACATAATATATTTTTGATGTTTAATATTTTAAGTCTCAAAGTATCACACATATTAATACATTATTAAATAGAGTAAAAGTATTAATTATTTAAATTAGTACATATTTTGATTAAAATTTACAAAATTAATATAAAAATAGTAGTAATTAATTTAATTAGTTAAGTGTGTATATATATATATATATATGTGTGTTTATATATATTTAATTTAATACAGTTTTTATTACTATATGATACTTTTATTTACAAAAGCCACATAAACTAATAAAACATAAAAAATTAAAACTAATAACAATTTAAATTAGTTGACGTGTAGGTTAAAATTTGCAAAGTAAGTTGAATATATATTATATATGTATGTGTATACATTTATAAAATGTTAAAAAGTATTCCAAATTATAATAAAACATACATAAATATACGATAAATTAATATTTTTAATTTACAACACACAATTAATAGGATTTTGAAAAATAGTAAAGTTAAAACAATTTAAATTAGTCAAGATTATACAATATTATACATCTATTAAAATTTATAAAAATATTATATTATACAAATTTACAAAAAACAAATATATTATTTAAAAGTTTTAATTTTCATGTAATGATGTATATTATATTAGTATTTTTAACACTATATAATCTTAATTATAAGTAACTTTACATAATGTATTATCTTTTTTGTATAATTTCTGACATTTCAAAGATTTTTAAAAGATATATATGTATATTTTTAATTTTTTAATTTTAAGCCAATAATATACTTAAATTTTTATTAGCTTTATTATTTTGGTTGCATTAAATTAATTTGTTATATTATATATCGGCCATATATCTATTTTATTAATTTTAATATATCCCTGGTTTGATCATGTCTCGCAAAAAACTTCCATTTATATTTACAGTATCAAATTCAATATATACACGTAGTTTCTATATATGATGTGAATACTATCATGGCACAATGGTTAAGACATTCTATATTCATCCCAAACATCAGGGGATCGATTCTTGCTCTATGCACATTTTAACACACTAGTTTGAATTAAATATGTCATTAGTATGGAGGTCTATTGTAAGGTTCGATCCTAGATGTGTACACATAATAAGTCAAGTTACGCGGGCACATGACTCTCACTTCTTGTGGGATTGAATGGTGGTGGTGCCCATTCTAGTATAGATTTTGTTATTGCTATATACTAGTAGCAACTTTGATACTGCTTTGCTAGTAGCCATTTTGCTACCAATATTTTAGTAGCGATTTTGTTACTGCTTACACTAGTAACGATTTGCAACTGTTATACTCGAAGCCATTTTGCTACTGTTACACTGGTAGCCATTTGGCTACTACATTCTAAAACGGTAGCAATATCTAGCTATAGGAAAGTAGTAGCGAGGCCAAAGCGAAATAGCTACCGCATTCCAAAACGGTAGCTATTTTTAATTTAGCCACTAGGACCTTTGCTACCACTGTATATCAGTAGCTAAATCATAAAATGCGGTAGCCCGTTGTGTTTAGCTACCAAAACTGATGATTTTACTGATATACAGTGGTAGCTAAATCTGATTTTTCTTGTAGTGGTTATATTTATAATGATACAGTTTGCATACATTAAAGTACATGTTTTATAAGCTTACAATACCATTTTTGAAATCAGTATATATATTTAGTACACTTTCAATAATATCATGATTAACTATATACCTTTATATATACATTCATATATTTTTATATGCCAAGAGTACAATTTTTTTTAGAAAAATTGTACATATTTATAGCTAATAAATTATAAAGTAAATGACCGAGAATATATTTAAAATAATACAAATAAAATTTCAACAACACAGCTTTTCACACGTCCAAAAAATAAATGGTCTATATAGGAAGAGTACCATACCCTAGTAAATTTAGTGGTATCCAAACACGTAGATATTATTCCTCTAAGGACCATCATGCATTGTCCTATATTGTGGCCCTAAAATCATCACAATTTCAATCACTTAGAGCAAGATTAGAGTGATTCTTATGAGTTCTTAATTAAAAAATAAAGTAAAAATATGATGTATAATTGAGATGAAGAAAAAAGATTAAGAACCCATGAGAGATAGAACTATTAAGAATCCAAATATGGGCCCTACCCTACAACTACTATTATTCCAATCACAATACTCCACATAGATGAAGAGAAAAAAAAAATTAAAACTAATATGTGAGTTCTCTTATATTGTTAAAGTTGACTATAATTGTTAAAATGACGTTAAAGAAAGAGAATGATAAGAACCCATTTTTGAAATCTTTGATAATCCTGCTCTTATGGCTTGTATGTGATAAGAGCTGAATATCCTACTCGAATACTTTTCTATTCGTCAATAAGATGCAGAAAATCTTACCTCTCCTGGCCCTCATTTTAAGCAATGGGGACGGAAACATTGCCACCTCATGTCCGTATCACACAACAAACTGACCGTTGAAGAAGATGAGGCAACCAAATAGACTAAAGTAATCAATATACATATCTCATCACAAGAAATCTCCGTAGTGTGCCAAGCCAATTAGAAGCCAGAGAGTTATCCCCTTACTGATAAGGACCCTCATCTCTATGACTCTCTTTATTGCATTTCACGTTTATATAAATATGTGCCGACTAGACGAGCATGAGTATTATAACTCCCTCAACAATACTCGTCTTCCTCCACGGTTTCGTGCATAGAAATTTTCTTCTTTTCACCCGACCTCTAAAATGGCAGCCTCCACCGCAACTCTCTCCTCTTCCTTCACTGGAAACAAATTGGCGCCCTATCCATCCAACACTTCAGAAGCTAAGGGAACTTGGAGGCTGCCAGCCATCAGCATGCGCAAGACAGCAGGCAAGCCCAAACCTGCAGCATCCGGAAGCCCATGGTATGGCCAAGACCGTGCCTTGTACTTAGGCCCACTCTCTGGCGAGCCACCATCCTACCTCAACGGTGAGTTTCCCGGTGACTACGGGTGGGATACAGCCGGTCTTTCAGCTGACCCAGAGACCTTCGCACGGAACCGTGAGCTGGAAGTGATCCACTGCAGGTGGGCTATGTTGGGTGCTTTGGGTTGTGTCTTCCCGGAGCTTCTGGCCCGCAACGGAGTCAAGTTCGGTGAAGCCGTGTGGTTCAAGGCTGGTGCACAAATCTTCAGCGAGGGTGGGCTTGACTACTTGGGTAACCCGAGCTTGATCCATGCACAGAGCATCTTGGCTATCTGGGCTTGCCAGGTCATCCTCATGGGTGCGGTTGAAGGTTACCGTGTAGCGGGTGGACCGTTGGGGGAGGTCGTAGACCCACTTTACCCTGGTGGTAGCTTTGACCCATTGGGTCTTGCAGATGACCCTGAGGCTTTTGCGGAGCTTAAGGTGAAGGAGATTAAAAACGGAAGATTGGCCATGTTCTCCATGTTTGGCTTCTTTGTTCAGGCTATAGTGACCGGAAAGGGCCCTTTGGAAAACTTGGCTGATCACTTGGCTGACCCTGTGAACAACAATGCCTGGGCTTTCGCTACCAACTTTGCTCCTGGGAAATAAAAGGGGTGCTGAATTGAGTTTAAGGGTATGTAGTGTTGTGTAATGTAATCCTTGAAGGATGGTGAGAACTGTGAATTATATGTGAAGCATATATATTAAGTTGTATTATCAGCAAAATGATTTCTTAATCTCATATGTAAATGTTAAGGGAAAAAAAATTCTTACTTGAGCTGATAAGAAGCTGTGATTGACTTTCCTACAAACGCTAAAGCAGCTGTCCGGCTGGTAGTCTACCGAGTGAATCAGTCACATCAACTTCATAACCCGTACAAACGAAACAAATGGAATTCATAAGCGGATATCAAACTTTCCCAAATTCACAGGACCGAAACATCGACGCAAGGGAACCAACATTGTCCTGTTTGCAAGCATGCATGTTAAGACCAACAAAAACGACTATTAGCATAAAGATACAGAACTGAAGGGACCAAGATAATGAACAAGTACGCTGCTTTCAAAAGAGTGACATGAAATCCAACCCTCTGAACCGTGAAACAATTTCATATTGAATACACACTACACATTTCCCGGAAATGCATGACAACTATTATGAAATAGGCCAAGCTGAACATATCAAATTGTTGACCTATTGGCAGATTGATTGTTTGTATGTGTGGTCCGGCTATTCCTGGCTAAGCGATGAACTCATATTCAAGCATTGAGAATATGATGAAGCTATTTCTTCTCAATCTATGAACTTTCATTCAAGCATTGATTTTTTTTTTTTGATAATATGGTGAAATGCATTCTTCCAAAAAATGCTTGCACCTTTGTTTGGTTCAGGGTTGAATGCATTTTGCAAAATCAACACACACATAGCACTTTCTTCATGGTCAGGGTATATAGCTCCTTCATACGGCGAGATAACAATTTGATGTAGTCTGTGTGGCGCCGTTGTAGCAAAATGAAATTCAACCCTGCAAGATCAATGATATGTTCTATTGCAATCCCTGGAAAAGCAAAGGCCAATACTTGCTGAAGCAATTGATACAGCAGGATACATGTGAAATCTATAAGGTTCATCAGATCATGACAACGTGTTCCAAGACGGAGTGTTGCTGACAATAGAATCCATGCAAGCAAACCAACCCCATTTGATGAAGTAAAAGAGTGGAACAATAGAGAAAGTCATCAAAGGAATCAAACAATCATCAAAGGGACAACTGAGTCAATCGGGTTGTTGTGAAAAAAAAAAAGGCACTTCAATCATCAACAACGGGTGTTAATCAACTTCTTGTACCAAAATTCTCACAACCTTAAAGACATTCAATGGACTTCACACGTCGGGACCGAAATTACTGAAGTTGAACGTTAATACCTGAACATGTGGAAACCAACTTCCACAATGTCTCTAAGTGGATTTAGTATAAAAGACAACCTTTTATATTCAGACATTACACTTTCTACAGATTAGTTTTTGAACATTAAGAGAGAGCGTTGCATTATAATGAAGAGAAAAGTAAGTATTAGCTTAAGTTAGTGCTTTATCGATAGTCTTTCTAGACAGTTCCTAGACTCAGTGCAGTTGTCATTGTATTGATTAGAGATTACGTGAGACAAGTGAGTGAGGTATGGTCTACTTAGTAGGGAGTGTAAGTTCTTTTATTTGAAGAAGCTTATATTGTCTATTTTCCCGTGTCAATTGACTACTTCCATCTCTTATCCCCAAAGTACTAAGGGGGCATTTGTTTCAAGCGGGGAAACGGAATAAAATCGGGAAAGGGACCTTTGATTTTAATATTCACCGTCATCGGTGGCCGGTCGGTCAAAGTACACTAAGGGAAAGGGAATCCCATCCCTAGCAGGAACAGAATAAAAATAGGAAAAATTGACAAAACTTATAGCATGAAAGTGAATAATTCCCCTAAGTACTTTGAATCAGCCAGCGATCCTACACATCACATGTGGTGAGAGCCAAAAGCTTTCCTATAAAGAAGAGACGTGATTGTGAATGTGCCCGAATAAAAGTGACCAAATGTGGGAAAAAAAATCATCCTCCGGATATCGGAGGCAGAGAGACAATTTCTCATTTCTCCCGGCTAACAATGGATACAACATATTTAGAATTGAACGGAAAATCTCGCTGTTTGAGGATGCACAAATGCAACAGAAGCTATCCCTTCAATTCCACGCATACCGATACGGACCAAATAAAACAGGGTTGACAGAGGTCACACTTCAGGAGAAACCTAGATACAATCACTGTTCTTACTTGGATGCAGGAACTGCGGTAAGACGAACAAAAGTCCGGTCTCGCGATTCCCTTGACAAACGAAAAAGTAGTGCAGATCGAATGAGCCCAGCCACTGGAAATGGGGACGGTGATGGAAGAAATAGGAATTCAAAGAGCGACGTCGCATGACATTTTTATTTCGAAAGGAGATTTCGCATGACTATAATACTAGTCCAAAACTCGCACCAATCACCGATAGTCGAAAGACAATCGACGTTTTTCTTTATGGAATTCTAATTTTTGGAATGATATATTTGGACTTATATTTTTTAGAGAGAATATCTTTTTGATTTGTAACAATTAAGAAAAACATTTAAAATTAATATAGCACTTATTTAATTGTTTTTAAAAGAATATTACACTTAATTAATAGAATAACTACAATACATTGACTATTGTATCAGATTTAGTTCAATTATCACATAAACATATTAAATAATTAAATGACATATAAATCAATCACAATCTTAATTAATATATTCAATAAAATAAAAACACTTCAATATAAATAAAACAAGTTCATAATTAGTTGTATCTGAGTTATATAATAATTAAAAATATGTGTAGTATATTTACAAATAATTGTTGTGTACATATATCGGTTATTGTTTTGTTACATATGGTCCATTTCATAGGTAGTAGTTAGCTGTAATATAATTTCTACAAATTATTACTTTTTAACCATGTATCATAGTTTTATAGATTTATATAATGTTTAATGAAATTTTTTATAAGTTATAATATCTTATGTTATATTTTCTTGGCATATTTTAAGATTTATATTTATTTAAGTAATATTTAATTTAATAACGATTATTTTTTTTGGTTGCAAAATAACGATTATTTTTGTACAACTACATTTGCATTTGTAAAATAAAATAATTTTTTTCAGCAACTTAACAATAAATAATAATGAAATAATAAGCAACGGATATATTTAATTTTAATTATATATAAATATTTGGTTGTAGTCAATTGTTTTATTATTATTAATTTTAATAAAAAATTATACTATAAATTATGAAAATAAAAACCTTTTCTTAAGTATTCTAATATTTATTATTCAATAGATTTAGTTTTATTTTTTATACTAAATCCTAATATATAGTAGTATATAACTGATTGAAGAATTTTATAATTATAAGTATTTCTATTAAGATATGCAATATATAATTTTTTGTTAATAGTTAAATGGATATTTTATTAAATTTTATTTAAAATATATTCAAAATTAATTGATTTATGAATTAATATGTATTTATTATGAATTATTTATAACTGAAATATATATATGAGTAAAGTTAACATGTAAAGACTATAATTAAATATTATGCATATTTTTTAATAATTAGGTAATCTGAACATTAACACTTGTAATTGCAATTCCTAACATTCTAGCAAATTACTAGTATCTTGGAATAAGATATATCCCTGGAATTGATTTTCTACGTACTAATCCAAAACACCATAAATGATAAGAAAGACTTGTTAGGTTGGAAAATGAAAGCAAATAAGTAAAATCAACATATTCACATAAAATAGAGTCATCAAAATGACTTTTATATTAGGTTTGAGAAGTTCTTTTTGGATGAAAGATATATATTAAACTGAAAATATATTTATTCGCAATCGCTCTACGCATCCTAGCGTTCGATACAAGAAGCTTTTCCCCCGTATTCCTCTATGTGCATCACAAATCAGATGGGAGGAGGACGAAAAAATCAACAAAGGAGAAGGATGTCATAGGGAAAGAAAAGAAGAGGAACTTCAAGTTTGTGTAGAGAAAAGTCTCGATCCTGTTGTAAATGAGAGGAAAAGAAATTGCAGAGAGACACAAGATAGAGGGCCTGATCTTCATTTCAATATGAGTATACAAGGCTTATTTATAGAGGGTTAGATACAAGGGGAAACCCTAATACATAAAGATGTGGAGTCCAACTATACATATATCTATTTATAACACTCCCCCTTGGACGAAACATCTTGTTTATATGCTGCCTCGTTAAAAACCTCGCCTGGAAACCCTGGGGATAAAAACCTCGGGCAAAGGAAAAGAGTACAGTCTTATAATAACGTTACATAGCATAATAATCGTCATATATATTTCACTTGGCATTCATATAAAATGAAATCCATAGATGATTTTCATCGATTGCCTCGTTAAAACCTTACCTGGAAAAAACCCAATGGGAAAAACACCATGGTGAAGGAAAAAGAGTACAATCATCATTGCTCCCCTGATGAAAACATCTTTATTGCTTTGACTGTATGCATCCCCAATCTTTAATTGGTCCTGCACCCAGTTACTTGGGAAGCACTTGGTCGAATACATCCATCACTTTGAACTTTAGCATATCTGCTCTATATAATATCAACGATCTTTATAAGTAGAAACTTTTGGTGGTATGCATTTCTAATCAGTTATAGATGAATCATATAATCGGGTATTAAGCCATAGATTCAATTAAAACACACCCTCCATAATCTCATGGGTGGTAGGGTTATTCATATGAGTGTTATCTATAGATACCATAACCCATTGATCATTCATGCTGCATAGCATTCAAATTGGTACGTCTGATCATTGATTCAAAAGACCACCAGGAGACTCGTAAGGAGTTCTAATTATACTCTTACACTGTACTATAGCAACACAAATTATCAATAAAATCGGACTCACCTCAGAGATACCTTTCCAATATTTTTCACCAAGGTAGTAATGCCACAATCACCTTTATCGTTGAGGTTCATGATAAGATTTATTAACATGGTCACAGGGGCATTCCCTTTCAGAATTCACTAAACTCCTCCAGGAGTTAATCTCTTTCGAATCTTATATAAACACACTATCAAAGTGATCTACCTGTATAAGGTATAACCATACAAATTAATCATAATTTCAACCATATATATCTTCAAAATAATCAACTGCTGGGGATAAATCCTTTTACAATCAATAGCAAGGCTTTCGAAAAATCTATATACACCAATACAGGTTGTATATTAGAAGAATTTTAAACCACACATTTTCATTTTCATACAAACACCAGTTTGTATCCAGCTGGATTCACATCATTATGTGGACATCAAGTTTGCACTATTCACAACTTGAGTGTGTTGAAATTCTGCTTCTCATTTGCGTTTTTCAAGTACTTTTGACAAATCAATTCAATGTCCTCGTCATCATTGTGACATGTAGCGCTACATACATTTGCATGCATATACATATATATAATCAACGTTGATTTCATATCGGTTCCATTATATTATTGACATGACATAATATCTCGAGATCTTTATTATCATCAGGTACCTGATTACCTTATATACTGGTAATTTGTCATGTCTGACAGCTCATCTAGAGTTATACCCTTTGTAGTATGACCATTTTAATTCCATGCTCCATTTAAGGGTTTGTCATTGGAACCACATAGTCTACCATAATTCAGGTTAGACTTATTTGCACTTGTCCTTACGGGACATTATAATACAGGAGCATTAGACGTTGGCGTATATTTTTCACTCAACATCATGCAATTGGGTTGCCAACTTTTTGGAGATGAATAGTACTTTGAACTAAAAGTTCTTACTGACGAGGATGACGCAATTATATATTTCATATCATATCATCTCACCTTCCAATTGCTTCTTTTCTCCCCCTGATGTTGGGAAAAATTACTCGCCTAAATGACAATCGTCATAAAGGTATCCCCAGCTGTTAGTTCAAGGTATTAAAATTTGAACTTAACATACAATACCAACATCTTCAAGGAATTGATTGATCCACTGAAGCATAATATAAATCTTTCAAACAAAACCTTGTATGGGAGAATATTTAGCTTTTGACTCAAAGTCATTTATAAGAGTGAGAGTTCATCAACACTATTTGGCTTGATGCAAATCAATGTTGCTTTGTGTAAATTACATGTCTCCAAATGCATATTGGGATTCTCAAACCAAAAAATCTTACAATTCATTACAGATCTTTGATCTATGGTTCTTCTTAACCATTAATTTATCCCAATGAACATGTAAAAGTTCATATTAAGGCATTAAAATTTCACCAGCATTGTCCAATCTTATGGACTTTGTTATTCAATCTTGCAACCTTTAGCTTTAATGACCATTTGGTTGATGCATCAATTTAAACCAAATCTTAATAGTCCAAAGAGGTCAGGATATGGTCCCCAAAATGGTCCCCAATATCTTACCTGAATTCACGCGTATAAAAATTCAGGTTTACACATAATATCAACTGGTGATAGCCTCATAAAAGGTTTTTCAAAGTAAGCAACAAATCATTTGGTGGAAGAATATAATCCTCAAAAAGTGTCCACACATACAGTGGATATCAATTTGCATCGTTTTTGAACTGGGATGGTCTAACCAGTCATGCCAAAAGGAACAATGAAAAACTTATTGTTTTCTTTATATATCTCAAGTTCTCCATTGTACCAACACACATGTGATACAAATCAAAGGAGAAAACAAGCAGCTACAATAATGACTTATATCGTTTCCAGAATATACATTGATATTCTCTTATTTGTAGCCTTAACGTGATATCCGCCTCAGGTATATCAGTACCACTTTTTGAGAAAACTTGTTATTTACAAAGCTTTCTCAGTACAAAAATTTCATTCTATATGTGGTATTGTAGCTGCTCTTCTAGAGCTTATTGACCCTTATCTTATGATTTTTTTTTTTAATCATGGAAAATCATTCTCACACATGAGACTAATGCGTTGTCATCAAGACACATGCTTATGGGTCAACTATAATCCTTTGGAAAGGGTAGCGAGTTACAACTGCACTGCATCCCAAGCAAGTGTTAATTCTTGACTCCATCAAGAAATATTATTTATAGTTGTAATGTCTTTAATCATGTTTCTCAAGACATACGCCTTCCCGGACATATGCTTTTCACGACCCCTTTAAGGTGTTCAAATTCTTTGTAAATGGATAAATCTCATTCAGAACATACGCCTTCCTGGACATATGTCTTTCATGACCCCTTTTAGGGTGTACAAATTGTTTTAAATGAATAAATCTCATAAATGTAAAACGAACATACGTATATATTATAAAAAAATGGACAATAATAATATAGAATATATAAAAGCATAGAATAATATTTAGAAATTTAAATTTGTCATCCTCAACATAACTTCTTATTAAAAAAATCTGCATAGCTTCAATGTTTGAGCTAGCTTTGAAATAAGTCGAGTTATGTCCACAAAGACCTTGAAAGTCTTGCAATCATAATAACATCCAACCATGATAATTATTATACTTTATGTGATGTCAATAACTGCTCATCATCTCTCACAATCTGGTCATGACTTTTGACTATTCATGAAAAACATGGAATAAAAATGATCCAACAAGAACCATTCGATATTTGTCATGCCAAGTGTTTTCTTTAATATATGAACAATATTTGGATGATTCACCAGAGTCACTCATTTTGTGATTTGGCACTATCTCAATGAAGATGAACTTATGATTCACTGAGAATCATTTGTAAAATCACATTCAAACTGAATTATTTGTATGACATTATGCATATACCATCATCATAGAGGTCAAACTTGACATATGAATATTCATCATCATGTTTATCACTTGCGTAGTTTTCCAAGAATTACTTCAAACGATTTTCACAAATTTCTCCTGGTGCAATACCATCATTGATTTTTCACGAATCGTCAAATAACGTTCATCTTATACATAAAAATAGATACTTCAGATGAATTCGCCAGGTGTTATACCATTTTTTAGATCAATGATATGATCAGTATATTTATTTTTCAAAATATTGTCAATAATCTAGCTCAATGCTAATACCATATCATATTAAGTTCAAAAGTTTCCGGCACAATGCCAATTTCTTTGCTCATACTGTATAAACGTAATCTTAAAAAAAAGGTGGCACCGCTCTTTATATTGATCATATTAACACTTTCAAGTGTGGTGCCTTTTTATAACATAGGCAACTAAACTTTCAGGCATAATGCCCCTTTTAGCATATTGATGCCAAAATTTCAGGCCCGATGCCCTTCTTAGTATATTGATGTCAGAATGTCAGGCGCGATGCCCTTCTTAGTGATGTCCAATGCGGTAAGCTCAAGTTCGGCAATATTGGATATTGTTTATGATATATCAAAATAAAAAACTTTCAGGCGCAATGCCGTTATTTCTTCAAATAATATTAAAATTGATTTTATCAGGCGCAATGCCGTATATATTGGGGTAAACATTATAAATAGCAATCATAAAATAATGAAGTATATTATATATCGCTACAAAATAAATCAATAACACAATAAAGTAGTGCAATAAATAAAATCTGGCACAATGCCTCAAATGATATATATATCGGCACAATGCCTTAAATGAAAATTTATATCTGGCACGATGCCTCGTGATACGAATATCGGGCACAATGCCTCACGTGATATTATAATAAATAAATATAAGTGAAAATGGATAAAGAAATGACACAAATAAATAAAATAATTAACATGAACAAGATCTGGCACGGTGCCTTTCATGTGATATTAATTCTGGCACGATGCCTCACATGATTATTATTCATGGCACGATGCCTACATTATTCTTAACAAATAAATAAAAATGAAACTGGATAAATTAAACAACACAAAATAGAAAATAACAATAAACAAAATCTGGCACAATGCCTCACGTGATATTAAATTCTGGCACGATGCCTCACGTGATTATTATTTCTGGCATGATGCCTAAGCACTATGCCTTAAATTATACTTAACAAATAAATAAAAACTGGATAAATTAAACAACGCAGAATAAAAATTAACAGTAAACAAGAGCTGGCATGATGCCTCACGTGATATTGAATTCTGGTACGATACCTCACGTGATCATTATTCCTGGCACGATGCCCAACGTAATTATTATTTTCTGGCATATTGCCTATACGATACTAATTTAACCTGAAATGAGGATACGAGAATCTAGTGCACGATCGTTTCAATCGAGAATAAATTGGATTTGTTGCTGAAGTCGAACCATCAGCTAATATTCATCACCACATGATGCACGATCCAAATTGTAGTACAAGAAACAATTTCACAAACACTAAAATAGTGCCAGTGCCGCCCAAGTTTGCTACCGCCATATCTCTTGAATCAATTTAGCGTTTTAATTTTTGTTTGATGTAGCTCGCTAGATGGTCTTTCTATCCATCCTTTCTCTCGCGTTGCTATGAGATGCTTCTGGTAGTGTCTTTTCCAGAACAGAAGGAGGCGAGAAAAGAATGCGGCTGCCGAGATTGAAAGAGAGTTTTTTTTTTTCTCTAGGTTAGAGCGTGCTGATAACGTGTTGTAAATGAGAGGAAAAGAAATTGCAGAGAGACACAAGATAGGGGGCAACTGATCTTCTTATTTCAATATGAGTATACAAGGCCTCTATTTATAGAGGGTTAGATACAAGGGGAAACCCTAATTACATAAAGATGTGGAGTCCACTATACATATATCTATTTATAACAGATCCTTCTTTTTTTTCTTTCCATCTACTTTTCCAAATGCATTTTATCATGTAGTCGACGAACTTTTAGACATTAAGTGACCCCTATATACTATACTTAGTCACCAGGGTTTGACGGATACAATCAGAAATTTATCAAGTAGATGTGGAATTGTGTGGGTGCTGACTTCTCCAGAGATGTGCGTAAATTCTTTCGCTGTGTTCGGTATTGCTTTTTTGTGGTAGTTTTGTGGTTGTTTTGGTCTGGTTGTTTTGGCTGGCTGTATTGTGGTAGTTTTACTGGTTGTTTTGTGCTGGTTGTTTTGTGGCTGTTTTGAAAACTTGTGTTCGACAGGCGGCGGTTTCGTCTGGCTGTTTTGAATAAGTTAGTATTGTGCGGTGCGTTTATCGTTTTCGTTGTTACAATTAAAAATTTTATATTACATTTTAAAATAATTTTTTGTTAATAAAGTTAAAATATATGTAGATATTCAATTATAGTCTTTAATAATTAATATGCTTGATTAATATTTTTGTGACAATTAATTTATAATATGTATATATATTAATTTATAAATAAATATAATTTTTTTACATATATTTAAAAAAATAAAGAAATAAACCATTGTATTTAGAGCAAATATATTAGATGTTATATATAAAAATATAATTTTATGGATTATATATTAGTATTTAATATAACATTTCAAATGTATTAATACTTAAGATTATTTTAATTTTTAATGGAATAAATAGAATCATTGAAATGAAAAAATAATTTTTTCTAATAATAAAATAATTGACTGTAAGCGAATATATTGTTTAATTGTTGATAAAAGATTTATTTTAAACACATATTTGTAGTTAAAACAATATATTCTATTCAATTAAATATTACTTAATGAAATTAAAAAACATAAATTTAAATTTAATAGTGGATATGCCAAGAAATGAAAAATAACGTATATTAGCATATAAAATTATTCTTTAATTATTAAACACGGTATAAAACATATAATAATTTTGATATACTAACAAACCATAATAGTTTGTACAAACAGTTTTGTAATTAATCATTACTTAGCAAGTTGAATACTTATAATTGATATTTCTGAAATATACTACAAATATTTTGTACTCTTATAATTTTGATATAATTGAAAGTTTACATCGTAATTTTTATTAGTTTGCTCTTTTCCTTGTAGAATATTTTATTAGAATTGATAGATAGTAATAGTTTTAAGAGACTATTTATCCGTATCTAAAACGACACGATCTGCAGCACGGTCTGGTTGAGACACATAGGAGTGGGTAGCTCCAGAATCAAACAAGCAGGAAACTGGTTGAGAAGATAGCTGAAGAATACCTAAAATGACACGAACTGCAGCACGGTCTCGCTCCCCAGCCATCGCATAAAATCTCGCTTGAGCCTGAGGCTTCTTCTGCTTAATCTTCGCCCCATACGTTGAACCGGCGCCTCTGCCTCCTGAATTGCCACTGCCACCACTAGCCAAAGGACACTAGGCAATCCGATCCTCCATGGAACCACACTTGAAGCACGTCTCGGACTTCTTGTAGCACTCCTAACAAGGATGGAAGCGACCACAATCACAGCACTTCACTCCAGAAGAAGAGGAAGAAGCTCCACAATCACCACAATACTGCTTCTTCTGAGAAGAAGCATGATCCTTCTTCCCAGAATCCTCAACCCTCTGCTTCCTCTTCTGCTCCTTCCCAAAGGACTACCTCGCCAGTAGCTCGCTCTTAACTACTAAGGCCACATCGGCCACATCACGGAAGGTCTTGTGGCGGAAGGGAGCCACAACCGACCTGATCTCTACCCTCATCCCAATCTCAAACTTCCTTGCCTTCCCGGTTCTCATTCGGCTCTAGGGCATACTTCGACGGGGAGACGAACTTCCTCACATACTCTTCCATTGACATTTCTCGTGTCTGGCGGAGTCTCCCATACTCCACAATCTTCTGGTCCCAGAAGACGTCGGGGGTAGAACTGCTGGTTAAAGTAGCCACATAACTGCTCCCAAGTCCACAGATGGGGGTACTTCCCCTCAACCGACTTCCACCACTCCTTCGCCTTTGCCTGGAACTTGAAGGTGGCGAAGCCCTCCTTCTGCTCCTCCACACAGCCTATAACGCAAAGAAGGTCCTCGTTCGTAGTGATCCAGTGACTAGCTTCTTGTGGATCACAGTGGATCACTGCTGTCATCAAAGATCGGTGGCTTCAGCTTCATAAACTCATGCAACGCCTTGACTTTGCAGCCACCACTGGCAGGCTGGCAGCTCCAGTCGCTGGCCCCGCAGCAGTACTCATGCTCTGAATCACTTGGTAACCACCTGCTGCACAATAGCGGCGACGTCTCCCTGTGGAGTCTCGCCTTGAGGGGTCAAAAGGAATTGAAATACAAATTGCAGGACGTATCGGAGGAAAAGTTCCACACCGCTCTACATGGTGGCATACTAAGAAAATAAACACCAAAACTGACCAGACACCATGAAACACCTAGAACAGTAGATATCACGAAAGCTCATACATGCAGACACACCCAAACACGCCAGAAAAGCCAAACCTGGCTCTGATACCCCTAAATGTAACGACCCTAAAACTATGCTAGTTCTGGGACCGTCGTACGCCGTGCACTTACTACCTAAGATGTGCAAGGCTACTAACGAAACTTAAAGATCAAAGGATAAGACTTGTATTAGATAAAAGATCGTTAATGTTTACAAAGTCCCAAAACATAGTCAAAGTCATAAACAGAAATTGCCCGAAGGCTACATGAGTCATTAAGTGTCTAGCGCTAAATACATAAGTCCTTCAGAGCAAAATAAACTAAAGTCTCCGAAACAGAAGTGAGAACCATCGCTGATCAATCTACAATATATATAGGAAAGGGGTGAGTGATGGAGAAATATGTGACTACTTCTTCAACCTAGGCAATGTACCTAATCGTTTTGCGGGATAGTGGATTCGTGGGGTTGTCGTACTCTTGGGGACCTCGCTGTGGATAACTGACAGTGGATTAAATTTACTGAGACTTCTAGTAAATAGATTTTATCATTTTTTTAGGAGAAGAAATAATCGAAAACTTAACTTAAACAAAACAATAATAAAACAAAATAATAAAAATAGAAATTATAAATCTTTTTATGTTTTAAGAAAACATCCCGGGTTGTTCCGCTCACCTATTTTATCAATCATATTAATATAAACTTTACCACTTAAGTAATAAACTCAGAAAATATAAATAATTCGTTGACGACTAAATCTAACGAACCCTAACCAGTTGCTAGAACTAGCAGCAGACTAATGCTCTAATCCGGACACAACCAATCGCATAAAGAACAGCTTCTATTTGAGACTAATTAACCTATAGGCCGGATCAGGCTTCTAGCTGTTAATCAGGTTTATCTTCCCACGTCTTGTTATCTATCTCAGCTCTCGCATGTTGATTAGAAAACTACAAATATTGCTTTAATAATTGATCAGAGAATTAAAGCAGATGAAGAGCTGGAATTAAACTACTACTTTAGATAAAATCATAGTGGAAAGCTTAACATAACATAATTATATAAAATAGGCTCGCATCCCAAACCTGGGAGGGCTTAAGTTTATTAATTAAACATAACTATATAAACAACGTTTTAACAAAACAAATAAAGAAAGGATAGAGAAAACTCCAGCTAGCAAGTTGACTCTGAATCCTAGCTCCGCCTCTGTATCCACGTCGTCCGTAATAATAATACTAATTAATGGCAGAGATGTGGTGTGGTGGTAAAACAAATAAAAATGGAGAAAGCGGGGAGAAGAGAAATGGATGTGGTCGTATGGTAGTATGGTAGTGGAGCGTGCGTGGTGAGTGCTCCGGAGAGCTGATGAAGTGTTGGTGAACTGCTTTGGATTTAAAGAAGGGATGATTAATACCGAAGGGAACGTAGCTTATTTATAGGAAAGGTGAAGAAGTGTGAATGGAATAAGGTAGGCGTGAGTTTGGAGAGGACGGTGCTGACTGAAGCTCTGGAGCAAGGCGGTGGAGTTGGTGAGCAGATCGTGGGCAACAGCAACTGATTGCAGACAGAGCCGGGCGTCACGCGTGAGTGAATTACGGTAGGCGCCGTCTGCCGGCGCCGGAAAGGAAGAAGAATCGGGTCTGAATTTGGTGCGTGTCTGCGCCTCCCCTTGTCCGCATGCGTGTCCGCTCCGTGTACGTCGCAAAATCAAGCGGACGTGTGTGTTCTTGTCCGCGCAAATGGAGGCGGTTGTCTCATAATTCGCGCCTCCTCTCTTGTCCGCTTCAATACAGGCGAACTCGCCTCTGTCTTGTCCGCTTCAATACAGGCGGACTCGCCTCTGTCTTGTCCGCTTCAATACAGGCGGACTCGCCTCTGTCTTGTGCCTCTGTTGTCCGCCCCACTCCATGATGTCATGTGTATTTGTCTTGCCAATTTTGACCGGCTCTAGATTCTTCGTTATAAGTCCGTTTTATTCGCCGTTTGTTGCGTTGGAAAGCTCATGAGATTATCTATCCATTAACATGGCTTTTTCCTACATTTAACACATAAAATATATCAATTCATATCAAAACATAAATCTAGGAAAATCATATGATAAGTGAGAAATACGACACAAATTGCTATGAAAATAGGAAGAATTAAAGCCCTAAAAGTAGATGTATTTCTCGCTTATCAGTGAGCAACCACAACTCAGTAGATAACAAACTTCATCAACGAAGCATGCTCAAAACATTTGAAATCAGATGATGAATCACACCAGAAGCAGAATGAAACTGAGTTTCCACAAGCAAATTAAAGCAGAAGCTATCAAGCTCAAACGAAACAGAAGCATTATACAAACACTCAAAGCAAAGCTTATCAGATTTACAATTATAGGTGGGACGCTAGTTCTAAGCTACACATACAGAAGGGGTGAAAGCCATTGGTTCAGAGGATCACACAACAAAAATGGTAGAGACCACTAATGCAATAAAGAAGGACATCCTATGTAGCATGCTACGCGATAGCTAGAGCCAGTCATCCATGGCTTAGAAGCTAAGTAACTAGGACCCAAAATAAAATACCCAAATTTACAGAACAAAAGTGCATAAACATGCATAATACGTGAGTAAGTCACTTATACAAACTTAGAGGACCATAACTCCGCAAACAGAAGCCAAAACGGAGCTCAAACGAATAATTTAGACTAAATCAGTAGCCTGTTTGGACATGTGTCCGGGCTTACAAGTCCGGACACATGCCAAGAGCAAAACCAGAGAAGTTCGGACGTACGTCCGGGCTTGTAAGTCTGAACGGAAGTCTGACAAAATATACGTGGGGAAGTCAGGACATATGTTCAGGCTTAGAAGTACAGACACATGCCGAGAGTTAAAACAGAAACACAACAGGGTGCGTCCGGACTTGTGTCTGGGCTTGTAATTCCGGACACATGCCGAGACTTGAAACCCAGAACTCATCTTCGCACCCTATCCAGACATACAAGTTCGAACGAAAGTCCGAACACGTTCAAAACTACAAAAAAATAGAAGGCTTCTGGAGCCCTGTTCGGGCATATAAGTCCGGATGGAAGTCCGGACGCGGCAAAACTAGAGACGGAATTTGCATAAACAACTCACAATTCAATGCCAAAATTCACACAATCAAACCAAAGCAAACACAAGAGAAACCATGGGGGTTTGAGAGCTAAACAACAGAAAAAATAGCATGGAAAACAATCCAAAAAACACATCGAAATTCATCCATAATCAACCCAATTTCTAAACTCCCCATGGTTGAACATCCTCCATCAAATCCATTCACCACCTACCTCAATCAAAGTGCAGAAATCCACAGGCTGAAGCCAAAGAGCAACCCAACAGACCCGCTGTTAGAAGCTTAGGCTATGTCCTCTTATACACTAAGGCCCATACTTAGGCCCATGTACTGTTAGCTCATGTACTGACTACTTACATAACGGTACTATTACTGTAGTACTATAAATAATGTAGTTATGCAGTTCTGTATTACACACACACATATTAATAAAAGCTTATGAAGTTTATTAGTATTCACGTTTTCTCATGGCATCAGAGCAAATAGAGACAAGAATACTTGTATTCCTCACCTTCGATCAGAAAAACAAGAAACAAGAAAGGAAAAGAAAAAACAACACTTTCTGATTTTCTTTTCTCTCTCGACTTTCTTTCTCCCCAACCTCACCTTCCCTACAATCGTCTGCCATGGCAAACCCAGAAGAAGAAATTACAGTTGAACAACAAGACGCCGGAAAGGATGAGCGAACTCAAGACAAAAAGGAGTCATCGACGAAAGAGAGAGACAAGATTCTCTATGTCCATCCATCCGACAATCCGGGAACCCTACTCGCGCACAAATTTTGCGGTTCTGGTTTTGCTACATGGAAACGAGCATTTACGGTAGGCTTATCTACCAAATCCAAGGTGGGATTCATTACGGGAGAAGCTAAAAGAGAAGACTTTCCTTCAGAAAAGCGAAGCGACTGGGACAAGGCAAATGGCATGGTATTAGTGTGGCTCTTCACGGCGTTGGACGAATCAATCAAAGAAAGTGTCATCTACTACTCTACTGCAGCTGAAGCATGGAAGAACCTGTGCAAAAGGTGGGATGATCCGCTAGAAACTCGATTATACGCTCTCCGCCAAGAATCGCATAAAATCGAGCAGGGAGATGACAACATTAAAGATTACTACACCCGGTGGATAAAAATCTGGAACGAACAAAGAGAATTGACGAACATACCTTCTTGTACCTGTGGTTCCGCCGCCCAAATATTCAAACAACAAGATAATGAGAAGGTCTTCGATTTTCTGATGGGTTTGCACAACTCTTATAAATGGCTCAGGAGCAACATTCTCATGGTTACCCCTCTGCCATCGCTCGACCAAGCCTATTCTATGTTAAGACAGGAAGAAAATCATAGATCTTCCCAAAAGGCCAGGAACGGCGAGAATGCTGAGAGTTTAGCCTTCGCCAACACAAACCCTAACACCGGAAGTAGAGCAAATGTGGGACGTGAAAGGAGTGCAAAGACTGACGGCAACAAAGGAAAATGTTCACACCGCAAAAATAATGGTCACACTTGTGATGAATGCTACTGGGTTAAGGGCAATTTCCCTCCACACTGGCGCAACATCCTACCAAAGTCCAAGAAACCCATATCTACTTCTGTTACAGAGGAACCATCGAAGGATGACGAAGAAGACAATCTGTTCCGGGTTTTAATAATGAACAACTTCGTGCCTTGACGACCTACTTCAAGGATAAAAAAGGAAGCATTCCGGGATTATCACAAAGATAGTTAGCATCTCTCAGTACATACCTGGAGCAGGATCATTTTTCACACAACCACGAAACTGATTTCTTTAATCAGTTTGCAGGTATTGCAATCTCTTCCCTAACAACAACCTTCTGTTCTGATTTTACGAATCTGTGGGTAATTGAATCTGGAGCCACAGATCATATTTGTGGAAATATAAGGTTGTTTTTGGATGAAAATTTTGTTGCATGCAATAACTCTATGAGAATGCCTGATGGTCACCCTGGTTGCATAAAAGGTTTTGGTGCTGTGAAATTAACAACAAATTTCCTGCTTGAGAATGTTCTTTATGTGCCCACTTTTAAGTTCCATTTATTATCTGTTAGGAAACTTCTCATGTAGATACATGCTAAGATACTTATGTATGATAACACATGTCTTTTGCACGACCTTGATAGCACATTTCATGTCACTATAGGCTATGAAAAAAGGGGTCTGTATGTTCTTTTGTTGGAAGCTTTGAATGTTTTTGTTTGTAATAGAACCCATCAGAGTACTGTCTGCTACAGATTGTAAACAAAGTTCTTTAGCTCATATGAAAACCATCAATAAAGATTCCCTTGTTTCCTCTGTTAATAATGATATACACATTTGGCATTTAAGACTAGGGCATCCTCCCTTAGACAAAATTGTTCAACTTAAACTTGTTAAAAACCATAAAACAGATGAGAATTACTTCTGTGACAGTTGTAATAGAGCCAAAAACCATAGACTTCCTTTCCCACAATCTACAACTGTTAGTGCCCAAATATCTAATCTTTTACATATTGACATATGTGGCCCATTCAGACAAACTACATATGACAATAATAGATATTTTCTAAGTATACTTGATGTCAAAAGTAGAGCCCTTTTGGTAAAACTTTTAGCTAATAAATCAGAAGCATTTCCCTTTCTGAAATCTTTTATCATCTATGCTGAAAGACAATTTGAAAAAAGAGTTAAATGCATTAGATCTGACAATGCACTAGAGTTAGGAAGCTCCAATGAAGGGAAATTTTTCTTCCAATCTTTAGGAATAACCTACCAAACTTCATGCTCTCACACTCCCCAACAAAATGGGGTAGTTGAGAGAAAACATAGATATCTGATGGAGACAGCTCGAGCTCTTTTCTTTCAATCTCAAATACCATTGGATTTTTGGGGAGAGTGCATCATTACTGCCACTGACTTGATTAATAAACTCCCTAGTTTAGCATTACAAGAAAAAACCCCTTTTGAAGTCTTATACAATAAACCAATAGATTACAGTGAGCTCAAACCTTTTGGATGCCTGGTTTATGCTCTTATTTTAGGACCCAAACAAGGAAAGTTCAGTTCCAAATCCAATCCATGTATTAATTATAGGTCTGGCTAAGGGTCAAAAGGGTTACAAACTGCTAAGATTGAAAGATCACAAAATAATTGTATCTAGGGATGTTTATTTCCATGAAACTGTTTTCCCCTACAAACATCCAAATTCTGACTTCTTCAAAACACAAGAAAACATAGTTGATACTGTAAATCCTCTTCCTCCTGTCTACATTTCAGATGATGAGAGTACTCCATTTGACACACCAGAAACCCACAAAAATGCACCAAATTTCCCTCAACCTGTTACAGACACCACAAATACACTCTCTGAGACAACACAATCTGTAACAGAAACATCACATCCAATACCTGAAACAACTTCTGTCCCTGAATCCTCTCAAACAGATCAGAACATTAGAAGATCCTTTCGTACCTCCCATCCTCCTACATACCTCAAAGACTATCACATATGCTCAGCCCAACTTGAGCAAGACCTTTTTACAGAAATTCTTAAAAACATAATCGATGCCACACATCCTGATTCTGATAACAAATATTTCTAGCTGCATACTCTCACCAATATCACACTTACCCCTTCTTTCGTTGCTACTTCTTTTCAAAATCAACAAACATATGATAAGATTCTTGATATCCAAGAACCTCAAACATATGAAAAAGCAATACACAAACAACATTGGGTTGAAGCTATTAATAAAGAGCTACAAGCCTTAACAGAAAATGACACTTGGGAACTAACCAAACTGCCAAAGAATAAAAAGGCCATAGGCTGCAGATGGGTTTTTAAAACCAAATTAAAAGCATATGGTACCTTGAAAGGGTACAAAGCTAGACTTGTAGCTAAAGGATACAACCAAAAACATGGCCTTGACTACACCGAAACATTCTCACCAGTTGTGAGAATGACAACAATAAGGAGCCTTTTGGCAGTTGCTATTAAAAATCATTGGAAAATACATCAAATTGACATAAATAATGCATTTATTCATGGGTTTCTTCACGAAGAAATATACATGAAACTTCCAAAGGGTCTACAAGCAGAAGGAAATGTTAATGCTTGTCGCCTTAAAAAATCTCTTTATGGCCTCAAATAATCATCAAGACAATGGTTTGCTCGATTAAGCAATTTTCTAGAAAACATTGGATATCAAAAATCTGAAAATGATTCTTCTCTGTTTTCAAAACATAATATGTCACATGTTACTTTTCTTACTGTCTATGTGGATGATCTTCTTATGACAGGAAATGATCCTAATGAAATAAGTACTCTAAAACAACAACTAGATCACGAATTCAAAATTAAAGATCTAGGACAACTTCACTTCTTTTTGGGAATGGAGTTTTTATTTCATGAGACAGGTCTTATCATCACTCAGAGGAAGTTTTGTACTAAAATACTTGCTGAACATGACATGCTCAACAAGAACAGCTATGTCTCGCCCCTACATCAGACGGACAAACTTGGTATTGATGATGGTGAGACACTTCCAAACCCTACTATATACCGCAGTCATGTTGGTAAACTTAATTATCTCACTCATACACGTCCAGATATTGCATATACTACACAACTTCTTAGTCATTTTCTGCAGGAACCAAAAGAGAAACACATGAAAGCAGCCCTTCACACACTGCAGTACCTGCGTGGGACTTTACAGTATGGTATCTATTTAAATCACAGAACAATTTTTTCACTCTTAGCTTACTGTGACAGTGACTGGGCTGGTTGCCCAGTCACTCGCAAATCTGTTTCAGGTTACTATATAATGCTTGGAGGATCACCTATTGCATGGAAATCCATGAAGCAAAGTAGTGTGTCTCTTTCATCAGTAGAAGATGAGTACAGAGCCATGCGATCTGTAACTTTAGAGTTAGCCTGGATCAGTCGAGTAGTGACAGAGCTTGGGAGTTCAACAAGTTCAACCCATTCCAATCAAGTGTGACAACAAGTCTGCTGTGTACATTGCTCGAAACCCAGTGCAACATCAACGCACCAAACATATTGAGGTGGATATTCACTACGTGCGACAGAAGATACAAGCGGGACTCGTTACAGTAAACCACATCTCCAACAAGTACCAGCTAGCTGATTTCCTTACAAAGCCTCTTGCTGGAAAAACATATTCATCCCTGTTACATGACATTGGCCTTATCTTGCTCCAAGATCTCCTCTGTACAGACACTCGATCTTGAGGGGGGTGTTAGAAGCTTAGGCCCATGTCCTCTTATACACTAAGGCCCATACTTAGGTCCATGTACTGTTAGCTCATGCACTGACTACTTACATAACGGTACTATTATTGTAGTACTATAAATAATGTAGTTATGCAGTTCTGTATTACACACACACATATTAATAAAAGCTTATGAGGTTTATTAGTATTCACGTTTTCTCACCCGCAGATTAGATCGGACCAAAACAACACTGAATTGAAAATTCCAAACCAAAGCCAAAATCAGAAACCCGAACTCCAACTAAGAACAAAACCACAATGAAATACCCCGTAATTAAAAACAGTGATTAATTAGGCTAATTATACTTTTAAAAGCTTAATTACACTAAAATAAATACTAGGGAACAAATCCCGAAGAAAACGGACCTTTAAAATGGGTTAAAAGCATAAACGAACCTTAAAGCGCGTTTTTCGAGGAAACCGGGAAAACGCGACTTTAAGCGGGTCAAATAGACTCGTAATAATCTTGGTCAACTAAATAGTCACTAATAAATATTAGTGAAGCTTTAGAACCAATAAAATTAATTAAACGAGAAAATTCCGGAAAACGGGTACCGGTTAGTGAAAACTGTAACAACCGGTAAGTTGTGGGGTGAGAATGCAAATAAAGAAACTTAGTGTGTCCACTTTGCAAATAAAAATGTAAAATCTGTGTGTGTGTGCATATGTGGACCGATTTCCCCTCCCTCTCTCATTTATCAATTGTCTCTTATTTGCTAAAGGACAAAACTAATAAGTAAAAAGCAAAAAATTAGACTCTCTCTCCTCACTCCCCTCTTCACTCACGTTTTTGCACCCCTCCCTATTCTCTCTTTTCTCTCTTCTTCTTCTACCTTGCGACACCAATGGAGAAAGGAAGAAACTCACACAACCCCCTCCTTCTCTCCTCTTGTTAACCCACTAATCTTGCTCCAAAAATTACAAAATTAGTACCATTGGAATCCCCTTACAAAGGAGAACACTTCCCTCCTTTCAAAAATCTAAAAGCTCCATTTTCGATTTTATGGGTGTCCACCATTTGGAGATTTGAAGCCACCATTAGAAGCACCTTCACCTCCTTATCATCCTGAGGTAAAAAGAATTCCGAAAATCCATCGTTTCTAGCTCTCATCAGCATTTTAAGAAGTTTCAGTTTTTGAATGCTTTGTTCTTCTTGCTCTAGCCGATTTGGCTTCTCTTGTGGGCTAGAAATCTTGTTCTTTCACTAGTCAAGAGCTTCATCCATTCATTGGAAGGTAACACTCTTTTCTAAACCCTAAAACTCAAATTCTAGGGTTAGTATAAAAATGAATGCTAAATGGTATGGTGTATGTATTATGTGCTGTAGCACTTTGTGTGTGGGAACCCTATTGGGACCGAGAACAAAGAGAAGAAAAGAAGAGAAGAGGAAAGGAAAGAAAGGAAACCAACAAGACAAGGTAAATGCCCTTACCTTGAGTTAGTTGTGTATATTGTGTTGTAACAGTTTTGAGTATCAAAAACAAGTAATGTATTTGAGTAATGAGTAGTGGTAATGTAGTAGTGTATTGGAGGAAAGAATGTAACAGTTTTTGAAGTTTTAAAATGAAGTTTAAAAGCTTGGGAAAACAATGGGTAGTATGTGTATATGTGCAGGAATTGTAATGTGTATATTGGAGTTGAATTGTGTGTATAAGAAGTGTTGTGTAAACAGGTTGTGAGAATGTGAATTTGTGAGCTGAAATAATGTGTGGAGAAAGTAAGAATTATAGGGGAGACCATGTCAAAATTTGTGTAGAAAGGAGAGGACTTGAGTTGTTTAAGAAGAGGAAGTATTTGGAGAGTTTAGGAGGAATGTTAGTACCTTGTAACAGATTTGAATATGAGTTTGTAAATGAGATGGAACTAGGTTGTGAGCTAATGTATTTAAGATGCTAAGAGTGGCATTGGATGAGGAGGTATTGGAGTATAAGAGTAGAGGGAAAAATCTGTAGCATAAGGTGTAAGGGAAGAAACAATGGGAGTGTTGAGTTGAAACTTGGGGAAATTGAGTGTATAAATAAGCATAGGATTGTGTAATGTATTAAGGAATGAATTAGCATGATTTAGAGTGTCTAAATAGTACTAAAACATGTTAGGATGCATGTAGGAAGAATAGGGAAGCAATGGGTGAAATTGGGAAAAGAAAACAAGGCCTGTAGCAAAGTTCTGCTACTGTCCGACCCACAGCCTGGATCGGACGCTGGGTCGGACAAGGCCTGAACAACGAAAATAAACTTTCTGGAACCGTCCGACCCAGAGCCGTGAGTCGGACGTGGGTTGGACGGGCCTTGAGAAACGACGGTAATTCTTTCTGGAATGGTCCGACCCAGGGCCGTGAGTCGGACATGGGTCGGACAGGCAAAAATTTTCTTCATCGAAGTTTCTGACTTCGTCCGACCCAGAGGTTGGGTCGGACATGGGTCGGACATAGCTTGGATGACGAAACTGAAACCTTCTGGAATGGTCCGACCCAGAGGTGTATGGGTCGGACAAATAGTGCTGGGTCGGCGAATGAATTTCAGAGAACGAGAAACTTACTGGAATGGTCCGACCCAGGTGTTGGGTCGGACGGTGGGTCGGACGGCCCAAACACTTACAAAAAAATAAATAAATGTTTTTACAATATGACTATAGTAATCATATGTATGTATATGTATATGCCTATACACCGGTATGCATATATAAGTAGTAATACACCATTAATGAAGTAATAATGGTAAGAAATTAAGTAAATGTGTAAGGAAGTAAGTTTATGAAGTAGTAAAGGAAAGAATGGTTTTATAACCAAGTAAGAAAGTAAAGGAGTAGTAAGTATGCATTGAAGGTATCAATGAAGGAGTAAGTAGATCAATAATAGATCATTGATCATACTACTTCGTGTATGTATAGGAATCCCATAGTTGAGCTCCAAAGGAACCGGTAGTACCCTACGACGGTGAACGGTATGATTTCCTCATGCCCTGTATCCTAACTTGGTTACCCCGATTTGTGTGCCTATGTGATCACCAATAAGATAAATGCACGAATCGGACTTATATTGCACTTAATTGTGTTTGAACTATATTGTTCTTGTTTTATGCACTTGAACATTTAGTTTGTATAATTCATGAAATGTATGAATGGAAATGAAGTGTATGTGTAAGTATGAGTACTTGTGTATTGTATGCATGTATGGGAAGTAAGTATGGACTTCTACTAATTCCTAACCATCTAACTCCTAACATGAGTAATGAGTATAATGGAATGAGTAGAAGCCCGATATAGTTTCGGCCACGCGTGAGGATAAGGAGACACAAGAGGTTGGATCCGAATCCTGGCTATAATCTTTTCCATGGACCAAATCCCTTGAGTGGGTAGCATCCTGGATTAGTGGGCCACCCTAAAGCCCGGTGGTGGGATGTAGTAATCCCTGCCCGGAGGTCATACCGACTTAACTGGAAGTAAAGTATGTAAGAAGTAAGTATTGTATTTGTATTGGTCTTGAATATTGTAAGTCATTGACCCGGAGTAAAAGTATTGAACACCCGATTAACCCGGGTGTGTAATAAGGCTAACAAGACCTTTGTATGTAATGGAGAATTGTATCTCCGTAATGCGGTGAGTATGGTAAGTATGAATGAATGACTTGTATTGTATTCCTTGTATGTATTGTATGTATGTATGCTTGGTAAAATGAATGTATTGTATTGTATTGTATAAAGCATGTATGTATGTATGAATGAAACGAACCGCATGTACTCGACCAATTAATTGGCGTACCCTCGCTAGTACGCGGGGTATGCGGTTATCATATGCAGCGTAAGCTGACCCCCTAGGGGGAATGTTTTTACTCCACAGGTACCCGCGAGGCGTGACGGAAGGGTAAGGACGGAATGTGACACTTTTTGGTAGATAGTAGGATTGAGATGGTGTACTGAGTTGTACACGGCTAAGGCCTTTGTGTAGCCGGTGTACCATGTGGTACACCTTTTTGGATAATGAATTCATGATTGGATAGTAAGGAGAGAATGTATAAACTCTTAGTTTTTGGGAAGTAGCACTGGATTGTAATTCGTATAACTTGGATACTCGGTAATCAAATGTAAGCTAAGTATTTGGTATTGTAAAGTAAGTAGTATGTATGTATTTCATTCTAATCATCAGACCGAAACGGTAAGTAGTAGTAGCCTTGTTAACCTTGGAGGGTTAACGGCGTTGTATCACCCGCCGGGAGTAAGTATGTATTCCGCTGCGAGAAGGGTAAGTATGGGATTGATTAGAGGATAATGGAAGGATTAGCGGTTGGGGTGTTACACACAAACTAACTCACAAATCAAACCTGAATGCAGACGAAGAAGCAACACAATAAAAGAGCCTCACAACCCTAACAACAATGCAGCAAACTGACCACCAATGGAAAATAGAACAATAGAGATGGAAGAAGGGAAAGGAAGGAGTGTTGAAGAAAACTGTCGAGAGATTACGAACGGGAAAAAGAGCGGACAAGGGAATCATCCTTTTCTAAATCAATACCTTAATTCTGATTTACAAAAAGATCTTCTTGCCCTCTCCCACTACTTCTATCCACAACAAAGCCTAATTGTCATAAAATACACTTAAAACAAGATATTGACATAAATCCAACTTACATAAAATCCGGGTTATAACGGTATTTGCTTAGATTTTTACTATTTCTTCTCTTTGTTAAAAAAAATAGAAAAAGCAAAAGATTATAGTTTTTTGTGAAGTAGGGATTATGAGTAAATCGTCTAAATATTTGTTCAATCTTACTCTCTTGTGTATATTTGTTTACTTGTTGTATGGTTCTACCGCTACCACATACGTATTACTTCACTATAAGTGAATTGCTTTTAGGACCGGCCTGCAAATAAAATTATAATAAAAGAATGACTCATAATTTCTTCTAAAAATTAGGGTGAAATAAATAATACTATGTATTATTGGAAAAGAATGTGACAGTGAAATTATAGGTAATAAGATAAAAATCAAATTTTTATGATACCAATATTTCATCTATTTTTAATCATGGAAAATAAAAGTAAAGAACTCATCTACTTTTATATTGGATATGACATGTGACAATGGATCAAGATAAAAACACAAGATGATAAGCAACAAATAGAAATCTATCATTTTTTAAATATTTTAGAAATATGTGAAATTTGTTATAATTGTAGCGGTAAGAAGAGGAAATAGCATAATCTTATTTTTGTTTAAAAAACGATTATATTTTGCTAAGGTTGCATTTGTTTGGTTCCAACAGTCTTCTATTTCTTCTTATCATTTAGATTAACGGATTATTTTAAAAAATTCATGTTTAGTGAGAGTAGGGATTAGAAAATCATTTAACTTGAATATTTGTTCACTGTTTCTCACTTGTGTACTAGCCACAAAGTCTGGGAAGGTGGGCTGTTAAAACTGATTAATACTTTCTTCAATTTCAAGATATAAGTTCTCTGAGTTTATTTCTACAAATTTGTTGTTATTGTAAACCGAGAATAATCATGATTATACTTAGAGAAAAATGGATTTATTTTCAAAGTCATGCTTTGGAATCATACTAAAGGTCTACTATTCCTTCCCATAATTAAGATAAACATAAATATTTGAATTTTTTTAGGTTTTTAGGTTTTTCTGAAAGTAGAGATTAAATTATTCACATATTTGTTAACTCATACTCTCTTGTGTGCAATTGTTTATTGGCCACACGGTTGTGTGTAAATACACTCATTACACATAAGGCTTACTTCACTACTGTAGGATCGGGTGGCTAACTCAAACCAATCAAAGGTGTGAGTCTAAGGATTGGTTTGACTCAATCAGCCTTCTTAACTGAGAAGCACTCTGTGAGATAGAGGCACTCAATCGAATTAACCAAACTAAGATTGCGGAAGACTTTTGCGGTAATTGTAGTGAAATGGTGAAAGGAAAGAAGGACTCTATGGAACTCAGCAAGATACACAAATAAGCTATTTCATTTCCTGGTCAAATAAAATAACTTACAAATGCCCACTAAGTAGAAAGGATCTACTTAGCAGTTTTCACTCACTCACCCAACACACTTTCTAATCAGAACAATGATAAGTGTAGTGAAACTAGGATCTTCCTAGGTAGAGTCTATCTAACGGCGCTAACTAACTTGGTACTTAATCTCTCTCTCTTTCTGGCTTACAATGCGATTCTCTTTCTCTCTCTAAGCTCTGAAATAATCCTCAATGAAAGCACACAAGAAAACTAACTATTACACATCTTATTTATACTCTAAGTACAACAGCAAGTCGAAGGAGTTAGTTCCGAAAATACCGGAACTAACTTAGTGGGCAACTTCCAACGGCTCTTAAGTGGTCTTCTTACTTGGGCCGCGATCTTCGGATGTTGAGGAAGACTTTCATGACCGTTGTGGCACTTAAGACATTCCGAGTTGACTCCTGATTTTCCGCAACAGCACGAGAGAGTCTTTGAGGTCTTCTTTGTTGCGCCGGACTCTATCGAAGAGGATCACTCTTTGTGTCTGTCAAGTGATGATTGACTCTGTCGCAGTGAAAGGCTATCTCTGCAACACTCCGATGTCCCAACAATTTCCCCCTTGTTGCTGATGATAGCAAACCTTCGTGAATCCCGATGGAGTCAATCCTGAAAATAGAAACACAAGGACTAGGGGAACCAACCCTGTCAAAGTTCCCCCTTAATAGCAGCAGTGGCAACTGAGTTCAAAGACTCCATTAAGGTTCCCCCTTGATCGGAGAGGAACTCCAAGCAAGCAAACAATAAATAAGCAGTGTAATATGCAGGATAGTATAGAAGGCAGTTAAATCACTAGACCACCTGGTCCAGCAGCACAAATCCAGAAGCAGTTTAAAACAACAGCAGAATAACCCGTACACCAGACGGGATTCACGCTTCCCCCTTTTGCTTTCATCAGAGGGAAGCCCACAGTATCAAAAAGTCAGTCAAAGTATTCACACAAAAACCAGCAAAAGTGTTTAGAACTTAAAAACAACCTAAGATCTAACACTACAAACACACGTCATTCTAGGGGTTTGGGTTTAAGGTGGATTGGATGTCAAGGAGTTGGTCTTGCAAGGCCGCCACCGTCGTCTCTATCCCGGCGAGTCGGTCCATCATCCGCTTCTGGCCCTGAATCAGCTCGGCTGCATGCGCAATGAGGCGCTCCACTTTCTCCAGGAGGGGTTGGAGTGAAGCTTGAGGGACTGCCTCTTGAGAAGTGGATGTCCCCGCCGTCGTTGGAGTAGATGGTGGGGGCAGCAGCTTGATTTGTCGATTGAAGTCAGCCGATTCAGATACCGCAGGTTGATGGTGTCTGCCTCCTCGATGGACTCTGGCGTCGAAGTCGCCAAGGGTACCTGAAAGAATTGGAATATGCGAGGCAACCAGAACACGTACCCCAAGGAGTGTTTCGGGGTGTCGACCGACTGGGCTAGGTGATGGAGAATTATATGAGCCAGATTGATAGAGTGACGATTGATGATACAGTACATTATGGCGAGGTCCAAGCAGTTGACCATGAGATTTCCTTCCTTCCTTGGGACAATGTTTTTGATGACCAGAATGTGAAGGAGTTGGTGTAAAATGGAGAGATCGCCACGGGGTATGGGAGAGCCAATCTTTTTCTTGGAGGAGAAAAAGCGATAGATTTTATTTTGTGGGACCCCGGGAATCTTAGGAAGAATTCCTTTCTCATAGAATGACAGGCCAGTAGCAGGAACGCCAAGAACTTGGGACAATTTTGCAAGATCGAAGAAGATTGGGGTAGAATTAACAACAGACTGAGCAACACCGTTTCGGATGACAAGGTTTGGAAAGAAGTCGGCCGACTCTGTGGGATACCACTCAGTAATCTCACAGAAGAGATGTTTCCACCCCTGAACTTCTAGCATAGTAACTAACTCCCCTAGGTTGGAAGATAGAGCCCAAGAGAAGTCAAGGAACTTACCCCTAACGATATTCGGGTGATAGATATAAGGCTGGGAGTTGCAGATTTCGTGTGTCAGGTGCGATAAATGTGGCGACGTCATGGTTGGGTGAGATTAAGGGCGACGATTTAGGCGGGTTAGGTGCGGATAGATGACGTGTATAGTAGCGCTAGAGTAATAGGTGTGCTAAGTAACAAAACATATTTCACTGATACAAGTGCAAACAACGACAGACTCTATGAGACATGGGGGAGTACCTGCTGAAGATTGCGGTAGGGGCAAGGAGATGCGACCGTCTAGGTAGATGGAGTCAATCCGATTGCTGATCGCAGTGCTTCGAATCTTGCTGTAGACAAGGGTTTAGTAAAAATATCTGCAAGTTGATCTTCTGTGGGCACAAAGTCAAGTTGGATAAGCTTTTTCTCGACGCAGTCTTTCAAGAAGTGAAAACGTATTTCGATATGTTTGGTTCTTGAGTGTTGGACTGGGTTTTCGGATATTTTGATTGTGCTTTTGTTGTCACAAAAGATTGGGATTTGTTCTTGGGTGACATGATAGTCTTGAAGTTGTTGTTTCATCCAAAGGAGTTGGGAGCAACGGGCTGCAGCAGAGACATACTCTGCCTCCGCTGTAGACAGTGCTACGGAGTTTTGTTTTTTGGAGGACCATGAAACAAGGCAAAGACCCAAGAACTGTGCATTACCTGAAGTACTCTTTCGATCTTGGAGAGAACCAGCCCAATCAGAGTCACTATATCCAGATAAAGTAAAAGTGGGAGATCGTGAATACCATAGATAGAGTGTACTTGTACCTTTAAGATAGCGAAAGATACGCTTGACTGCTTTGAGGTGAGACTATTTTGGAGCTGCTTGGAAGCGAGCACAAAGACAGACTGCGTGAAGAATATCTGGGCGACTGGCAGTCAGGTACAAGAGAGACCCTATCATTCCTCTATATTCGGTGGCATTGACTCTGACTCCGTCATCATCGGGATGCAGTTTGGCAGATGTACAGCTTGGTGTGGACATACTCTTGGCATTTTTGAGGTTGTATTTAGCAAGGAGTTCCTTGATGTACTTTTGTTGATGAATCTTGATCCCGTCCCTTTCCTGTTCAATTTGTAATCCTAAGAAGAACTTGAGCTCACCTAACTCATTCATGGAAAACTCTTGCTTCATAAGGTTAGCAAAATGGTCGCAGAGGGTGTTACTTGTAGAACCATAAATAATATCATCAACATAGATCTGTACAAGGAGTAAGTCATGTGATGAATGTAGAATGAAGAGCGTTTTATCTACGTTACCTCGAGAGAAACCATTTTGGCAATAGATATGTAGACAGTCTTTCATACCAGGCACGTGGAGCCTGTTTCAGCCCGTAAAGGGCCTTACACAGTTTGTAGACGTAGTCGGGATGGACGGAGTCTGTGAACCCTGGTGGTTGCTCGACGTAGACTTCTCTATCAATGTAGCCGTGGAGGAAGGCTGTCTTAACATCCATTTGATATAATTGGAAACCTTTAAAAGCGGCAAACACAATGAGCATGCGAATTGCTTCAAGACGAGCTACAGGAGCGAAGGTTTCGTCATAATCAATCCCTTCTTCTTGATTGTAGCCCTGAACAACTAATCGAGCTTTATTCCTGAAAACTTGTCCTGCAGTATCAAGTTTATTACGAAAGACCCAACGAGTACCAATGGTTTGTTGATGTCTGGGGCGAGGAACTAACTCCCAGACAGCATGTCGCTGGAGAGAATTGAGTTCCTCCTGCATAGCAGTAACCCAATCACTATCAAGGAGTGCTCTTTGATGTTTCTTGGTTCAGTGCTAGACAGAAAAGCACCAAAGGCACAGAGATTTTGCATAGCTTGTAGGCGTGTTTGAACACCGGAGTTTGGGTCTGTAATGATGTTTTCAGGAGGGTGAGCTGATTTTTGCTGGAACTGTCGACGTGAAGCAGGAGGGGTGTGTCTTTGTCAGAGGAGTCAAAAGTCAAGTTTGTGGTAAGGGTGTCTCCGGGTTATGGTCAGAGTCAGTAGATTCTGATGAATTGTTGTTGTTTGCTGGGGAATCATGAGGAGTGATGGAGTGGGACTCAGGGAGTCTTCCTATTGGTACAGTGATGAAGTGTGGATCGGTGAGAAAATCATCAGGGGCAAAGTCAAGTTGATCAGAAGATGAGCCAACGTTGTGGGACTCATCGAACTTGACATGTGGGCTTTCTTCTAAACATTGAGTTCTCAGATTGATAACACGATAAGCTTTGCTTTTAGAAGAATAGCCAAGAAAGATACCTTCATCACTTTTAGGAGAGAACTTACCCAAGTTGTCCTTACCATTATTGTGGATAAAGCACTTACATCCGAAACGCTGAGATGTATAAGACTTGGTTTACGTTGACGGAGTAGTTCATAGGGTGTCTTGTGAAGGAATGGATGAATCAACGCACGGTTTAACACATAGCATGCTGTTTAACAGCTTCTGCCCAGTAAGATGGAGTGAGTTGACTGTCAATGAGCATGGTGCGAGCCATTTCTACCAAGGTTCTATTCTTGCGTTCAACTACTCCGTTTTGTTCTGGAGTACGTGCTGATGATATTTGGTGATCCACTCCGTTGTCCCTGCAAAACTCATCAAACGACTTGTTGCAAAATTCAGTACCCTGGTCCGTTCTCAGGGTTTTTAGAGTAAATGAAAATTTGTTACAAGCATTTTATGGAGTTGGACAAACTCCGTAAAAGTTTCATCTTTAGTAGATAGAAAATGACCCAGGTCCACCTGGAATAGTCATCGACTATGACCAGGATGTACCTCTTACCGCTTCTGCTTTGTGTACGCATGGGGCCAACAAGATCCATGTGTAGTAGTTCTAGGGAGAGCTAGTAGAGAGAGTAGGCTTACTTTTGAAGGAGGACCGGGTGTGTTTACCTTTTACACATGCTTCACAGACAGAGTCTGTGTCAAAGGTGTCTGGTAAACCAATCACCAAGTCCTTGCTTTTGAGTTTGTTCAACAGCTATGATTTGCGTGGCCAAGTCTGGAGTGCCATAGCAGTGAGTTTTTGGATGCACGTTGAGACAGACTTGATCGTCTGGGTTATGGAGTTAAGCACATTTTGTAGAGATTCCTTCTCTACGTCCCACAGCTTTTAAAGAACCTGTACGCTCATCATAAACCTTACAATCCGAAGAGGAGAAAAGTACCAAATTGAATCTATCACAAATTTGAGAAATACTTAGTAAACTGTGTTGGAGTCCAGTGACCAGATGGACTCCATCAATTTTAAATTTTGAGGGGTTACCTACGGACCAACTCCCACGATTTCACCCTGGTTGTTGTTTCCAAAAGTAACCTTACCTCCTTGGTAGGATGAAAGCGAATTGAATTGATTTGGATCTCCAGTCATGTGACGAGAGCATCCACTGTCCAAGTACCAGCTGTCTCCATTCGCCTTCACCTACAAAAGAACAGATCATTTGTTAGATTTGGGAACCCAGATGTACTTGGGTTCCCTTTTCGAGCCAGACTGTTTCAATTTTTCTCGTGCTTCAAGTATCAATTTAACACGTTTGACATTAAAAGAGAGATCTCTATTCAGTTTATCACATGCACTGTCTCGATGTCCAAGACTCCCGCAGTAGCCACAAATCTTGGTTGGTGGAAGATTGACGTATTTCTGTTGTCCTTTCCACCAGGAGTCGAATTTTTCTTTTTCTTGATATCGTTTGACTCTGTTGTCGGATTTGGACATATTCTTTGGAATGTCGAACTTACCTTTGTGCCACTTGGGCGTGGATTGAGTGGATCGAACTCCGGATTGTAGATTTACAATCTGGTGAGAGAGTTGTTCTACCTTAGAACGAAGAGTATCTCGATCTTGGCTAATTTCTTTGATTTTGGAGTTGGCCCACTCAGGTAATTCGGAGGAGGTGACTTGTTTGATAAACTTGACTGGCTTAAGGGAAAGAGCGTGCTCCTTTTCTTTCAGTCTTTGAGTGAGATTTTTGATAGTGGTGTTTAGGGATATGTTTTTGGATTCAGAGGCATTAAGATCATTTTGAAGAGAACAGCACTTGTCAGTAAAAATGGTGAGGTCTTGTTTGAGGGAGTCGATCAGGGTGAGAGACTCTTTCTGGTCACCCTGTTTAAACTGAGTGCATTCTAAGGTATCATGAAGTTCCTTTTGAAGGGAATCAACATGACGCCTTGATTCTTGTAGATCTAACCTGAGAGAGCAAGAGATGGTTTTTGTTCCTCAGCTTCATCTCTTAGTGCATACATAAGACTTTTTGAGATTTCGAGTTCCTCAGATAGCTCGGTTATCTTGCTGGTAAGACTTGCTTTGAGAGAGTTGTTCTCGGAGACAATTTTAGCAATTAAGGTCATAAATCCCATAGGAGAAATACGGTAAAGGTCTGTTTCAAGGTGAGAACGAGTTACCTCATTATCAGGAATCATGGACTCCGTCGTGTCATGTGCCATTAGACATACCAATCCGCTGGACTCTATGTCTGGATCGTCGGAGTCTGAATCGCCCCATCCAACAGCTGCCATCAGCGATCTCCCTTGAGATTTTCCATACTGGTTCTTGAGTAGGGAACATTCCTTCTTGAAGTGACCGGTTTATTGCAGTTGAAGCAAGTGACAGAATTGAAGGCTTGTTTGAGGTGTTTGAGAACGACCGACTCTGACGATTTGGTTGGTTACGCATGAATTTTCGGAAGTTCTTACTATGAAGACGAAGTCTTCCATAGTCTCAGCCTCACTTTCTCAACAATAATGTCTACCACGCTCTGCCTTAGCTTGTCTGATTTGAGTATCAGCGACATAGGCTCCTTCTTGAGTGAACTGAGTCGAATTAACCTGCAAGGCTTGGTCATTCAAAGTGGAGACTTACTAGAAGAGGAGAAGAAGTATTACCACACTTCTTTCGAACATTCTTCTTGTATTTATCTACAGATTGTAGATAGGAACCTAGGTCTTGACAACTCCATTTGGATAAGTCCTTGCATGCTTTGGTAGAGATTACCGTTTCTGCCCACTCTTCTCTCAGACTGTCCAGCAATTTGTGCAAGACACTCTCTCTATCTGGTAGGATGCTAACTTCCTGCATAGTAGTGGTTAGTAAATAGAAACGATCAAGCACTTCTTCCAGAGACTCACCGGGTTTTTGCAGAAAATTTTCATAGTCCATTCGAAGTTCTTGAGCTTTGCATTTCTTTAGTTCAGTGACTCCTTCGTGAGTTGCTTGAAGGAGAGTCCAGATCTCATTAGCGGACTTACAGTGATTTACTCTCCTTTGTTCTGGGATGGACAAGCAAGTGTATATTGCGCGTGATGCTTGACGATTCAGCTCGTACCTCTTGCGATCTGCAGCAGTCCATGTGGATCGGTCAGGATTGACTGCAAGATCTCCTCCAGTGACTATCTCCCAAAGCTCGGAGTTGACAGACTCGATGTGTTGCTCGATCTCGTTTTTCCAGTGGTCGTAGTTGGTGGAGGTGAGTCTGGGATGCTCGAAGTGCATTTTGTTGTTTTGATTGGCGAAGAGGTCTGCCATTGCTTCGTTGATTGTATGTTAGCCTAAACTAGCTCTGATACCACGTGTAGGATCGGGTGGCTAACTCAAACCAATCAAAGGTGTGAGTCTAAGGATTGGTTTGACTCGATCAGCCTTCTTAACTGAGAAGCACTCTGTGAGATAGAGGCACTCAATCGAATTAACCAAACTAAGGTTGCGGAAGACTTTTGCGGTAATTGTAGCGAAATGATGAAAGGAAAGAAGGACTCTGTGGAACTCAGCAAGATACACAAATAAGCTATTTCATTTCCTGGTCAAATAAAATAACTTACAAATGCCCACTAAGTAGAAAGGATCTACTTAGCAGTTTTCACTCACTCACCCAACACACTTTCTAATCAGAACAATGATAAGTGTAGTGAAACTAGGATCTTCCTAGGTAGAGTCTATCTAACGGCGCTAACTAACTTGGTACTTAATCTCTCTCTCCTTCTGGCTTACAATGCGATTCTCTTTCTCTCTCTAAGCTCTGAAATAATCCTCAATGAAAGCACACAAGAAAACTAACTATTACACATCTTATTTATACTCTAAGTACAACAGCAAGTCGAAGGAGTTAGTTCCGAAAATACCGGAACTAACTTAGTGGGCAACTTCCAACGGCTCTTAAGTGGTCTTCTTACTTGGGCCGCGATCTTCGGATGTTGAGGAAGACTTTCATGACCGTTGTGGCACTTAAGACATTCCGAGTTGACTCCTGATTTTCCGCAACAGCACGAGAGAGTCTTTGAGGTCTTCTTTGTTGCGCCGGACTCTATCGAAGAGGATCACTCTTTGTGTCTGTCAAGTGATGATTGACTCTGTCGCAGTGAAAGGCTATCTCTGCAACACTCCGATGTCCCAACAACTACCAAATCCTTATTCTAGTACTTCCGACCCCAACCCACAAAATGGTTGTTATCATAAGCCAATGAGTTCCATATTTTTCTTCTTTGTTTCATGAATTTGCATCACACAAATTTTACTTTCCAAAAGTGTGAAACATTTCAAATTAATTATATTAGTTGTTTTATTTCTTGAAACATGAAACATTATAGTTTATAAAATATTACATAATGAATACTTTGTAACATTTTTAACAAAAAAATATTTTGTCATCAATGTGAAGAAAACCCAAATATTTTATTTTATACGATTAAAAACATATTATAAATGCAAACTACGTAGCATATTTGACATCCCACATGATATTTTTATAAAATGCACCATATTATTAGGGGCGGACCGAAGTGGTGCACGTGGGGTCACGTGACCCCATGACTTTTGAAAAAAAATTAATTATAGTAAGTTTTCATGTAGTTTTTTTATAAAATAGTAGATATTTTATGTCTTGGTCACCTCATAAATATCATAAAAATTAACTATAGAAATTTCTATTTGTCAGTGACCCCATAACATTGAATCTCTGGGTCCGCCTCTGCATATTATTAACCTAGATTTTTGTAAAATACATATCTTTGTAAAAAAAGTTTGTACGACAACTATCAAACTAAACATATTTTAAAGCTTTTGAACGAGAATAATACATTTGAGAGGATTTTAACATAATTAATAATCTTATTTGTTGATTAACTAGTCATTATGGTTTAATATTAAAGTTAAAGCTAGTAAATAAAAAATGTAAACTTTTGTAACAAAAGCATTTAGTCCTTTAGATAAACAAAAACAATTAGCAACTTTGTAATTTTTAAATTTAATTCAAATATTTGTTCTACTTGCTTCTAATTATTTTTCTGTTTCACCTTTAATAAAATCTCTACTAAGTTTAGATCTACTAATTTATTGTTGCTCATGTTATTTGAAAATATGCTCAAAAAATCCCCATGTAAAGAACGAAATATTATGTGTGTTGAAGCTATTGTGGTGTATCCTGTTAAAAAAATAGTTTGAAAAAAAGCGGTGGACAAAAAAATAAAACATTAAGATTTTGCCTAAATCTTAAACGAAAGATTTTCTATTGAGTTTACCAGTGAGTGTGAATGTGAATAAAATAACTTAATACATTTGTATGTTTCAACAAGAAGTATTGTTTAACTAGCGAAAGATATGACAGATAAGATGTAAGGTTGTATAAAGTTCAATCATGAACCCCTTTTGGTCGGGTTGTAACTGAACATCTTGTCGGTACCCTGCAAATAAAACTATGTATAAAAATGATCATTATAGAATGACTTATTGGAATTATAAAAATTAATGAGATGAAATATTGTAATTGTAATCTTAATAAGAGAAATGAAAGGATTTATTTTCTAAGCTCATAGTCGTTCAAAATTCTGTTCCAAACAGTCTATTATATTTTCTTCATTCTTTAACTTTTCCCCCCTTTTTTTTCAAGCATTTCATGATAGTGATTACTATGATATTCCCAATTTGTGGATGAAATTATTATTTTGTTTTTTTAATAATTAAAAGCAAATGACCAAACAATCCACAAATGTGGTAAGGATGATAACTTTAACTTACATGAAGATTAATTTTACTACTTCCTTCCCCTTCCCCTTCCCCTTCCCTTGCTCCTACCCTTCCCGCCTCGTTCGTAGTTTGGGATTATCATTATGATACTCTATTATTTTGTAATGATGATATGAAGATGTTAGAGAATTTACGTTGTGTTGTGATTATCTAGTTTTATTCACGGACATATTTGGTTAAGTATTAATTTTACCAAGTTCACTCTCAACGGCTAGCCATATGGTAAGCGAGCTTTTCATTGCTGATTAAGTAGATTCGATATGGCCTGAAGTATTCAACACTATTATATGATTTTGATGCGGAAGCCGAAGGGTGTGGCAAAACGTATTTATTCTAGCTAATAGCTTGAGATAAATGAAAGAAATCACAACCTTTGTTTCAGTGGTGGGGTGTGCTTTTCCTTTGTCGGTGTAGAATGACTGTAAACTCATGTATAAACATGAATATTATTAGAAGGAAAAATTACATCCTCACCCATGATGTTTGGTAAAATTACAAACGTCACCCAAGAAGTATTAAAAATTACTTTCCTTACCCATGTGGTTTCTCCCATTTTACATCTGGTAAGAGTTTTTTCTAATTTTTGTTCAATTTAGGAGATGCTTAAACGTGGTCTAAAATTGATGAAACCTTACATAGACGATGCTAAAGTGCTATATTTTGGTCGTATGTCATATCCAAAGTTTTTTATGCTCACATATGACATGCGAGACCTAACAAAAACACGTTCAAAGTAAGTTTTTTTTTTGTGGATTTTGGCACAATTTAGTATTGTCAAAGATGCTTAAACGTTGTCCGAAGTCGGCGAAACTTTACACTAAAAAATATTACTCGGAGAGTGTTTAAGCATCTACTAAATTGAACAAAAATTAGAAAAAACCCAACTTGCGCCAGAATCCACAGAAAAGCTTACTTCGAACGTGTTTTCATTGAGCCCCAGAAGTCACAAGTGAGCTTACAAAACTTTGAATTTGACATAGGACCAAAATAGAACATTTTAGCACAACACACCGTAACTTCAAAAGTTCTCTCTTCCAACGAGAGTAATGTTTCATTCACACGTCCTTACCGCCGCCCTCCTCCTTGTTTTCCTTAATCTTCAGACTGTTTTGTCAGCCTTATTTATGACTCTTTATGAGTGTTGAGGAAAATACTGTAAGCAGTAAAAACCTAAGCTAACACTGGGCAAGTGCACTCAATTCATTGTAGCACAACAAGTGTCATATCCACAAGGTTATTGGAATCTAATTCTCAAGCTTTGGTATCCTAGTAATTAAAAGCGATAGCGGTAAATGATGGGGGTTTAGCCGGCGACAAGCTTAGTGATTTCGAATTGGTGATAAAATAAATGACAATTAGGTAAAGTGGTGTTTGGATGGATTTGAAGGGAATTACTCTAGGATAGTGTAAATCCTTTAAAATGCCCAAATATACTCATAAACATACCTCATCATAATTGTCTATTAGAGTTAACGTAAAGATTCTCCAAATCTTGGACTAACCAAATCTTGCCTAATTAATCAAAGCTCTTAATTCAAGGAAGGCTAAAGTCATTAGATAGCATTAAATTCAAGCTCTTAACAATATCCCTAAAGTTCTACTCCCTAATTCTAGAGAAATGAAAGTTAGGGTTTATCCCTAAATTTTCCAATTTCTAGCTCAAACCCTAATTTTGCTAGAAATCATAATAAATACAATGGGTGATCAATAGAAGACATTAATGAAGCGTTAATGGAGACAACAACTATCATGAATGAGATAAGGTTTACAAGCACAAATAGAGCATTCAAGATTCAATTCTCATCCTAGAGCACAAATAGAGTTTACACAAACATTGAGGAAAGAGAAAGAATAAGGGAGTTAGAAGGAGCCATTAATGGAGTGGGGAAGGTTGGTGAAGGTGAGCTCTTCTTCTCTTCTTTGTTTTCTTCTTTTCTATTCTTTTTTCCCTCTCTCGACCTCCTGTCTGCTGGAAGTGGGGTTGGAGCAACACGAATGAGAATAATTTTCTCATTTTTCTACATTTGACTGACTCTGGAGGCATGATTTAAGTGTGGTCCGATTTTCCGTCCGGGAAACATACCCGTACCACACTATCGTGGCTGATCTACAAACGTTGATGCTTGGTCCAGGTTGTTTCCCAGAACACAAACCCAAACCAAGTCAAAAACTTGACAGAGAGTTCGGCGCTAGATTGGTCTGGGTCTGTAGACACGGACACAAGCCCGGACCAGATCCAAAACTTGGCTGAGACTTCACCATAAAGTGGTCCGTGTCTGTAGAGTCGGACGCAAACCCGGACCTGGTCAAAAACTTGGCAGAGACTTCAGCATTGGTTGGTCCGGGTCTGTAGACCCGGACACATACGTGGACATAGTAAAAAATGCACCAGAATGAATGTTTTGCTCCCGTTTGGTCCTGTCTTGGTCTCTAACCTCATGACTCGCATCCCAAAGTCTCATTCAAGCACCCTAAACAGTTTCTTTTCATCGTTCTATTATGTTCCAATGAGCTTATACCCAAAACGTATAATTTCACTAAAAATTACAAAATACTCTATAACGTGGCGAGAGTAGGTTCACCCAAGTAAATTGCAAGTGAATATAAACCTTATAAATGCATATTTTCACCACCTATCAATGAGGTGGGGTTTGCTCTTCCCACATTCTCTTCTTCTACTGTGCCCAACCGTCTTCTCTGAGTAGGAATTCTAGGAATCTGGCTCTTCGTTGCGCCTCTTTACTTGCATAACTCTCCAACTTTGATTTGCTCTTGTTCGCGGGGTTATTCACCAGTCTTTATCCACTCCAAGTGTGGATCAGAGGCTAATCAGCTCTCTAGCTCCGATTCGCTACCTCATCTGACTTGCATATCCTCAACCATGGGATCATCATTTCACTAGTCAATGGAGGATATCTCCTCCCAGTATGAAGAATGATCACTCACTAAAGATGAAGATCTTCATATCTCCATTAACGGCCCGATGGAGCACAACCAGACAACTTCTTTTGACCGCTGCCTGTTAGCAAAGCTCCTTAGGGGTTATGAAGGAAACGCTAACAAAGATATGGCATCTCAATGGCTCTCTCAAGATCCGGCAGGCTGGTAGGAAAATTTTCCTGCTGGAATTTGAACGAATCATTATGAAACATGTTGTCCTCGAGCGAGGCCCATGGTCATTCCATGGCGCTCTGCTTATTCTTCAGAGATTAGACAAAGAAAGAGCGCCATCGGATCATGAGTTCTCACAATTTCCCATTTAGGTTCGTGTCCACGATGCTCCTTTGATTCTCCATAACAAAGATTCGACTTGTAGCGTTGTTAGCCAGTTCAGTATGTTTATGAAGTTTGGTGAGGAGGCTACCCGCTTGGGAGGGGATTATGTGAGATTCAAGGCCATGATCTAGGATTACAATCATATTCTATGGTGTCTAAAATTGTCTTCGAGGGGGCTAAATCCATTATGCGAGTTACATATGAGAGACTACCTCCAATTTGATTCCGATGCGGTTTTTTCACCCCTTCTAGAAAGGACTACCCTCATGCTGGTGTCTATCCTTATGGCCCTTGGCTTTGAGCCTCTGGGCTCTGTATCGGGCTTCAGTATACTATGGAAGAGTATTCGAACGCTTGGAAGATTGCATGCGGCTTAATAGGGAACTTTCATAAGCTCTCACCGAGGGCATCATCCTCTGACACTTTAAATCATCCAGAATATGATCCTCGAGTGGATGCTTCACGCTTGGATGTTTCGACATGCAACGGTTCCCCTCCTCACGCCTTGGACGCGGACACTAAAGCTCCTTCAGAACACTCATCATCTCCCTCATCCAAGACATCTAGAGGGAAGGAGCTGATTGTTCCCCGTGATAATGTCAGCAGGAAGAAACACAATTTTGAGCATACACTAAAGAGTAATGACCTGCTCGAACCTCCGGCCACCCCTCCTTGTAAGCTCTTGAACTACAAGAAAGGGAAAAGGACTCAGACAGCAATGAACTAGTTTTAATTATTGATTTGGCCCATATGAGAGAGCCATCAAACCCTACCCAGTTGCATCCTGGTGAGGGCACAGTCGAGGGCTGCCAAGGGTGATGACTCCTTTGTGTTATGGCTTCCAGGGATGGCGGAAGTTGTTGGAAACCATGCATGTGTCGCGGGGTTCCCGCCTTCCTTTTTTAATAAAATTGAGCATTGGCTCTGCCCATGCTCCGTTGGTTTTCTTCCTTATTTTAGACTATGTTGTTATCTGTCCTTATTGTTTTAGGCTTGTTTTAAGCTTACATCCCTTAGGGTTGGTTATCTTTTTATGTTTTTTTAGTATGATTACATTCGTGCCACTGTTTTTGGGAAACAGATGCTGGTCCCACCCAGACCCAGTCTCTTTTTGCATTATTGATTGAATGCTCCCCCTTCTTGCTGTTCAGACAACTATTGTTTTGGATAAGGTTGATCTTAGCAAGCTGTCATTTTTGGGTTTGCCGCAATTCATGTGACCTCGATTCTGGCTTTCGGGATCATGGGCTAGTTTTGCTTAGCTTCATGTGCGGCTTTTGTCTTGTGTTTTGGCTGCACTTTAGTTTGGTCAGCTCTAGTTATGCTTTTAGGCTTGGAACTTTTCCCCTCCTATTGATTTATGTTCTTCTTCCAAAATAAATATATAACACTTGAGCATAGTTTCATCCATTTCTGACAATGATTAGGCATCTCCTAAATTGAACAATTTTTTTTTTAAAAAAATAACTTGCCTAAAAATTAGAAAAGTTAGCTGATGTAAAACGGGGGAAACCACCTGGTGGAGAAAGTAATTTTGAAACCTTGTGGGGTGTGATTTTCCCTTATTATAATTGACTTAATACTTCATCTCAAAATTAGGGTGAACGAATAATATTTATTAGGGAAAATTCACGATATACCCCTGTTTTCTTTCGTAATTCACAATATACCCCTGTGATTTTAGTAATTTAACTTTAAACATGCTTAAATGTTGTCCAAAATTGATGAAACTTTACATGGATAATGCTAAAGTGTTATATTTTGGTCCAATATCAAATTTGAAGCTTTTTAAACTCACATGTGACCTGTGGGACCCAATGAATATATGACTGTTCATTGGGTCCCACAGGTCACATGTGAGCTTAAAAAACTTTAAATTTGATATTGGACCAAAATATAACACTTTAGCATCGTCCATGTAAAGTTTCATCAATTTTGGACTACATTTAAGTATGTTTAAAGTTAAATTACTAAAATCACAGGGGTATATTGTGAATTACGAAAGAAAACAGGGTATCTTGTGAATTTTCCCTATTTATTAAATATAAATAAAAGTGACATTAGGATTTTCAACAATTTTTTGTTAAAAAAACCTCATTTATACATATAATATAAAAATTAATTTATTTTGAAAAATACACATAAATTGTTAAAATGCTACATAATTTAAAAGATAGGTTTATTTTCTAGTCTCACTAGTTAATTTGGAATTCTGTTTCAACAGTCTAATACTCCCCATGATTTTTTTTTTGGTCACAAATACTCCCCATGATTTAGATAAACAAATAACCACCCTGATAAAAATTAGATAAACACAACAATAAATAAAATTGTGATCGTGAAAGTAGGGATATGGAGGAAAAAACAATTGAATTTTGAATATTTTTCACTCTCGCTCTCTTGTATACAACCAGGTTTGCACACCGGTACAGATTTGCAATTTGTAAGCATAAAGAATTTTCTAGTTTTTTCTCTTTAATTTTAGAAAATATTAAACTATATAAAAAAAATTATCAAAAAAAATGTATGTGAATCATCACGTCCGTTATGGTTTATTTTAGATTTTCATTCATTTATTTGAATATTTGTTCACTGTCGCTTTATTGTATACTGTCCGATTCGGATTTTTTCCGACTTTGTCGCTACCCGACCCGTCTGATCCAGTTTTTTCATTTTTTTATAAATAATTAATAAAAAATAAATAAATTCTAAATAAAAATTTAAAAATAATAAATTATACAAAATATTAAAATAATACATTATAAATGAAATTTTATGTATTATATAAATTAAAATTAAATATATCTTTAATATATAGTTTTAAATAATATTATATATTTAAATTCGGGTCAGGTTGTGTTTTGTTTCGGGCTCAGAATTTGGCGGGAGTTCTGTTCGATTTTTAAGTTCGGTCTAATTTTTTATCCAAACCTGTCTAAATTTTTAAATTTGGTTTTTCGGGCTTTTTTACAGGCCGCCGGATGACGTCACCGGTGCGTTTGATTCGCTCTAATTTATTTCTAATTAACGTAAGTTTTCGGGTTTTTTCTCTTTACATTAGGAAAAATGAGATGGAGTTTATTTTTTAAAAAAATATTAGTTTTTCTTTTTTCTAGAAATATATAAAGTCTGTTGTTTTTATAACTGTGAGGTGAGAAAAGTAATGTAAACATGATTTTGGTCGGAGAAAAGAAAGAGATTTATTTTCAAAGTGTTCTACTATTTCTTTTCTTGATTAAAAATAAACTGATAAATCTGAAAGATTAGTAGTTTTTTGTAAGTAGGGGTTATGACTAAATCATCTAAATATTTGTTGAATCTAGGTGTGTTCATTTCGTATAATAAAAATGGAATAGCATTAGAAAAAGGGAACAGAGAAAGTTTAATTAAAAAGTTTAGATGACTTTAACTTAGAAAGAGAATAAATTTCTCATTCATTACTTTTGTTGTTGTTTGGTTTTGAATACACGGGAATCACCTGTTTTATTTTTAATAAAAATTAGACTTGTTTCACAATATGAACTCACATAAATAGTACTCCCTCCGTTAATTAATATCTGTCGTTTTAGAGTTTGATTCTTGTTCAAAAATATGTGTCATTCTAACTTTTTGACACACTTTTTTTCACTTTTAACCCTACTATTCAACATAAAAATAATTATTATCTAGATGGAAAAGTAAAAAGCAGGGGTACATGCGTCATTATTCTACCTTCCTTAATAAGTGTGCAAGTTTCTAAAACGACAGATATTTTTGAACGGAGGGAGTATTTTTTGTTTCCAAATCTCATAATGATCATCTATGTTCATCTATCTGATTAACATACTAACTAGTTTAACAAATATAAATTAAAAATCTAGATTATATATTCAATAAAAAATAAACATTTTAATTAACATAACAATTATTAGCTAATTAAATCAAAATTATGTATAATTCAAAATATTTGCAATATATTATAAATGAATATTTAATACATTGGATGGTGTTTAATATTTTAAGAATAAGTTTTATATGTTAATATATCTTGTTTTACATTTTCTCAATATTTTTGGTATTAAATGAAAAAATTTAACTCACATTTAATAATAGTAAATTTATAAAATAAAACATATAATGAAAAAAATTGATTAAATTGAAATGTATATGATAATGAAAAGTGAATAACTAATAATGGCTATACTTAATTTTTAGTACATATAATATAATGAGTTATTCAATATTAGCAATTTTTAAATTTTAGGATATATTTTTTAAATCAAATATTTTATAGATTAATATATATGTTATTAATTTATTATAACTGAAACATAAATAAAGTCATGTTTTTTATTTATGTGTTTTTTATTTTTAAAATATGTAAGTTAACTAATCATTTGTTTGAAATAAGATCATTAGTGGGTCGTAGAAAATCATGGAAAATGGAACGGTTTAGGGACTTTTGAAAGATAATAGAATGAGGGGAATCATTAAAAAGTATAAACAAACTACCACAAGATGATTCTGTTTCCCATTTTCAAGTAGCCCAAGTAAACACATCCTTACCGTCCTGTGTACATTTGTTTACTTGTTGCATGGTTCTACATAAATTCCCCACCACGTAGAATATACTTCATTATAGGCGAACACCTCTCAGCGCTGGTCTGGAAATAAAATTAGGAATAAAAGAATGACTCATAATTTCTTTTAAAAATTATGCAAAAGAAATATTATGTGTTAACAAAAATGAAGGTGATAGTGAAATTATAGGTAATATGATAAGAATCAAATTTTATTGACACCAATATTTCATCTATTTTTAATCCTGGAAAATAAAAATAAAGAAAAAGTTTTATATTGGACATGACATGTGAGTCGGGAAGATAAAAAAACACAAAGATGGAAGTAACGAGCTCTATCATTTTTTTAGTAGTTTAGAAATATATAAAATTTGTTGTAATTGTAACAGTAAGTTCAGAAAATATTGTAATTGTAATTTTGTTTGAAGAAAATAAAGGATTATATTTTCCTAAGTTGACATTTGTTACAACAGCCTTCTATTTCTTCTCATTATTTAAACAGATTATTTTAGAAATATTTTAGTAAAAGTAGGAATTAGAAAATCGCTTCGAAATGTGAGTTCTCTCTTTTTTTCTTTAAATTTATTGTAATTGTAACTTTGAGGAGAGAAAACGTGATTATAGTTAGAGAAACAAATGGATTTATTTTATCTGTTTGAAATTCTGTTCCAACAATCTACTATTCCTTCTCATGATAAACATAAATATTTTAAAATTTTAGTTTTTCAAGTAGGGAGTATGAGAAATTTATTTCTCATGTTTGTTAACCCTTACCCTCTTCCTCTTGGATAGAATTGTTTATTGGGCGCACGGTTTTGTATAAATACACCCACCACACACAGTTTACTTCACTACCAAATATCATTCCAGTACCTTAGCCCCTCACCCAAAATGGATTCTACTGCTCATAAGCCAATGAGTGTCATATTCTTGTTGTTATTGTGTTGTCCCTTTCTATCATTCGCCCTTCAGATCTCTTATGATGGACGAGCACTTAAGATTGATGGCAAACGGAAGATCATTATCTCTGGTTCAATTCATTACCCTCGTAGCACTCCCGAGGTAATCAAAAAACAGAATTCATCCTTGTTTAGTAATGTCCAATCTTTCATTCAGGGCTGCAAACTATTAGTTCTACATCCAATCATTGTATACGATGGGAAATATAACGTATCTAAAATATTTTTTCTCTTTTGTAATGTGCAGATGTGGCCGGATCTCATGAGGAAGGCAAAGGAAGGAGGGCTTAACACCATTGATACTTACGTGTTCTGGAATGCACACGAACCTGTTGAGGGACAGGTTTTATTATATTTATGCTTCTTCTTTAGATTCCTTTACAAGTTTTTTCTCTATTGTTTGGGTAATTAATTTATGGTTCTTCTTGTGTATTGTATATTTGCAGTACAACTTTCAAGGCAACAATGATCTGATTCGTTTCCTAAGAGTTGCAATGGATGAAGGTCTTTTTGTAGTGTTGAGAATTGGTCCCTATGTTTGCGCTGAATGGAACTATGGGTATGTATATAATTTTGTAATATATATACTTAACTTGCTTAATTTATTGTGGTGTGTATATATTTTACTTTGTTGTAATTATATTTTATGTAAATGTAGTGGGTTCCCTGTGTGGTTGCATAATCTTCCTGGAATTGAGTTGAGGACAGACAATCCAATTTACAAGGTTGATTTAAAACACATGGAATATTCTTTATTTATTTATTTTAAAACGTTGATGTTTATACAATTTGTGATTTTAAATATATTTAGTACTAAATACATATCATTATATATATACACAGAGAGAAATGCAACGATTCACAGGCGACATAGTCAATATGGTTAAACATGAGAAATTATTTGCTTCTCAAGGAGGTCCAATCATCCTTGCTCAGGTATATTTACATTACCCAATTGTTTGCATAATCAAGTGATATATATGTTATCATTTTGCAAAAGAAGAAATTTTTCATGAATTTTATATAATGCTCACAAAATTATGTATATATAGATTGAGAATGAATATGGGAACATTGAATGGTCATATGGTGATGCTGGAAAGAAGTACATCAAGTGGTGTGCTAATATGGCGGAGTCAATGAAGGTTGATGTCCATGGATTATGTGCCAACAGGATCATGCTCCGGATGGAATAGTAAGTATATATATTTATAAATATATATAAGTTTAATATCATGTATTTGTGTATATGTCTAATAACGCTATATAAAATGAAAATGGCAGATTAATACGTAACGGGTATACTGCGACCAATGAACCACACACAAGAGTGGTACCTAAAATGTGGACAGAAAACTGGGCTGGATGGTGAATGCTAAACCCTATTATATATATATAACAAAATTAACTAATTTAATATTGTAAGTTGTAATGACATTGTTTTTTATAAAAAATAATATTATTAATACATTTTATATAGGTACAAGAATTGGGGTGGCCAAGATCCACACAGAACTGCTGAGGATGTAGCATTTGCTGTTGGTCGTTTCTTCCAATATGGTGGAACAATGCAGAATATTACATGGTCATTCATCCCCCTCTTTATTCATTTTTCTAAGGAAAGAAAAGAAAATAATAGAAGAAATAGTGACCATCGAACTAATCTTTTTCTTCGTATGATTTTTTTTAAATATTAGTATCATGGAGGTACCAACTTTGGAAGGACATCGGGAGGTCCATACATCACCACAAGCTATGACTATGATGCCCTTTGGATGAATATGGTAACTTAGAGAACCTAATCTGGACATCTAAGCGCCTACACCAATTCTTCTTGCACATGAGAAACACTATAGTCTATGTGATTCAAACCTACTGATTTGAACAACCTCCAATCGGTCAGTCTACTCATATCTTCACTTACTAGTATACATTTCCCCATGTTTGATTATTTAGTACATATATCAAATTAAGCTCATTCACATATTATATATATATATATATGTATAGGTCACAAAATTCACCAACAGGACAAGTCCTTATGTGGTGTTGGAAATGCTAAAGCTGACGAGGACTTAACTGTGACAATACAAGGTAAGAAATTCACCGTCCCACGTGGTCTGTCACTTTCATCCGTGACTGTCAAACCGAGATCTACAATACTGCTAAGTCAATGCACAACCTCCATAATGGTCACAAACCTAATGACCAGCCTTACAATCTTCGTTGGAAGTGGAGAGGTGAGCCTTATGTGAATCTGTCAAAAATTGATGGAGCTTTCACCATGAATCACTTATTGACCAAAGTCAATTACCAACTCCACCCACCGACTATCTTTGGTACCCTGACAAGGTATTTAAACCTATCTAACTAATTTGCTTATTATATTGATAATACTTTTTTATTTTACTAATTAACTATAGCGAAGATTAATTATCTAATTATTTCAGTGTTCAAATGGATGACAGAGTGTCCCAATTTTGTGGCAAAGACGCCACATAACCGTGCATACAAAAGTCACACGCTCCATGTATTTTCAATGGAATTTACACAGGAGCACAATATGCAACCAATGGTCACTTTACATTTAACTACACCACACAAGTGAGGTTGAAAAAGGGAACCAACACCATATCTCTTCTTAGTGGAACTGTTGGTTTACCGGTTAGTAACATATATTAAAGATTAGATATGGTTTTCAACATACATACATATTATTTTCTCATCACCTTGTTAATTATATATGTTATTGTTAAATAGAACTATGGAGCTCACTTTGACACTGTAGAAGTTGGCATTGTTGGCCCAGTCACATTAACTCTAACTGATGGACCCATCCAAATAATTCAAGATTTGTCAACAAACCCATGGACTTACAAGATTGGTCTTGATGGTGAGCACAGAAGGCTCTTCAATGATGCCACTATTGAACGGAATCCTTGGCACACTATGGGACTTCCCATCGAGCAAAAGCTTCACTGGTATAAAGCTAATTTTGTAGCGCCAAGAGGACATGATCCAGTAGTTGTGGATTTGAAAGGTCTAGGCAAGGGTGAAGCTTGGATTAATGGTCTAAGTATAGGACGATACTGGCCAAGTTATTTTGCCGGTGCAATGGTTGTGATCCTATATGTAATTATCGTGGTACTTACGGGAGCAGCAAGTGTCAAACTAATTGCGGAAACCCTACCCAGAGATGGTAATATAACTATTGTACAAATTTGATAACTAAACTTTTGATGTTGTTGTACAAGTATATAAAATTTTATTAATTGTGGGAGATTGTATGCAGGTACCATGTGCCAAGGTCATATCTTAAAGAAGGTGATAACACTATTACTTTGTTTGAAGAGGCTGGAGGTGATCCAACCTTTGTCAATTTCAAGACAGTAACAGTGGGGAAAGCTTGTCTTAATGCTTATGAAGGTGAGATGGTGGACTTGTTTTGTCAAAATGGTGGTACAATTACTTCAATTCTGTTTGTCAGCTATGGCAACCCGACCGGTGCGTGTGGATCCTTTATGAATGGAAACTGTGAAGCGATAAACACTAGGTCCTTCATTGAAAAAGAATGTTTGCGCAAGAAATATTGTAGATTTCAAGTTTCAGAAACACATTTGGGTTCGACCAGAAACTGCCAAGTTGATAAGAAGAGACTGGCTGTTGAGGCTGTTTGCAGCTAAGATCCAAAATATGTTAGTCTAATAGAGTGGTAGTTTAGGTAGGTCCTCTTTAGGATACTTATGACTTGTTCGCAGATTATTAATTTGTTAGGTTAGATCAATAAAGATTATTAGTTGTTAGTTGCTCCCATTAGGGTTTCAGAAGGAAGAATAGTCCAACTATTTGTATCCCAAGTGATTGATTAATTAATACTATATTTATTTCAATTTTCTATTGTGGAAAAGTATATGCATTACTTGTTTCTACTCTTTATATTCATCTAGTTTGGGCAACAGAAGATGAAAAATATTTATTTTAATCTAACCGATGCGAACAATCATAAAGATACCCATACTTCATCAATTTAAAGCATGCTCAATTTTGCTAGGCAATATATACTTTTTCTAACAATTATGTACCCAACAAAATGATGGTAATTTGAATTGGCATGGGAACAACTTAAGGAGGGAGTCACTCATATACTCAATTTGAACCATAGACATATGTTGGTCATAATCTATATAGCTGGTTCGAGGATACTACCTTAATTCAAATCGACTAGCTAATCAAAATTTTCCTTCTCGATGTTACTTTATAGGGCACTTATGACTGATTTTGTTTTTGTGATGTGACCCTAAATTTTAAAGTACATATATTATATAGTTTGCAAGTATTTTTCTATAGTTCATAAGTACATTATATAGTTAATGAACATATTATATAGTTTCTAATAAAGATAATTCGTGTTAATAAAATAAAGTGTTTTAAAAATACGTAGGTTGTGTAATTTTTAATGTCATACTAATGATTCTCATGTTTATTTTAATTAATTTGGTAAATTTATTTATGAAAAACAGAGTTATAATAAATATTACATATTTTAAAGGCTATAATTGATTTTACTTCATTTAGGGAAATTTCATGAAATTCCACTATATTTGTGGATAATTCATTAAATGACCCAAAATAAAAAAGAAAGTCACAAAATGTCACTAAATTTTTGCAAAAGCCCATAAAATGCCACTATGTCATTGACCAGAAGAAAAGAAACACAAAAACTTTAAAATACTTTAAAAATATAGATAACTATATATTTAAAATATTATAAAAAATTTGAAAAAAAGTAAATACTTCTAAGATTTTTTTTCAAAAATAATGATTCAGTTTCATAAAAAGAATATAGTGTCTTAAAACATAATTTATATATCCATCTGCCAAAGGAACGCGCCTAGTACGCGCCGAGGAGGAAAAGAAAATTAAGGCTGGGTCTTCATCTCGAAGAACTGCTTTTCGTTTCTGCGCGACAACAGACCTAGGGTTTTAGTTCTGGATCCCTTCAACTAGTCTACCGGGACTGAATTCATGGTGGTGTTTTAAAGATGGACTTCTAGTTTCAAGCTCCCCAAGAATCTGATGAGAGCAAGAGAGCTAGGAAGAAGAAGCGAAGAAATTCCGAGAGGGATGAGGGGCGACAGAACGAGGTGAACAATCTTATCAGTGAAGCTTGCAAAGATTCCTATCTTAAAGCTCTGAAAAATGGAGATTCGGAGGATGCCAACTCTGATGAAGAACCGATGGCCGTAGAGTTCGTCCAAGAGGATGCCGACCAGGATGAGTTCTGTCCTACCATCTGTCTTCCTCAAGAAATTTTCAAAGAGATCAAGAAGGATTGAAAATTTGCTCTCATCGTCATGCTTCTAGGTAAAACGTTTCCTCCTCAAATTATGCACGAACGTCTGACCCAAAGATGGAGATTGAAAGGTAACTTTGATTTAGCAGCGATGGGGAACGGATACTTTTCAGTTAAATTCGAAAATAGGGAGGATAAGACTTATGTTTTGGACGAAGGACCCTGGATAGTTTCGGATCACTATCTAACTGTTAGGAAGTGGGTTAGGGATTTCGATATCTCAAAGGAAGCACTGCCTCATCTGGACGTATGGGTGAAGTTCCCGGATCTGAGGCAAGAGTTTTTGAGGGAATCCTGCCTTTCAATCATAGGTGATAAAATTGGAAGAACACGGAAGGTTATTATCAACAAGTCTCGCATTGGTACTCTATATGGCAAAGCTTGTATTACTGTTGATATGTCAAAACCCCTTCTAGGGAAGTTTAGAATAGGTAATCAGACCCACCAGATCGTGTATGAAGGAGTTCATGCCCTCTGTTTTAAGTGTGGGAGATTTGGCCACCAGAAAGAAAATTGACCAAGAAATGCAGATGAGGCTGCTCCGGTTAATGAAGGAGGACTTCAACTAGTTTCCAATCAGAAGGAGAGCGACGACACCCTTGAGAGTGAGAAATTCGGTCCTTGGATGCGAGTGTCAAGAAAAAAGAAATATGGAAGAAGTAACACGAAGGATAAAAACCATATTCCCCCTAAAGGATTGGTAAAGAAGGGGGAATCCCTCCAGAAAGACTCTAATCCGTTTCAGGCGTTGGCTGATACAGATAAAAGGGACAGTGTTTCTAGAGTTAAAGATTCGCTGGAGTCCAGAAACTCATTTGCCAAGGTTAGTGGAGGTGTGAGGGATCTTTTGAACAAAGAGGCATCTTCAGAAGACATAGAGGTTACGCCTACTCAGCAACCCCAACCAATACAGTTGGAGGCCCAGCTTGTTGAATCTAGTATTGACAGAAAGGTATTGCAAGAGGGTATGAACGGGCTCCCACCAGAACAGTCTCGGGATGAAGTTCCCCCTGATCCTCTCAGGTGAATTCGTTCCTTGTCTTCTCTTATTCTTGCTTGTTTCTATGAATATTAAGTTTCTATCTTGGAATGTGAGGGGAGCAGCTAAAGTTAGCTTTCTCCCATCCGTAAAAAACCTGATTATATCCCATAGACCTGATATTGTTTTCATTTGTGAACCTAGGATCTCTGGGTTAAGGGCTAGTAATGTTGCTAAAAGGATATGCTATAAACATATGTTTATTGTTGATGCTTCTGGTTTTAGTGGGGGGTTGTGGATTTTTTGGAATGATACGATTAAGATTGATATTCTGTGTTCTGGTGAGCAGTTTATTCATACTGTTGTTCACCTTGATAAGTTTTCTTTATTTTCCACATTTGTTTATGCCAAACCGGATAACTCTAGTAGGAGTATTTTATGGAATGTTTTATCGTCCCTTAGGGACTCTTCTGACCTGCCTTAGATGTTAACTGGTGATTTTAACTCTATTATGTCATTGAATGAAAAGAAAAGTGGCATTAGAGCTCTCAATAGTGGCAGTAAGGATTTTGCTAACTGGATTCATTCTGACTCTCTTGTTTCTCTACCTACTAAAGGAAATCTATTTACATGGTCTAATGGTTCCATATTTGAAAGATTGGATAGAACCATTGTATCTGCAAACTGGCTTGACTTTTTTCCCCACTCTCTGTGCCTGAATCTCCCTAGACTGGGATCTGGCCATTCCCCTGTTATTTCTCATTTCCAAGATATTTCCCCCTCCTCTAGTGGCTTACGTCCTTTCAGGTTCTTGGTGGCCTGGTCTACTCACCCTACTTATAATGATACGGTTAATTCCACTTGGTCTAGTGAGGGGAATATCTCCTCGAATCTTGAAACCCTTGCGGACACCCTCTCCTTTTGGAATAGATCAACATTTGGTAATATCTTTTATAAGAAGAACAAATTAACTGCTAGATTGAATGGCATACAGAAAGCTCTTGCGACTAGACAATCCCCTAGAATGAGAGATCTTGAGAAAAGCCTTAGAAATGAACTCGAGGATATTTTAGTCCGCGAGGTGATGCTCTGGTTCCAAAAGTCCAGGGAAAGATGGGTTCAGTTTGGGGATAGGAATACCAAGTATTTTCACAGGAAAACTATTATCAGAAGGGGGAAAAATAGAATCCTTAGTCCAGAGGACCAGAATGGTAATAAGATTGAAGGGGAGCAGAATCTTCTTAACACAGCTACTGAGTACTTTAAAAACCTGTTTTCAAATGAGAACCCTGATCCTTTGACCCAGAATTCTCACTCCTTTTCTTCTTTGAGTGATGATCAGGTCTCAGCCATGAGTGTCGCCCCCTTCCAAAGTGAAATTGAGGAGGTTATCAAAGGTATGAGTGACTTTAAGGCCCCAGGCCCTGATGGCTTCCAGTCTGGTTCTTTAAGAACACTGAGACTCCGGTGGGTAACAGCGTGACTAGGATGATTTGTGAGGCTTTCAGTAATGCCAGTTCCAAGTAGAATCTCATTCCACCCTATTATGCCCTCACCTAAGGTTCCCACTCCTATCTCCATGAGACAGTTTTAGACCTATTACCGTTTGCAAGTTTCCTACAAAAATTCTAGCCAAAATTTTAGCTAATAGAATTAAAGCTGTCCTCTCTGATGTGTGTCTCTCCCTATCAAAAAAGCTTTGTCCCTAATAGACACATTCAAGATAATCATGTGATTATGCGAGAAGTGATCCATGCGATGAGGAGAACCAAGCTAAAGATGGCTGGATTGTTATTAAGGTAGATTTAGAGAAGGCCTATGATAGGCCTTCTTGGAGTTTTCTTAGAAGTACTCTTGAGTGTCTTAATTTCCCTCCGTAATTTATAGATCTAGTCATGTTCTGTGTTTACTTCTGTCTCATTCAGAGTCCTTTGGAATGGGAATCAATCTGAGGTATCTATCCCTCCAAAGGGCTAAGGCAGGGAGATCCTTTATCTCCCTATCTGTTTGTTCTATGTTTAGCTAAGATTATCTCACTGATCGAGAATGCAGTTGAAGATAATAACTGGATTCCTATCACCTTATGTGTAACAAAGGCCACTAAACTGACTCATATTTTTTTGTGGATGACCTTGTCCTTATGGGTAAGCCACTAAGGATCATGCTAGTAGCCATGAAAGAGGTGTTAGACTCTTTCTGTTCCATCTCTGGTCAAAGAGTCAGTCTTGAGAAATCTAGAGCTCTCTTTTCTAAAAATGTGATGCCTTGTGATAGGATTAGCATAAGTAGGTGTATTGGGGTCCCTTTGGCGGATAAATTCGGTAAATACTTGGGTATTAACTTAGTTCAGGGCCACCCCAGTGCTCCTCTTTTTTCTGAGCTCATTTATAATCTTAGGAAGAAGGTAGATGGGTGGAAGGCCAAATCCTTATCCTTTGCTGGCAGATTAGTTCTTGCCAAATCAGTCTTAGAAGCTTCGTCTAATTTCCATATGATGTCCCAAAAGCTTCCTCAGTCATGCTGCTATAAACTAGAGAAAATCTGTAGAAATTTCCTTTGGGGTCATTCAGAAGGTGAGAGAAAACTTCACACTGTTTCTTGGTCTACTATTTGTAAACCTAAGAGTATGGGGGGCTTGAGTTAAGGAACCTCTCTCACATGAACAGGGCTTGTTTTGCTAAACTTGGGTGGAGGCTGATGCACAATCAAAATAGTATGTGGGGTAAAATTCTTATTAATAAATATCATAAGATTAATTATAGAAATCTATCCTCCTACCTGGCGGAATATCCTGCTTAGTAAAGATATTATTGAGAATGGGTCCATATGGAATCTAGGTGATGGGAGAATTATTAACTTCTGGTTAGATAAATGGCTCTATAAAGAGCCTCTTATCACGCTTGCTCACAACACTGTTGGACTAGATCTAAACTCTAAAGCTTGTCAGTACTGGTTTGCTGACAGGGGATGGAACCTTAACCTCCTCTCTAACCATCTTCCTCCTAGAGTACTAAGTACACTCTCTGGTAAAATTATTCGCGGTAATGATAGCATGGACTCAGTTATTTGGGAAGGTAGCAGGGATGGTAATCTTTCTATCTCACAAGCTTATAAACTTATTTCTGATCAAGGAAGCACGGATGAGATTTGGTCTCTAATTTGGGCTCTTTGTGTTCTAGAGAAAGTTAAGACCTGCCTCTGGTTTATTGCACACAACGCTCTTAAAACTAAAAATCTTCTTTTTTCTCATGGCTTAATTGTTGATAACGGTTGTAGTTCTTGTGATGAGTGTGAAAGTACTGAGCACTTAATCAGGCACTGTAGGGTAGCCACAAATGTTTGGAATAAGCTGTATGTAAAATTTAATTTTCCCATGTTGCCTATGGATTGCTCTTTTTTGTCATGGATGAAACTTAATCTGAAGAGTAAATTAATTATCCCTTACATGGAGGGCATTAAATGGCCCCAAATTTTTGCTCTTACCTTCCATTCCCTTTGGTACTGGCGCAACATTAAATTTCATGAAAATTTACCTGAGATGTTCATGCCTATTGATCTCCTTTGGAACATGTTGAAAGTTTGGCTACTAAGCGCTGGAAAGCTGGGCAAAGGAAGGACAATAAAGAGAAACAAGGTGACCGGAGACAGATGGGAAGCCGGGAAGCCCCGCCAATAAACCACTTTAAGATTAATGCAGATGCATCTAAGACCTCCTCAGGGCATGCTACTGCAGCCTTTGTATGCAGAAATCACGAAGGGAAGTGGATCTTCGGAGCTACAAGACTGCTAGGAGATGCCTCAGTGTTGGAAGCAGAGCTGTGGCATCTATGATGGTCTGAAGCATGCCAGAGAATCAAGTATCCAACACCTCATCCTGGAGACCGACTCAGAAGAGGCTATTCATCTACTCCAGAAAGCTGCTAGCAATCCGTTGGTAGATAACATTACTAAGGCGTGCAGAGAGCTTATGCTCTTCCCTTTCTCCTGTTTACTAAGGAAAATTAATCGCAAGCAGAACACATTAGCAGATTCATTGGCTAAGGCTGCTCAGGAAGCTAACAGTATTTTCATGTTCTTTGATTATCCCCCTACTTGTATAGACATCCTTTTGAGCGAGAAATCTCTCATTGCTCAACCTTCTGAATAAATAAAAGCCTGTTGATCGAAAAAAAAAGAAAAACAATACTAGTTTAAAACTATTGTTCTATATTATTTTCATTAATTTATAATTTAGTACACCAATCTTTATAAAAAAACTAAAAAAAAAAAGGGAAAATAAACTAATTTATAATATATTAATCTATATAATTCAATTTTAATATAATTTTGTGTCAAATTTAATATATAATATTATTGTAAAAATATAATTATAAATATTGTAAATTTAAATATATTTAATATTATTAAAATATTCTCGCCCCCCAATTTCAGTTTTCTGGCTCCACCTCTGTCAGTGGCGGAGCCACTTATAAGTTAGGGGGGTCCGCCCCCCCAATTATCCCGATGACATCATTTTTTTATTACTAGTTTTATATAATATAGTTTATTTTGTTATAAGTTAAGTTGAATTTATTAAAATTGTCTAAAAGTATCTATGATATTTATTATTTTTAATTAACATGAGTCCATTTTAAATTATTTAGTGTTATAAATAGAAATAATAAATTACACTTAATACATTAGTTGATGTTATTAAGTGTCTTATATTTTATACATTATTATCTTTATAACCATAATTTGAACTGAAAAACTTGCTTTTAAAGTATTAATTGTGTTGATCAAATTTTAGTTTAAAGTTAAGTCAATGAGTCTTATAATTGTCACTATGTACTACCTTCTATTCTTAATAAATGATGTTTTGAAAGTTGCCATTTTTTCAACATATAAGATGTTTTGGACTTTTTTATTATATATACCCTCTTACTTTTTTCCCTCACTCACAACTTCTCTATTTCTTATGAAAAAGTAAGGATAAATTAGTCCAAAAATTGTGTCCTTAATTTCCATGTTTTATGAAAATTATCTATGAAAAATAGGATAGAGTATATTTTAGTAAGTTATACTACCTCCGTCCCGTCATAAGTGTCATGTTTACTTTTTGGCACGTTTTTCCACTTTAATATTAAACATATAAGATAAAATAATTTTTAAAAATTAAGTTATATAATATATAGTTTTTCACATAAGGATTCTATTATAAAACATAAATTTATAAAAATATATTATATTACAGGTTAAATATTGAAGTCAAACGACCCATCCAAATAGTAAAGTGGACAGTCAACTTAGGACGGAGAGAGTATCTATATTTAAAATATAAACTTTTAAACCATATTGTAAGTATTTTTATTTTTGATCCCTAAATTTGAAATCCCGGCTCGGCCCTGTTTGCCACATACTGTCGTTCCCTGTCAGTGTAGTTGGGACTGTTTCGGCAGCAGTAACAGCGTAACCCAAGCAGCAGTTTTCCTTATTTTTGATCTATTCCTGATGCAACAGACCTCAAGTCTCTCATTATTCCCACAATTTTCTCGGTTTGGGAGAGAAACTCGCAGTGTTCTGTGCTTTAATACATTGAGGTGTGAGATGCTTATTGCTCAGAGAGACTTGGCATCCATTTTGAATATTTTAGGTAGTTCAGCAGAGAGGAGATTTGGGTGAGGGTTACTGAAGTGTATGGCAGCAACAATGGGTAACCGATAATATGTTGCTTGGGCATAACTTCAACAGCTTGAGAAAGTGATCCAGAACAGATTAGTGTTACCTGTATTTGTTAAGAGCAGCATGGCAGCAAGATGTGCATGTTCTTTTGTGCAGGATACCAGCAGTTTCGTGAAGATGATTAGCAGCAGAGTGGGAGAACCCCCACTGCTACTGGTGCTGCTGTCACAAGACTTCTGCAGTGATTCTTCTGCTGGATGAACGGGAAACTATTGTTGAATATGATGCTGCATAGTCAGGGTAGTTAGTCGATTTTAATTGGGTTCAGATTGAGGGAGATAAGTCATGTATGAGGGTGAGGAAATCTGGGTAGAGGGGGTATTTTCTTATACAAAGTTTCATTGTACTGCTACCTGAGACAAGTAATGTAAAGTGTAGATGAAACTTAGGTTGTAATCAGTATGTAGGTTGGACTCTTTTCCCTCCTAAGCTCTTTCCCACTTGATTTTGCTTAGAAAGTTTTAGTGAGGTTCTCACATAGCCTCATTCGCCTAATTTACTAGGTTATCTTCTTAATTTAAAAACTCAAAATTATAAAAAAAATACTATACTTAGTATACTACCCTTACTCTTTATACTTTGAAGTATAATCTAATAAATTTATACCATATTTGGTATCAGCTAATTTTGAAACAGGATCCTTACCTATGCCCATCTAGAAACACTATCGCAATAAAGTAATAATTTACAATGATATTAGCTAGAGCTTCCCGTAAGAGGAAATTCTTACAACACAAAATTGACCAGAAACATGCAAGAGAGGTGGTGGTATAATTATAAAGTCCATCTTCCGGTAAGTGTGAGAATAAGAGAGACCGGAAAGGACTTCTACTTTTTCGTATATTTCTGGAAATGTACAAGGGTAAGGTTTTTGTACAGAAGTCATCAATTCACTTTACAAATACAGAATAGAGGAGTATTTATAGTAATAGACGTAACGGTAATATTAGTCTAACTAACTGTATCTCAACACCCCCTCTCAAGACACAAATTCTTAAAAGTGAGTTTGTCGTGTAACAAATATAAGCCAATTTGTTGTAAAATGTCGGTATAGTTCTTTCCATGCAGAGTTTTTGTCAAAATATCTGCAACTTGATGTTTGTTAGTTATGTCTTGAACTGATATGAGCCATTCTTGTATCATTTTCCGGACATAATGAATGTCCACTTCTATGTGCTTTGTTTTTTTATTGATGTACCGTTTTTTTGGCAATATAAATGACAGATTTGTTGTCACACTTCAAGGGGTTTGGTGTGACGCTTTGAACTCCCGGCTCATTGATTAATCTGCTTAACCAAACAAGTTCTTTCGTGACTGTCTTTATTGCTCTGTATTCTGCTTCAGCTGAGAACAAGTGTAACACCTCAACTACTAATGTCCTGATTATCGCTTAAACCTCCATGTCATTACAGTAATATTGTAGCGGAAAATCATACTAAGTTGGTATTACCGCCGTTAGTCACCCACGTGACTAATTAGGCCTATTCGATCTCAAGTTACGGACTGACTAACCGGATAACTTCCCGAGCTACTATACAACATAAACCATAATCCACAACTATACCGAGTTTAATACAATACATAAATCTGAATATCACTTAAACCATGAGTGTACAAGTACTACTCATGTAAATAACAAAATAATCATCAGATACTTCTACCCACTCCTACACTCAGGGTGAGTTGTCTTCAGTCGAGTACCTGAAAAGTAAATGACAGACCCCGAGGGGCTCAGCACCTTTGCTAGTATAGAAGACGTGCAGCCCACGAGCTACCGGGGCTACACACGACTAATTGTCGATATACATGTGATTGATTAACTTTAAATAACAATACGAAGTACAATAAACATACAACATATTAAGCGTGTAATCACATAACTCAAACAGATCGAACATTGTAATGGATGTTCATCAAACAAAGGATATAAATTTCTTTCCTTTCCTAGGCCTGAGAATCTATTTAGTTCTCATATTAGGCCTTAACTCATGTAATGTCAATGGTTCTTTAATTAGAACCGTTCTTACTTCGTTCCGTTGTTTACCTTGTCGAGTTGTGAGTAACCCTAGCCAGTGAGTTATTAGCTCCACTGGTTAGATAAACAAATAATTAGCATGGGGATGTAGGCGAGATCCCCCCGCACCATAATTTATCTAGCCTCCCACCTCGAACTGTAATCTGAGGAGCTCGAGCTGGTTCGTTGACTCTAGGCGACAAGTACGAAGACAAGTCTCAAATGGAAGTCGGATCTACTATAGATACCGACATCCTACTTTATCATGCATGACTGGAGTCAGTCTCGGATTCCTCATCACTCAGTTAACAATTAGGAGAAGTTTCACTAAAACGTTCTCGTTAGTCTGAATCTCTGTCAAGTACTAACTAACTAGTATTAGAGGGTTATTCCTCATTCTTATACCATTGTTAGACATTTTCGTATGTGGGAAACGTTGCGGATCTCTAACCGTTATTTTTTGTTACTTTCATACGTTGATTAATAACCGAGGTTAGTATGCATGCTCAAAGTAAAGTCGGGTAAGCACAATACGAAACACAAAGGAAAACACAATAAACCATTTTCATGCATTTATCTTGTTTGGTCATAGTATATAAACAAGTAGCACACAAGCCGGAGGTAAACCTCGGTAGCAGGCAGACTGCAAGAAAACCATATCGTACACCTTGAGAGTGGCTCGCTTGGTACGACGCTCGCATGATCCTCGGCTTACGTTCCAACTATCCCGATCCTATAATTGGATTTACAATGTATGTTAGTCCCTTATCGTTTTTAATGTAATACTAATACTACATCTATCCTCTCGGTATTCTACATACTCACACCAATCTCCACTCTTAACAATTATGTTTTTTTTTTCCTAGAATCTATTAAATATTATTTTTGTTCCTCCATCTTTCTTAATTTATAATTTAATCTATATGCTTATATACGTATGTTCACACCAATTTTTTATATATATACCTTATACAAGTATATTCCCATCAATTTAGCATTACACCAATTATTCATTCATATCCTAGTGACTTTCCACCCTCCGTATGATAACTAATGATATATTGTTTAGTAAACCCTGATCTGCATTCGTTCCAGCAGGTTGCGCATAGTGATCACTAGAGTTTAACACCCGTTTAGGGTCTACTCATTGTTTATCTAACAAGCCGGATACGATCGCTAGTCGGAGTGTGCTACCGTTGGCACCAAGGCTTTGGCCTACTGGACATCTACCACTGTAGATCAGTAAGCCCATCCATCCACTGTAGATGGCACGAGATTACTGTCCAATCAATAAATGTGTGAGGCTAAACGGGAATTTGTCCTTAACATGACACCCGTATGATATGTGAGAATTTTGGAAGCGGGGCTTCAAGTGATGAAATGTACATGTGAGACTAACTGGACCTCAGCTAACTCTTATCTTAATGTTGACCTGAAATTGTTGTACAATTATGATTGTCATAATAGCATGCCTTGTGTGATTAGTGAAGTGCCTGTTGTATGTTTTAATTCAGCGTTTACAGTTATGTTATAAGCATGTAAATGGTACAACATGAAACGAACTCCATGTTAATCAAGATGGCTAAAACGACCTAAGTGACCTAAAGGGTCTAGGATTACACACTAGCATGCTCAGCGTTTTGCTGAGCCTGTATGACCTCACATTACAGGTACTTGACTGTTCGAGATCGATACGCGAGAGCGGGAGACTTTTAGGAATTAGTTAGCATTATACTTCTCGACTTTACCTTAGGATTTTAGTAATCCGTTTTTGGAACTGTTGGTAAAGATAAGTATTGCTCGCTAGTCGTTTTTAAAGATTATGAAATGTATTGGTTGAGATAAATTTATATTCCCGTCATCGCAGTGGTTGTATTATTATGGGATTGATTGTAGGATAGTCGCTTCATTATTCGCATGGTTGAGTTAGCAAGGGATGTGCCCCGCCAAAAAGTAAATAAAGGAAGTATAGGTAGAAAATTACAATAAAAAACATGACAAAGCTTGCGATCCTCAGCTAAAACCATCATACTAAACAGTACTTAGAAGCAATCTTTAAGGTTTGAGCAGGAGGCTAATTCTCCGATTGGTCTGTGCCCCGCCATAGTAGAGGATGTTTATTTTTGTGACATTGTTCTAACACATGCATCTTGGTCCAGGCGAATTTTCTGGACAGTTAACTGCCGGTCTCATAGAGGTGATGAGGTAAACGAGGGGAGAGGACAACAACCAAAGGGGTAGCTTTCAAACTAGTGAGTCCACCCGTCTCAGTCATGTCAATAGATGTTTCCGAGAGAGTGGAAATTTCAAAGCTATGAAGCAGGGAAGCGAGCATAAACGGCATCACTTGAAGTGCGTAGGATTTCCCAGGACAAGACCTCCTACCACTTGAGAATGGAATCAGCTCATATTGTTGGATTTTGAAGTCAATATGCTTATGGCTGGTCAGAAATCTTTCTGGTCTGAAAGTGTGAGGATCATCCCACACAAGTGGATCACGGTGAATCTTGTGTAAATTGGTAACCACCACCGTACCTAGTGGAATATGGTAGCCTCCCACGGTGACATCTGCAGTGGACTCATGAGGCACTGAAAGTGGAACTGGTGGGTGGAGCCGTAGTGTTTCTTTAATTACGGAGTGGAGGTAAACTAGTTTGCTTAGATCTGATTCCTCCAACCGTCTTTGTCTACCCACGTGGGTGTCCAACTCTTGTTGAACCAATTTTAAGGTTTCAGGATTGGTCAGTAGCAAGCAAAGAGCCCATGTGACTGTCGCTGAGGTGGGATCGGTCCCAGCTAATACCATTGTCTGCGTGGAAAAATAAAGGTGCTTATGAATTACAAACGTAAAACCTACAACGGCCAGTCTTGGCTACAGGCCCGGCGATGTTTTTTTTTTTTTTTCAACACCTGCGTTTTTGTTTTTGTTTTTTTTATTTTTTCTTTTTTATTATAAAAACTTTAAATAGTTGTAAGTTTTAACATATAAATCCAAAATGAAAAAAAATTATATCATTGTTCATCTAAATTCAAACTCTTCAAAACAATACCAGTCATGGATATATTTTGACATCTTTAAAAAAATTTATTTTTACATGTATGAAAAATAGAATATAAAAGAAAACTTGTACAGATGGGCATACAAACCTGTACAAATGTTCACTAAAACATGTACATCCTCATGTAAAGACATGTACATCCTCGCATTAAAAACATATAGATAGTCATATAAAACCTGTACGAATTATTAAATATGTACATCCTTAGCTTAAAACATGTACATATAAGGAAGAACACCTGTACAGACGGTCATACAAACATGTACATTAAAACATATACATTCTCATAATTGAACATCTACATTCTCACATTTGAACATGTACATCATCACATTAAAACATGTACATTCCCACATTAAAATATGTACATTCTCACATTAAAGTATAGAACGATTTCCAAATAGATTACCCTACCCCCAAAACACCCCAAAACCACCCTAGGATAGCTAAAAACGTCGAAGGCATTTTTAGGGTTTGCAGTGGCCGCGACCATAAACCCTAAAAACATGTCGAGTTAGTTGCTACAATATAAAGTACAGAACAAATTCCAAATAGATTACCCTACCCCAAAACACCCCGAAACCCACCCTAGGAAAGTTAAAACCGCCGAATTTACCACTTATTACTTAATGAATCATAATATCAATTTTAATGAATCATAATACAAAATTAATGAATTATATTACCATTTTAGCGTATCTTGTATATGTGTAAAAATAATTTTTTTAAAAGTTGTTAAAACATATTCATAATTGGTCTTGTTTTGAAGAGCTTGATTTAGGTGTACAATGATATAAGTTTTTTTCATTTTAGACTTATATATTAAAAGTTATAACAATATAAAGTTTATATGATAAAAGATAGAAGAATAATAAAATATTAAAAATACAAAAATGAAAAACAAAAAAAAAAGAATAAGTACGCGTACGCGCGTGTGCTCTCCTCCTCAAACCCATATGTAGCCAAGTTGCTACATCTACCTGTAGCTAAAAATTTGCGAACCTACAATCAAGGAGGCCGACCTTACACAGGAGGTAGATGCATCATGCTGCCGGCTGTCCCCGCAGATTATAGTGCAGCCTATAGTGGTCTATCAGGTGTAGTCGGTCAACAGGTATATATTAATTTTAAATTATAGTAACTTTTAAAATATAAGTCTGAAAAATTACAACAGTAACATGACCAAACATAGATATATTTTGATAAGTTTAAAATTTATATTAATTACAAATATATATATATATCAACAAAACTATGATTCACCGTATAAAGTTTAAAAACACCATACAACAACAATAATATACCACAAGAAAATAATGATTCAGTATTTGTTTCTAGATTGGTATATCAAGAAAATATATGATTCATCATATAAGGTTTAAATTTGTAACATACAAATAACAATAATACACCATAACACAATAATAATACATCACAAAACAATAATAACAACACATAAAACAATAATGATTTTTTAATTGGTTCCAAAGTTTGTTATCTAATTCACCACTTGTTAGTTAATAAATCATAATCAATTTTAATGAATCATAATACCAAACTTAATGAATCATAATATCATCGTAAACATATAATTTTTTTAAAACAATAATACAACACAAAATAATAATTGATACATAAAGAAAATACATGATTTATCATAAGGTTTAAAATACACAATAGAACAATAATAATACACCAAAAAATAATAAGAAATTTTTATTGGTTCCGAAGTTTGTTATCTAATTCACTATTTATTAGTTAGACAATCGTAATATAATTTTAATAAATCATGATATTAAAAATTAATGAAATATAATATTATGTAATATAAATTTTTATTTTGGATTTATAAATTAAATTTTTTTACAAATTTTATTCTCACCAACATATGATGAGCGCCGTGTGGTGGAAATTGCAGACCTCACAATAGTCAATAGAGATATTACAGCACAGATTAATTATGGGTAAAAACTGAGGAAATTAATTGCTTCATTACCAGGCAGGTCGATTTGATGACGGTATCTACATCTCTGCCGTATGTATTTGCATGTCCCGCATCAAATTTGCTGATCAATATATCCATAAAGTCCCCCTTCTTTTCCACCCCAGGATTCCTTCTATGCTCTTCCAACCATGACTGTGCGCAGTCATCAAGATCTTTACCCGTCTTTTTCGTGAACTTCTCAAAGCCTCCAACATCTAACCATCTAAGATAAGGAAGTGCATCAGACACAGTAAAAACCCCAGCAAAATGGAAATCTCTCAACGCCTTAAGCAATCTATCCGCATACTCCTTCTCACTTTCCTTTCTCAATGACTTACCTATAACCACTTTCAGTATAATATTCATTGCCACATTCCCAAACCAATGCATCATCTCCTCAATCACTTGGTAATCTGTAGAAGAGCAACCACTACTCCTCATCTGATTTCCAACCACCCATTTATCAAACAAACCTTTAATCGCAGCCCTCACCTCAGTCACTTTCAACTTCTTCAGCTCAACAGCCATTTCTTGGTTTGATAGAAGCTCAGCAGTGGCTATCTTTTTAAGATCACGCCAGTAAGGGCTAATTGGGGAGAACCCAAATATGGTGTAATTGTTGGTCAGAACCTCGAAGGCCAGCATCTGTGGACGCCCACTCAAGTCCCGATCATTGGTTAGCAAACACTCCTTAGCCATCTTCATGTCGCTAATCACTACAAATTGGCGCACCCCGAGTCTTACCCTGAAGATGGGGCCATATTTATCAGCCAACCTTGCTAAGACCTTGTGAGGGGCTTCCGAGCTAGACCTGGCAAAAGTAACCCGAACCCGAAAAATCGAACCGAACCAAACCGACCCGAATCCAAATCTCAACCGAAAACTATAACTTGAAAAATGACCCGAAATCTGAAATAAACCGACCCGAACCAAACCGAACCGTATTATTGTAAAACCGAGAACAAACCGCAATCCACAACCATCCGAACCGAAGTCATCCGAACCAAAATCAACCGAACCGAAGTCACCCATAACCCGACGATGACCCAAAATCCGATGTGACCCGAACCGAAACCAACCGAACCGAACCCGAACCGAATCCAGTGTGACCCGAATAAATATATCCATTGTGACCCGAAAGAATATATTGCATTAATTATAGGAGACAATGAAAATAAAACAGTTAATCATTACTTAATAAGTGGCGTAAGTATAAAAAAGTATTAACAAACTTATATACAAGACAATTATATTAAATATACCACAAATATTGCATTATAATTTAAAGTAATTAATTGTCATGCATCTTCATTAATCGCACAACTAATGATAATTGACGATAATACGTTTCTCTTCAATGACAGATTCATAAGAACCAAAAATACTTTTATATTTAGACTCAAATTCTTTAGAGATTCGTATCATTCTTGTATTAAGTATTCATATATTGAGGGTGTTTTTATTAATTTGAATTTTTCAAGCCTCTATCTAATCTTGTGAATAATTCTTCGTGATTAGCAAAATCCATAAATGTTTAATATACTTGAAGATTTTTGCCTATGTAGCAAAATTCTCACGCTTCTAAACAGTTCTTCATCATTAACAGTTTTTAACTACTGTAAAAAAAAACTCATCAAAACTTATTATCTAATTCCATTCGCTAACTATTAATATATTGAAAAACCAAGTTACTACGCTTTGATACAAATTTAATAACTATCCACAAAAAAACTTTATTTGTACTCATCTCAAAATAATCAAACTACTAAATAATCTAAAGCTACATCAATAATTATATTAAGTTAAGAGTTAGTTACTAAAGTATAACATGATGTTATAATTATTAGTTTACATTAATCTTTTATATACATTCATACTTGTTGAGATTGATTGAAGCCAAATTTACATATCATGATTATTGAGTTGCTTGATTCTGTAATGTCAACCAAATTTAACCGAATAATTGACCCGAATTAGACCCATGACCCAAAAAACCGAATAAACCAGAGGCTAACCCGAACCGAAAATTACCCGACCCGAAGTCACCCTAGCCGAAAGTCAACCAAACCGAAAGTCACCCGAACCGATCCAAACCGACCCGAAATTTCAACAAACCAAACTCAACCCGAACAAACCGAATTCACCCAACCCGATCCAACCCGAACCAAATACTGAACGATTTGAAATCAACCCGAACCAAACCGAACCGAACCGAACCCGAACCGATTGACCCGAACTGCCATCTCTATTCCGAGCTGACAAATAATGGGAGATGGCCGATTATAGGTAAAGAGCCTGCCGGTTGTAGTGGTAATAAGGGTTTGAATGTAGGTTCATTCTTCCTCAACCATCCTATGATGAGTAAGAGAAAGGTGACTGAAAATATCAGCATGCTAAGTGCTAAAGAAGAGAACATCTTATTTATGTTATGATCGAATAATTGGATTTGAAATCGAGGTAGTACTTGGATTGATAATTGCTTTCCTTAGGTCCTCTTATATACAGCTAATAATAAAATTTAGGGAAATTTCATTAAATGCCACTATATTTTTGGCTAATTCATGAAATGCCACTAAAAAAAAAGAAAGTCACAAAATGCATTATATTTTTTGAAAAATCCATGAAATGCCACAATAGAAAGAAAAAAGACAAAAATACCTCTACTAGTTAACAAAATACTTTTAAAGTTCATAAAATGTCCCTAAGTGTTAAAAATTAACAAAAATAAATAAAAATATCAAAATACATTAAAAATATAAAAATATATAAAAAATTAAAAAAAAAAAAAACAAATTAAAAATATTAAAAAAATTAAAAATATTGATATATATATATTTCATTTTTAAAAATTTATTCAATACCATAAAAAATATTGAGTTCTAAACAACTCATTTATACCAATTTTTCTACCAATATAATACCATAATTTATACCAAATAAGTACCATAATTTTAATCATATATTTTTTTAATTATTATTTTCTATAAATTTAGATTATTTATTTCTTCACAGTAAATAATTTTTTTTATGTTGCTGATAAATTTTAAAAACTAAAATTTCTAAATATAATCATTTATTGGAAATAGAGTGATTGAGAATATATATATATATATATAACATACAATATTAAATAGTATAACTTGTTTGAAATGTAGAATAAAACTTTTTCAAAATAAAAATATGCAACTTATTTTTTCTTTGGTTATGATTACTTGCTTCTAATTAAAATAATAATTATGGTACTTATTTGGTATAAATTATGGTACTATATTGGTAGAAAAATTGGTATAAATTATTTGTTTAGAACTGAATATTTTTTTATGGTATTGAATAAATTTTTAAAAATTAAATATTTATTTTTTAATATTTAATGATATTTAATTTTTTTCAATATTTTGATTATTTTTAACTTTTTTTATTTTTATTTTTATTTTTTCAATTTTTCAATCTTTTCAAATGTTTTTCAATTTTTATAATTTTTTTATATTTTTAATTTATTTTGATATTTTTATTAATTTTTGTTAATTTTTAACACTTAGGGGTATTTAATGAACTTTAAAAGTACTTTGTTAACTAGTAGGGGTATTTTTGTCTTTTTTTTTTGTCTCTGTAATGACATTTCATGGACTTTTTAAAAAATATAGTGACATTTCGTGACTTTTTTTTTTAGTGGCATTTCATGAATTAGCCAAAAATATAGTGACATTTCATAAAATTTCCCTAGAAATTATGATCCAATACTATTCCATACTGCAGGAGGAAATGTTTCGACAAAAGCAATGTTCATTTGTGTCACGTTTTCTTACTTCAAAAATGTTCCACACAGTTTGAGATGACAGCGACACAATTAGAGCAACTCTAGTGTCCAGCAGCTCGAATTTTCTGACATAATCTGATAATGAAACCCTACACATGTGGCTGAAAATTTAAACATTAATTGTTTCAACTACGTGGCTGTCATCTCAAACTGTGTGAAACAGTTTTTAAAGTAAGAAAACGTGATATGACAATGAATTTTTTTTTTTCGAAATATTTCCACCTAAATGCAATATTATTGGATAATAATATTCATTATTACCTGTATATAAGAAGACCTAAGTAAAGAAAAACCAATTTCACATTCGTAACAGAATGTAGTCGAACAGTTGATTCAAACCACTTTAAGATGTGAGTATGTGAAATGGTTTGCCTCAATCAAACTAAGTATGTAGAATTGTACTAGATATGTGGAAGCACTCAATCGAACTCGGGAAAATACACAATATGAGTTATTTTATTTCTTGGTAAAATAAAAATAACTTATACTGCCCACTAAGTAGAAATAATCTACTCAGTGGAACTCACTCACTTACCCAGCACAATTTCTAATCAGTACGATGATAAGTGTGATGGGACTATGACCTACCTAGAATGACTCTATCGATGTGTACAAACTGAAATTAGTACTTTTCTCTCTCTCTCTCCAATACAGACAAAACTCTCTAAAACAGATCTCTCAATAATTCTCTCTGAAAGCGTGAGTTTACAAATGAAGTTGCAAGTCTCTTATATAGCTCCGCCGATTTGAACGTTGTGGAAAGTTCATTCCTTAATTTTAGGAACTAACGTCTTCATGCTTGAATTTCGGAGTGTGAACACTAAGTCTTCTGATTATGGTCATGTTGCATGTATTTCGGTCCAAGGCTGATCGTTGAAGATTGTTGTAAGACAATAGTCGTTGCTCCTCAATTTTTGCAACCGATGGAATGACTCACTTAATCTTTCAGCAAGGACGGAAACTCGTTCGACTGGAGGACTCACTCGATCTTTCATCAAAGACAGGGACTTGTTTGACCAAAGGACTCACTCGATCTTTCAGCAAGAACGGGCTCTTCTCTTGTTGATTGACTCGTTTGACCGAAGGACTATCTCAGCAACACCTTCATACTTCAACACTTTCCCCCTTGTTGCTGATGATAGCAAAACTCTTGTCGTGAATCCTGAATGTATCAATCTTGCAAAACAAGGCAAAAACAGAAAGACTTGAGGGAACCAACCCTGCCCAAGTTCCCCCTTAATCGAAGCATATATCGAGTAATTCATTTAGAGTTCCCCCTTAATCGGCGAGCATAATCCAGGCAAAGCACAAGCGACTAAGTGTGATAAGAAAGTTGAAACGTGAAGTAAGAAACTACAGACAACATGAGCTAGTAATAGCAGAAGTAAAGCACCGCAAAATAATCAAACACCGAAACACTTAATCCACCACGCGGTTAATAGAAAATCCAAAAACAACAGTCAAAATAACCCATACACCATATGGGATTCACCGCTTCCCCCTTTTTGTTGTCATCAGAGGGGAAGCTCGCAGAGTAGTTTGAGTTGAAACCAGTGTCTAAAAGATCAACAAATATTGTTTAAAACCTAAAACCGACCTAGGTTCTAACACCACACACACACGTTAATGGATATCATAGGGTTAGTGGGCTTCATGTGGCTAGCTTGATGAAGGCTGAAATGTCAAGAAGCTCGACCTGTAGAGCTGAAACCGCTATTTCCAAAATACCGAGTCTGTCCAGCACCGCCTTGTCACCAGCTGCCAAATGGCCCACAAGCTGGAGTAGTCATTCCATCTTATATTCAAGGCAAAGGAATCTGTCATGATCAGCGGTAGAAAGGTGGTGGAGCGATAGTAGGAGTTGTTGAAGACTTGAAGCAGGAGCCATAGGCAGGAACAGCTGAGCCTTATCAATCGATGTCAGGCGGTTGAGGTACTTGTGGTTTATGGTGTGGATCTCCTCAACCGACTCAGCCTCGGAGGCTTGCAGTGGTACATGAAAGTGCTTAAAGATTTTGGGAAGCCAAAAAGTGTAACCCAGCGAGTGTTTAGATGTTTCGGTAGAGTGTGACATATGATTTAGGAGTAGAAAAGATAAATTGACTTTGTGACGATGCAAATGCAGTACATGAAAGACAAATCAAGGGAGTTGGTTGTTTGGTTTCCCTCTTTCTAGGGACAAGGCACTTAATTACCAACACATGAAGCAACTAATGAAGAACAGGCAAGTCAGCCCGAGGTATCGGAGAATCCACTTTTATTTTGAATGAGAAAAACTTATAAATTTTGGTGGGGTTGACACAGGAAATATCAGGATTGACACCTTTATCATAGAACACAAGACCTGCATTAGGAACAACCTGAATTTCACAAAGTGTGTTGATATCAAAAAAGATGGGAGTGAATTGAACAAGGGAATGTGTTGTGCAAGTGTGAATGACAAGGTTTTGATAAAAAATTATGGTTTCCTGAGGGTATCACTATAAAACCTCCGAGAACAGATGAGTCCATCATTGGGAATCCATTAAACTAACAAGCTCTCCCAGATGGTTTGCACGGGCCCAGAAAGATCTAAGTACTTGCCTTTCGTTAAATTTCGCCCAGAGGTAGAGTCATAAATTAAATACCTATGTTCAAAGATGTCAATCTTCGCAACCTGGCGCAAGGATTTGGGTGGTGAACGACAGCGAGATCTTGTGAATGTTTTGACAAAAGCAATGTTCATTGTGTAGCCTAGACAGGCACAATGTAATCTTCTTCCGTTCATTTTATTTTATCTACTTTTACATTGAATTTATTTTATATACTTAAAAAGTCGAACATGGACCTGTAACTGTAAGTTATTGCATAATCAACGATGTATTAGTTTAAACAATTCATAACTTGAAAAATCATATCCCGTCGTTTGTTTGTTCATTCGTTAGTAAATGTTGATGAAAACTCACCTTCACCAGTCAGAAACTGAATTAATTTATCCTCCACTTCTGTCTGCATTTTTTCCTTTTGAAAAATCACTGCCAGTATCTGTACTCGAGCCTTCACCAAGAAATGATATCGAAGTCGTTTTTCTCTTTAACATTATCTCTCTGATCTTCTTCTTGTATTAATATAGAGAACCTTCTCTACACTAGCGTCATCTTTCATCACTAAAATTTGATCTCTGATATGAACATAACTTTTGTCGAGACCCACGGAAACTTAATTAATTTATCCTCCTCTTCTCGCTGTCTCAATTTATGATGAGACTCACAATTACACTCTAACGGTCTGGCGAGTTCGATCTCCCCCTAGACATTCTTCTTCTTTATAAAATAATCAGTAATGGTGTCGTCTCCTTGTTTGATGTTTGCGAGTGTCTCTTTCAAACCATGAACCATGGCAAGGTTGTTATGCTCCTACCTTTTAGGGTTATCAGAAAACATCAAATTCCCCGCGATTTTCAGATCCAACGAACTAGTAATCCATGAAGCTACAAGAGAATTAGAGCAAACTCACGCAGCCGCGCATACAGGGTTCTCAATACCTCAATTTTTTACATCTCCGGTAATAAATCCATACTTGTTCTTGGCTTATAGGCTGAGCGGCATTGCCCACTTCCATCCTAAAAAAACCGGCTCCAGTGAACTTTGGCGCCAAGCTCACTCCTTGTTGTTCTGAACCATGGACATATAAAGGATCCGAGGGATCTATTGTAGAAGACGAACTGCAAAGGGACGCTTTTCCCTTCCCATCATCTCCCATTGCTAAACTCAACTAGAAGTAGAAATAATTGAGCAAATGCTCTGATACCATAATAGAATTCAACAACGTTTTATCGATTGAAGGAGAAAATTTTAAGTAAAAAGAAGTATAGGGTTCTGGACTATGTTGTTTTCGTACGTAAAAGCTGTGTAGAAACACCACGGCACTTGATGAACTGCCACTATAGATGGAAAAAAGACAAAAATACCCCTACTAGTTTTTAATTTTTTTAAAATTTTTAAAATTTTTTAATTTTTTAATTTTTTATAATAATGTTTTATAATTTTTTTATATTTCTATTGTATTTTGATATTTTTGTTAATTTTTAACACTTAGGGGCATATTGTGAACTTTAAAAGTACTTTGTTAACTAGTAGGGGTATTTTTGTCTTTTTTCTATCTATAGTGGCATTTCATGGACTTTTCGGAAAATATAGTGGCATTTTGTGACTTTCTTTTTTTTAGTGGCATTTCATGAATTAGCCAAAAACATAGTGGCATTTCATGAAATTTCCCAAGAAAATAATCATCAATTAGCCATCTAATTATCGAAATTCATGATGGAATACTATTATAAAAAGGTATAGTCCAATATGGACATTAAACTATACAAGAATTCTCTGAACAAGGAGAAGACATTACTAAGGAGAAATCAACTCCTAAAACCTACTAGAACATGTAACACATCAATACATGTAAAAATACCACAAACAATGTGGAAATATTATATAAATCATTTTATATAACCAACACTAAATTCCTAGTGTGTTAATCACTTAGATACACTTATTTAGCAAGGAAATAATATATGCCATAATATAACACTTGAACCTAACCTTATGTACAACAATTAAGTGTAACATTTTAATGTTACAAAAATTTCAGTCTCCCTCCAAAAGCCATTGTGGCCGGCTGCATATGTCCAAAAAGAGAAGAAAAGTCAATGTTGAAACAAATAAAAATAAGAGAACAAAGACATGTAGCTTTCACCTTTATCTCACAAATATCTTCTTCTCCTCTCACAATCCCCCAAAAGTGACAAGCCAGCCCTCTCACACCATAGAAATTCAGTGCAGACAAGGAAGAGACAAAGAAGAAATGGAAAAAGAAGAAGTAAGGAAGAAGGAAAAGAAGAGGGTTGAACTTACCTAGAATAGCCATAAAAGAATTCTACCCTACATAACTCTCTCTCTCTCTCTCCTTCCTTTCACTTTGGCCGACCTCAACTCAGTCTAGCCCCCTTATCCTCTTGTTCCAGCCGTGGGTAAGACATTCTACTCCTTCCTTCTTCTACTTTTGAAGTTCATAGAACACTTAAGTGTTTTTAGCTTATTTTGACTCCAAATCTCTCCATTATTCTTCTATGATCAAGCTCCATCCATTCCTACTCGTGGAGGAAGAAATAAAACTCCAAAAAGGTCCTTAGGAAAACGGAAATACAAGCTGGAAGGAAGGGAAACAAGTTGAACACAAATCAAAGTAAAATGTGCTCTAAGACTTTATCCTTTCACAAATCTTGTTTTGGCTGAAAATACCACCTCCTATTGACTTCATTTCCTAAATTATACTCATGTAACAGCCCTTGACAACATAAAACTCCATATAGGCCGAAATTTCTACTAGATCTACCTAAGGTAATGTTTTTGTGCCTTAAGCTTTCTACCTTTGTTTAAGGTGTTTATAAGTGGTATTAATTCTTGAAATTTTTCCTAGTGTTAAGGCCGAAATATTGAGCCATTGAGCCATCCAAAACCAAGCTCAACCAAGGAGGAAACAAGTGGGAAAATCCATCTTAGAGAAGGTAAACTTTTAAGCTAGTTTTTGTGATTTAAGCTTCATTAGACCTTAGATCTGTACAAAAAATTAAGTGAACCCCTTGTGGTTATTTAGGGCCGAAAATACAAGGAAGTTCAAGCTTCAAGCTCATTCGAAAAATATTAAGAGGTAAATCTTCTGAAACTAAGATTTAATGTCATTTTGGTAAGTTTTGGGGTTGTAATAATTAAGGCCGAGATCCTACTGTATATTATGCTTTATTTTGAATATATATTGTGTTTAGGATCAGGTTATAACATGAATATGAGTTAGGAGATTTATATGTACAAAGGAATATGTAAAAAGGGGTTAAAATGTAATTTTTGCAAACTATGGGTTAAAATAAATTATGGCCGAGAACCCTCTGTATAATGGGGATTATAATGACCTAAATATGTTTATAAAACTATAGTATAAGTTTTGGTTAAGTTGGAACAAGGTTTAAACACTTAAGTATCAAGATTATTAGTTATGTGGTTAAAATGCAATTTTTATAAAATCTGGGGTATAAACATGTTACAGCCAAAAATATACTGTAACTAGGGGTCCTTAACCTGCTGACATCCTTACTAAATCACTTAGTGGCCCTCGTCACAGAGAAGGGTTGCTCGAACAAGTTAAGTATGTTTCCCAAAACACTCTCAACTTGAGGGGGTGTTAGGGTACAAGGGTATTTAGGTCTTAGTCCTATATCTATGTATGTAAGCTGTATATACCGCATATAATGTTAACTTTCCTTTGCTGATTTGCTAAATAACAATAGCAAAGTGAACATGAATGACTATCTTTTCTTTTCGTAACCAGTTTTGAATGACTATTAAGTATAGTTGTACGGGGATACTTAAGAAAGTATGTGTCATAAACTAATGAATACAGTAACTAATATATTTCAAGGTCGATCTGTCTATCTCATTCTTCTTTATTTCATCTGTAAATTCTCATTGTTGGTTTCTTCAGTACTAAAGAGCAATTACTTGTAGGGTGTATGTACCTTTATATCACACACAATACTCATTCATTCTTTTAACAAAGCTGGTAACAATTAATATTGTACATTAATTAAAAGATAGATGATACATATTGGTAAGTTTCACTCGAGTACTGAGGTCAATATCCAACTATATATCGCATCATGATTAAGTATCAAACGTAATTAACCATCAATTTCATAGAGATGATTTGGTAGTCGCGGGGTAAGAACCAATTCAAACGGGGTGGCTTTTAAGCTAGTGAGTCCTCCAGTCTCACTCACATCAACAGGTCCACCATCCAAAGTAACGACATCAAACCCATGTAACAAGCTAGCCAACGTGAAAGGCACAACCTGAAGAGCATAAGAAATACCAGGACAAACCCTTCTACCACTGGAGAAAGGGATGAATTCATAATGGTGACCTTTAAGATCAGTATCCTTGTGAGTGGTAAGAAATCTCTCGGGACGGAATTCGTAAGGATCACCCCAAACAAGTGGATCTCTGTGAATCTTGTGTAGGTTGACGAATACTTGTGTCCCAGTTGGAATATCGTAGTCGGCTATGACAACATCGGACATGGCTTGATGTGGGACCGAGAGTGGCGCTGGTGGGTATAATCGAAGTGTCTCTTTGATTACTGCTTGGAGGTAGACTAGTTTGGGTAAGTCTGATTCTTCTAGAATCTTGTTTCGTCCTACTTGGTCGTCAAGCTCTTGGTGAAGTTTTTTAGGGTTAGTGGATTGTTGAGTAGCAAGCATAATGCCCATGTTACTGTGACTGATGTAGCATCAGCTCCAGCTAATATCAATGTCTGTAAGAATAATAATCAATTAGATTATAAATTAACAAAGCAATCATATTATTTACTGGTACTATTGATCATAAGTACTATAGTAAATGATATGTACTTACTAAGCAGACAGCTTTGATGATGGTATCTGCATCATACTCAAAAGTGGAAGCACCCGATTTATCAAAAACACCAATCAAGATATCCATAAAGTCAACTTGTCGAGCACCACAATCACTACTCCTGTGACTATCTAACCAACCTTGAGCAAAAAAATCAAGCTCTTTAGCCGTCTTCTTCATAACTTTTTCATGTCCTCCAATATCCAGACATCTTAAGTACGGTAAAGCATCCGCAGCGTGAAAACCCCAGCCAAACGGAAGAAATCTCTTAACGCTTGTAAACATCTATCCGGATCTTCCTCCTTTTTCGAATACTTACCACTCAACGATTTCCCAACCACAACTTGTAATATAGTATTCATCGTCACATTCCCAAACCACTCACGCATCTCCTCCACAACACCGCCGCCGTTACCGCCTCTATTCTCAACAACCCATTTATCGTGGGTGGATTTCAGCGCCGCCCGCACTTCATTTTCCTTAACATGCTTGAATTCACCGAGACGGTGGTGGATAACAGTTCATGAGTAGAGATTTTTCTCACCTCACGCCAGTAATCAGAGAAAGGTGTTAGTCCAAACATGGCGTAATTGTAAGTGAGAAGCTCGAATGCCACAAGTCTAGGACGGCTTGCTAGGTCTTTGTCATGTGTTTGTAGGACTTCTTTTGCTAACTCTGGGTTGCTCACTACCACCACTTGACGGGTTCCGAGTCGGATCTTGAATATTGGGCCGTATTCATCAGCTAATTTTGCTAATGCTACGTGAGGTGCGTCTGGACCTCCGAGTACACGTAGATGACCGATTATGGGTAATGCGCCGGCGGGTTCTGGTGGTGATCGGACTCGTTTCTTTTTTGACGACCGTCGTACTATTATTAGGATAAGGAATGTTGTTGCTAGAATAGCGAGGATGGTAATAGCTTTTGTGGGTGAAGAGAAGAGGTCATTGATGTTGTAGTTCATGATCATGGATGATGGATTGTACTTCATATTGTTGACTTTTTTGTGTTAACACTCAGCTTTCTTTTCTTCTGGATCAATCGACTAAAGGATGACGATGATATGGGTCTCATGAGGTGTCATTTATAGACAAGAAGAAACATGTATACATTGATCAATCGGGCTTGCTAGCTAATTTATAACATTAAATCATGTTAATTCTATAATAAGACTTCTTCCAAGGAAAACGAGGTTGAAGGTTCAAGGAAAAGGACAGATGTGTGAATCCAATTATTGATATAACCAGGGCATAATATAAATGAATACAGCTGGAGTGAATCATATGTTATACACATGGATCAAAGTCAGGATCAGTAGCTAGCAGATCTCATGCATTAGTTATATATATAATTTAAAACCATGAATTTAAAAAATGCCAGTCTCCTACTTCATGATAGTTGTCGATAATAGGCCAAGATAATGGCCGCTTAATTAAATGCAGTCAATGAATCTTTTATTGTGTATTGCAAGATGATATATATCTTCTGCAATGATTATCGTAAAAAACAATTTCTATAAGAGGAGAGAGATATCATCAGTGCGCGAGAATATGATCGATTAACAATGACCGAGACGATTATATTATTTTCTGTAATCCAGGAGTGTGTATAACGTAAATAATTGACCTAGTTAATTACAAACCCATCAAACGGCCATAAGACAGATTAACATGATAATTGGGATTGGGACATCCTTTATTTTGTTAGAGACTGAATGTTACTGTCGTCGTATGCACTTGTCACCTTTTTAGTGAGCAGTACAACTACAAACACCCCCTAATTACAAAGCGTAAATTCTTGCCTACAGTTTACTGTAGCTATGATGGCTACATACGGGCAGAGCCGGCTCTGCGGGTGTTCAACTGGAGACATGGCACAGGGCCTCCACTTATCAGGGGTTCCATTTTATTAAGGGTATTGTTATATTTGTAGATATAGTTAATTACTCCTTCATTTTGACTTGACCGTCGTGTTTGTTTTATGACATGTTTTTCCACTTCAATATTAAGCGTATAAGATAAAATAATTTTATAAAATTAAAATTTTGTAATATATAATTTATCATGTAAGGAATCATATGCAAAACTTAAATTTTTAAAATTATTTTATCTTATATATTCAATATTGAAGTCAAACGACATATCCAAATAGTAAACAATAGAGTAAATTACTCAGAACCCCCTTCAGGAATGGACATAATACAGTTAACCCCCTTGTGTTTATCATAATTATTGGTAACCACCTTGAGGTTACAGTATCTCTGACTATGAGCCCCAGAACTATAGTTTTGTTATCAAAACGATAACTACATGTTGACTCATCAGCTTAATCACATTATTAATGCGAACCAGGACAACAAAACTACTTAATCAACATCGTTTAACTCTCCCTCATCCCAATTCAGATGCATTTTTGAGGTAAGGTTGACGTTTTTCGGACAATAAGAGTGTTGATTAAGTAGTGTTCTTTGTCCAGCATGTCATTAATAATGTGAATAAGTTGATGGGTCAGCACATGGTTAGCGTTTTGATAATAGAGTTATAGTTCGGGGGCTCATAGTCAAAGATACTATAACCTCAAGGTGGTTACCAATAATTATGATAAACACAAGGGGGTTAACTGTATTATTCCGGATCCTCAAAGGGGTTCTGAGTAATTTACTCTAAACAATACGGTTAATTCAGAACGGAGGGAGTAATTAATAACTTATACAAAAAATTATAAATAAGAAATTATAAATGAAAAATATGATATTTTATTAGTGAACTTTATTATTGTATATATGATATAACAAAAGTAATAAATAATAAATAACTTGATATAAATATTATTATATGTGCATAAAATTAAATATTAACATTTTATACTATAATTTTATAAAATGAAATATTACCACTAAAATATTGTATTAATAAATAATTTTATTTTAAAAAAATTGTATCACATAATTAAATATTTATTATTTATTATTAAAATTTAACTTTTTATTAGATAATTTAGTAATTAATAAATAACAAGTATTATTTAAACTAATTTATATTTTTCAATAATTTTTTGTAAATAATTTAATATTTATATATATATATATATATATGATTATTTATCTGAATTTACACAAGATCCCCTAATTAATTGAAATAGCCCTGCATACGGGACATGGCAAAGCATCTATTATACAACCGGAAGCACATTGCAGCGTGCTTCCGGTTGCTGACGTGTTATTTTTAATTATATGGTAGTTTTTGCTTTTATATTTAGTCTTTAAAATTATATAAAACAAATCATTTTAATTTCTCTATTGATTTAAAAATTATTTCAATAATTGACAGTTGTAAAAAATTTATCTCTCTTAAATATCTTCTTATTGTAATTATACAGTTTCTATTTTTCACCATTTTTAAATATTAGTTACATGTTAATATTAGAAATACACGTTGTTCAACATTTTAAACCATTTGTTCAACATTTTTAATCATTTGTTCAACATTTTAAGCTATTTGTTCAAATCAGAAATTTATTATAAAACAGTATCAATATAATTTACAATTTCCTAATTTTTGCCATTTTTAAACACCAGTTACATGTTCATATTAGTAATACACGTTGTTCAACATTTTAAACCATTTGTTCAACATTTTAAGCCTTTTGTTCAAATCATAAATTTTATTATAAAACAATATCAATATAATTTATAATTTCCTAATTTTGTTTGTCATTTTTAAACACATGTTACATGTTCATATTAGTAATACACGTTGTTCAACATTTTAAACCATTTGTTCAACATTTTAAACCATTTGTTCAACATTTTTAAACAATTTTTTCAACATTTTTAACATTTTAAACAATTTGTTCAACATTTTAAACCATTTGTTCAACATTTTAAATCATTTGTTCAGCAGTTTAAACCATTTGTTCCAAATTTATCTTATAATGTTTATGAAATTTGCTTAGATTAAAATTCCAGACTAGTTTTTTATTGACATTATATAATAAAGGATTATTAGTACAATTTTCCTCTAAAACTAAGATGTTTTACTTAACAATTAATATATTTTTTGAATTATTTGTTTTGAATTTGCAGATTTTCCTCTAACCCCAAGATTTTTTTACTTAGCGGTTACTAATTTTTTTAGATTTATTTATTTTTAACTTCTAGATTTTCTTCAAAACTAATATTCAAGATTATTATATTTAATTAATTAAAAATTAAATTTTAAATTATAAAAACAAAAAGAGAAACATCACACATCTACGCTTATTTTTTGTTTTCACGTGTAAACCGGAAGCACGCAGCATCGTGCTTCCGGTTGTATAGTAGAATTTGCCGGGACATGGAGTGAGCGAGTAAGCACGCGCTGTAATGTCCATTTACCTTTTTCTCATTTTTTTTTCCATTGTGTGGGAGTGAACAGCGCGCTGCAACGTTTTTTTATTTTTTTTCTTTTAGACCCCATTCGATCCCGACAATTCGCGGGTTTTTGACGATTCGTAGGAATAAAGCCTTAACTTTTGGAGATAAAGCTTACATAAAAGGGGTACATTACAAAGAAGGGACCATGCCCATGTGTATGGAGTTTGAGCATATGCTCAACATATTTTCAGCCTTTAGATTAGAATTTAGTTTTCAAAACATTAATCCTAACCGTAAATAATTTTACTTATTTAATAATTAATTTTTAAAAATTGAAAAACAAACAAGTAAATATAGAAGGGTTTAATAGACAACTTTTTCCACTAATAACTCCCATCTCATTGACAGTTACTACGCTACATCCACTTTCCTCTTTCTTTTCTACAAAAAAAACTTCCTCCCCCACTACGGTTTCAGTTAAAATATATTGCTGATTTATTTTTTTCTCTAGTAACTAGATCATGTGACACCTTTATATTTCTTCTTATTTCTAAATTACAAATGAACTTTGACATCTATTAGATTTTTTAATTCCCCATATTTAAGTGAAAAAGTAAATATTTAAGCAATAATAGATTTTTCAAAATGTAGGTGTAGATTTGTTGGATAAAAGAGTATAATTTAAATTTAATCTTTATTTAGGTGATAGTGTAGATTTTTAAGTAAATTGATAGATTTTCCAATTTGTAGGTGTAGATTTGTTTGACAAGAAGTGTAGATTTTCATTTTATGAAAACAATAGATAAAAAATAGTGGATTTTATTTTTTTATGCTCTTATATTTATTTTCAAGGAGTCTTATCAAGAGAATTTCTAGTTTGTTATTTTTTTAAAAAAAAAAAGTTTACTTAAAACTTGGTATTTGTTTATTGTTTTATTTTTCAATTCATTACTTCACTAAAAAATATAATGCTAGGGAATATTTATTATAATTGATTATTTTTTTCTCTAAAAACTAGATTGTGTAATATTTCTTCTTTATTTCTAAAATGTATACAACTGAATCAAAATGTACACATTCATGATGAAAATGTACACTGATGTTGAAAAGTACACATTTGATAATATTGCATATACATTTGAATCAAAATGTACACATTCATGATGAAAATGTACACACTCATGTTGAAAAAGTACACATTTGATAATATAGTATATACATTTATATCAAAATATACACATTCATGACAAAAATGTACACAATCATGTTGAAAAAAGTAAAATCGTAGATATAAATAAAATGATAAATTTTCAAAATGTAGTTGTATATTTTTTGATAGGGTAGAATTTAAATTTTGATAATACAATTTATAAAATGAAAAAATAGGTTTATTTTTGTCTATCTTAATGTTATGTTAATAATAAATAAATTCTAACATTTTTCTTATATTTATTTTTAAGAAGAATTTTTAATTTGTTATGTTTAAATAATTTTTTTACTGAAAACTTGGATTTTTTTTTCAAATCATAAATTTTTTTTACCTCAAATCATGGGAATATTGATTTTGGGGATGTTTTCTTTTTTCTTTATTTATAAAATTACAAATTAAATTGGATATCTATCACCATCTATTTTAATCAAAAAACAATTTACATCGTGGGATGGTGGGAGTGTTATTTTTCTTTATTTATAAAATTATAAATTAGTTATGACTCATGTACCCTTATAATAAATATTAGAATTTAGACTATCCATTTTTTTTTAAAGATTCAATGGCCATGATTTAGTTGAGGATGATGCTCAAAAATAATTACGGGCACCTTCCCCTCGTTGGGGTACATTAATCCTAAATTGAAGCTTTATCCAAACGCAGGTTTTAGCTGCGTTCATTTCGTAAAGTTGTTCCACCCCACGTTAATTACCTGCATACCCCTGCACATCTTTCTGGTTTTTCACAATTCGTCGTTCGGCAAGAGTGAAGTAATGTTTCTGGGTTTCATTTTTTGCTGATTCCTCAATTGAATAAATTTCACTTTCTTTTGAATTCTGATGCGCAGAGTTGATAGTCCTTTGCTTATTTGCTAGTATTGTTGCTGGTGGATGATTTGCGACAATGAATACTGATGGTTGCAAGTACGAGTTTGAGCTAATATCTTGCTTCTTCGTGGGAGATTTAAGAAACTCTGTGACGATAGTCCTTTGCTTATACAGTGTATTCCTCAGACTCTAGTCCTCCTGAACGCTGTATGATTTGTGTTGGGACTGAAACTCTGTGGACTGTGATGATAAAAGATTGAAGAAAAGTGAGAGTAGGTGTGATGGGAAGACGATGACAGTGAGGGTACCATGGACATTTCACAGCCTCTCTCATTACTTTCTTTAATGTCACTAGCGAACGATATAAATAAAATTGAAGCTTAATGTCCACATTAAGCTTGACAAACATTATGAGATTAATGTCACTCAATTTTTTAAGCTCACCATCGAACGGCACCTTAATTTTTATTGTTTTTTCTTTATTACAAAAACTTTAAATTGTTGTAGCTTTTAATATATAAGTCCAAAATGAAAAAAAAAGTTATATCATTGTTCACCTAAATTCAAGCTCTTCAAAATAAGACCAGTCATGAATATGTTTTAACAACTTTTAAAAAATTATTTTTACATGTATACCATGATATTTTAATTTGAGGATGTATGTACATATTTTAATGTGAGAATGTACATATTTTAATGTGACGATATACATGTTCAAATGTGAGAATGTACATGTTCTTTAATGAACATCTGTACATGTTTGTATGGCCATATGTACAAGTATTCTCTCTTATATGTACAGATTTTAATCTAAGGATGTACATATTTAATGATTCGTACAAGTTTATGTGATCATCTGTATGTTTTTAATATGAGGATGTAAATGTTTTTACGTGTGGATGTACATGTTTTAATGAACATTTGTACAGGTTTGTATTATACAGTTGTCAAAATATATCCATGACTGGTCTTATTTTGAAGAGTTTGAATTTAGATGGACAATAATATAATTTTTTTCATTTTGATTTATATATTAAAAGTTACAATAATTTAAAATTTTTGTAATAAAGAAAAAAGAATAAATTTTAAAAAAAATGAAAACAAAAACAATTCTACAGTGTGTGTCCCTCCCGTCTCTCCCAAATTTTATAAATTACAAAACTTATCCTAAATTTAACTATCAATATATATGCCAAATCAATATATGTAGGCATGATAGCTACATTTGGATTTGGATGTGGCTCATAGCCTCAGACCTACTTATTACAAAGTGTCTAGCCCGTATAATTAAAAAATAAAATAAACCCTCGCCAATTATCTTAACTATTTTCTTTTATCTTTACACATTTACGTGTTCTGTCAAGCGTATTTTTGTGAAGTTTAATACTCCCCGTCCTGAATTGGCCGTCCTGTTTACTTTATGGCACGTTTTTTCATTTCAATATTAAAGATATATGATAAAATAATTTTATAAAACTAAATTTTGTAACACATAGTTTATCATGTAAGGATTCATGTGTAAAAGTTAAATTTTCAAAATTAAATTATCTTATATGTTAAAAATTGAAGTCAACGACATATCCAAATAGTAAACAGAACAATCAATTTAGGACGGAGGGAGTAGTTGATGTAGATTATAGCTACTACTTCCTCCGAATTCGTGTTTTCTTTTATGGATGTTCAGTTCAATATTAAGCATATAAAATAAAAGAATTTTATAAAATTAAAATTTGTAATATAATTTATCATGTATAGAATCATATACAAAATTAAATTTAAAAATTATTTTATTTTATATGTTAAATATTGAAATCAAATCACATGTCCAAATAATAAATAGGACGGTCAATTCAGAATGGAGGGAGTATAATTTAAAATAAAATTAACAGAAAAACCATCAAATCTCAAGATAGTAGTTTACAAAATTATCCCTTGATTTGTTCATATAGGGAGACATTCAAGTGATTAATGTTAAGGGTGGAACCAAAAATAAAAGTTGAGGGAGACAAATATAAATTTATAAATAATTATTGGGGATTTGTGAAAATTTGCTTTAATTTTTTTTTATTTGTGTAATTTAGTAAAGTTGGGGTTTTTTACTCCCTCCATCCAATACTTAGTTATAAATAAAAATGAGTATAAATATCATACATTTTAAACTTATACTCTATCCGTTCAATAATATCTGTCATTTTAGAAACTTGCACATTTATGACACATCTACCCTTACTTACTTTCTCATCTAGATAATAATAATTTTGTGTTGAATAATAAGATTAAAAGTGGAATAAAGTGTATAAAAAAACTAAAATAACATGAATTTTTAAACAAAAATCATTTTAGATTATTATATAAAATATAATTTTTCAAATTTTAGTTTGTGGACTCTACATAATCCCACACCGACACCAACACCCACACCCACACCACACCCACACCCACGATACCCAATTAGTTAATTTGTTATATTCTCCCCTGGGAGCCCAATGCTTGACCATGCAGACTGCAATTGGATTCTGAACCAACAGCCCATCCTAACATTTGTTTTATAAAAAATAGCCAACCCTAACCCAGTTTAAAGTACGGTAGCCCAACTTATCCTAGTCCACCTAATTTTTTCCAAAAAAAAAAAAACTTATCCTAGTCCATCCACCCTGGCTCTTACTAATGAAGTGAGTAGATGTAAAGTGGGACCCGAGGTACAACCTTGCATCGAGGATAGGAGGGAGATTTGATATGTTGATATAATACTCGACGAACTTGAAAGATTTGTTAAAACTTGATTTAAAAAAAAAAGACAAAAACTTGAAAAATAAGTGCCGTGTAAATTCCGCACCGGCCACGGCAACGAACCGTTGAAAATTGAAGTCGACACACACATCCAAACAGAAAATGAAAACGCAAGCATATACTGGCATTGTCACCTTTTGCGATAAAAAAAAAGGAAATTTTTTTTCTTAATTCACGATATATTATTATGTTTTTAAAATTATACAGAATAATATTGAGTTTTCACTTATTTCACTAGATAACACTCTGTCTCATATTCTGTTTATTTCTTTATTATTTTTCTTAAATAATGACAAAAATACTCCTATTATTAATTAATTATCTCACAATGAATTGTCATATTGATAAATTCCATAAGATACCACCTTAGTTTAACTGATAATAGGGTAGTTTAGTCTTTTTTTCTATGGATATTAACGGAAAAGTTAACAAAATATGTGATAGAGTGTTATCTGATGAAATAAATAAATACTCGGTATTATCCTATATAATATTAAAACACAGTGGTATATAATGAATTAAACAAAAACTCAGTGGTATTTGATGAAATTTCTAAAAAAAAAAAAAACGCAAGCATGCCATATGTATTATCCTTGTTAATTGTCAACGGATGACATATTATATAATCTCTTTTCATAGACCGGTATATCTTAGTGAATAGTGATTGATTTCTATAATAGTGCATATTTTGACTGGTGAAGGTGAGATTTCGTCAACATTAACTAACTAACGAACGAACGACGGGATATATGATTTTTCAAGTTATGAATTGTTTAAATTATCCTAATACATGGTTGATTATGCAATAACTTACCGGTCCGTGTTCGATTTTTTAAGTATATAAAATAAATTCAATGTAAAGGTAGATAAAATTAAATGAATGGAAGAAGATTACATAGCCTCTCTGACCTGTCTAGGTTGATATCGTTAAGAGTATCAATTATCAAATAACCTCGAGGTCTCATGCCTCCACGTACATGAAGATAGTGTTAGGAAAGAAAGGTTTATTATGCTTATTATTAGACATCAATGGCTGAAACTCATAACTTTTTTTATCAAAAAAATATATATAAAATAAAAAGTTGATATAACTATGTAAACTCATCTGATAAAGCCGTTTATATAAACTTGTAAAAGAATAGGACTTATTATTTTTATTTTTTGAAAAATAGGCACTTATTATTACTATAGATTATGTTAAAAGGTGTCCGGTTTTACTTCCGGTTCATACAACCCAAGTGGTCAAAATCACGGTGGCGGACTTAGAACTTAAGATCTGTGGGGGCATTTTTATGGAATAGAAATCTGACAAACAAATTTAATATTTAAATTACAATTGCTCTATGCTCTATAGTATTTTTATCATTTGAAAATGATACATAATAATATTGTTGTTAATGAACTTAACCAACAAGTTCATTTTCCATTTTAATATATTTTGTAAGTGGACATGCTTTTTCAACTATAATTGTATCAACTGATAAAATCAACCTAAGTTTTAAACATGCAGTATTTTGAATGTCAAAACATCATATTTGGACTACACTATTTAGTTATCTAACATTTATTATTTATTTTTTTTCATATATAAACACATATATACTTATATTTTTTCTAAAAGCCTGTGGGGACACGTGCCCCACAACATAGGTCCGCCACTGCAAAATCATTATTCATCCGGAAATGTAATAAAACACACAAATATCAGCAAGATGCCAGCTCTGCTGCTGTTATAGCTAGTACTTATATTACCAGTACAGCATTAAGTAAACATTCGTTAGCAACTATGAGACATTGTAATTGTTATTCAACCTTAATAACAATAATTACATGGGAATAAAACAAATAATAGGGACTGGAAGAATAAAACATCCTAAAGTATGGTAACAAGATGCCCCTGTTTTTGATTTTTCTAAAAAAAAAACACTGTCTTATTCTTCTCCGGTCCACCACCTCGAAACCCTTTCAATACATGTTGACTTAAACGATGATATTCAGTAGTAAGTAACAAATTACAGAGAGAGCACAACTTATATAAACTACATACAAGGATAGGACTAAGACCTAAATACCCCTTATATCCTATATCCTAACACCCCCCTCAAGTTGAGGATGTTCGGAAAACATACTTAACTTGTTCAACCCTTCTCTATGGTGAGGCCCACTGAGGGACTTAGTAAGAATGTCTGCAGGTTGAACAGCTGTAGGAATATAAGATACAGAAACAACACCTTCTTGAAGAAGGTCTCGAATGTAATGAACATCTATATCTATATGCTTGGTACGTTGATGAGATATGGGGTTCTTAGCTATCTGTGTAGCTGCTTGACTGTCACACTTAATAGGGACTGGTTTGTTTCCTTGAATCCCAAACTCAGCAAGGAGCCTTGTAAGCCACGCTATCTCTGTACAGACCGCACGAAGTGAGCGATATTCCGCTTCAGCAGACGAAAGAGAAACAGTAGCTTGCTTCTTGGACTTCCAAGAAATTAGACTTCCTCCTAGCTGGATAACAAACCCACTGATGGATCTTCTAGTCCGATGGCACCCTGCCCAGTCTGCATCACAAAAGGCTTCTAAGTTGAAATTATTGTTCCGCTTCAGCAAGATCCCATGCCCAGCTGTAGCCTTCAGGTAACCCAAAGTGTGTAGCGCAAGCTTCAAATCAGCTTCTGTTGGACTATGTTGAAACTGGCTCAAAAACTGCACAGAAAAAGAAATATCAGGTCTGGTGTTACATAAGAAATTTAGCTTGCCAACAATCCTTCTATACAGAGAAGGATCTGTCAATTTTCCACTGACTATAGCAGTAGACTTGAGTTGAGGAAGAGGACTGGAACGATACTTAATTTTCCCATCATCAAACTCTTTCAATAGATTATCAATAAAACGCTGCTAACTGAGAATAAGACCATCATTAACTCTAGTAAACTGAATTCCCAAAAACAAATTAACCTGTCCAAGATCCTTAATCCTGAAGGTTTCATGCAGAAAAGCCTTAAGAGATTCTATCTCTTCCTTGTCATTACCAGTCACAGCAATATCATCAACATAAATAACTAAATATACACACCGTTCTCCTTGAAGTTTATAAAACAAGGAATAGTCGTTCTTTGACTGGATGTAACCTCTGGTTCTCAAAGTGGCATTCAGTTTAGCACTCCACTGCCTTGACGCCTGTTTTAAACCATATAAAGACTTCCTCAACCTGCACACTTGATTAGGTTTAGTACAAGGAAGACCTTTAGGCAATTGCATATAAATTTCCTCATCCAAATCACCGTGTAGAAAAGCGTTATTAATATCAAGTTGATATATGCACCAGTCACGCTTAACAGCAACAGCAAATAAAGCTTTAATAGTATTGAGTTTAACAACTGAAGAAAAGGTCTCAAGATAGTCTATCCCTTCCTTTTGAGTAAAACCCCTAACTACGAGTCTTGCTTTGTACCTCTCAACGCTACCATCAGCTTTAGTTTTCACCCTAAAAACCCACTTGCAACTGATAGGTTTCTTCTTAGGAGGAAGATCAACTATTTCCCAAGTATTGTTAAGATCCAAAGCACTAAACTCTTCATCCATAGCTTTCCTCCAATGCAGAAACTGATTAGCATCTTCGAAAGTTACAGGCTCATAATAAGCATCTTTACACTCCATATAAGCAAGAATAGGAAGTGAATAAGAAATATTCTTTCCAGCAGTAACTAAAGAAGTTAAAGTATGCATACAGATATTATTATCTGTTACAGAAGAACATATGAAATCGTTCAAATGACCAGACAACCTTACTTCTCTACCAGACTTGGTAAGCCTCAGGTGATCACTCTGAGTAACTTTGGGCATATCCTGCACATCTGTAGCTACATCCGTCTCCACATCCTGCACATCTGTAGCAGCATCCACCCCCAGATCACTAGGAACAGAAGGAACATCCTGCTGCTCTCTGTAACCAATTGAACTTTCCTGTTCTGCCTGAAACTTGCCAAAGAAAGAAGAACTCATAGCAAAAGGAAAAACATGCTCTACAAATTTAACATTTCTGCTCACCTTAATCCTACCTGTAGCAAGATCCAAAACCTTGTACCCTTTAGAACCATGAGGATAACCAAGAAAACAACAAGGATAACCCCTCTGTTGCAACTTATCTTTAATCAGATTCTCAGAACAGAAGCATAAGCAACCAAAAACTTTCAGAAAGCTCAAATCTGGCTCACGATTAAACAAAACAAAATAAGCAGATTTGCCTTTTAGAACTTTGGTGGGACATCTATTTATTAAATGAACAGCCGTCAACAAACATTCACCCCAATACTTCTTTGGCAGATTAGAGTGAAACAAAAGTGTACGAGCTGTTTCTAGAAGATGCCTATGCTTTCTTTCGACCACACCGTTTTGCTGTGGTGTGTAAGGACAAGAAAGTTGATGTATTATGCCTAAGTCACTAAGAAACCGCTTACCCTCTGTAGAAGAACCAAGCTCAAGAGCATTATCGGTCCTTAAGACCTTAATGCAAGTGCCGAACTGATTCTTAATAGCTTGAACAAACTGCTTTAAACAGAAGAAAGCCTCGGCCTTAGTGGACAACAAATAAACCCAAGTAGCCCTAGAAAAGTCATCCACAAGAGTTAAGAAAAACCGGTAACCATCATGAGTCTCAACATTGTAAGGACCCTATACATCCCCGTGAACTAAATCAAAACATGCATTAGTTTTAATTGCAGATCGAGGAAATGGCAACTTGGTCTGTTTAGCTCTAATACAAACCTCACAAACAAAACCACTATCTGAAGAACATTTTCCAACACCCATCTTTTGTGTCTTAGCAAGAGATAAATGTCCAAGACGCAGGTGCCATAGTTTCAAATCATTCCAAGAACAAACAGGAAGAAACCCATCAGCAGAAACATTATTCATACCAGTTTCTGTTACATCAGAAAAACGACAAGAATTACCAACAAAACCCTTAGAAGAACTATCAGAAAAGATATCAGAAAAACTTTTATTTCTAAAACAGCTAACACGACAGGAGCCTGTCTTGGCAAGCTCATCCAAGGAATCCTTGAGCAAAACATAGATGCCATGTACTTCCCTACCAATCTCCCTTTGGCTCTTCAGAGAAAGGTCCTGGCACACACAAACACCCTTCTTAAAGGACAAAACAACGTTAAGCTGTTTAGAAAACCAGCTTACAGACAACAGATTGTATTTAAACTCTGGAATATAGAGAACGTTCTTAAGAATGAAGGAAGAACTGACACGAACATCTCCCAAAGTGTTAACAAACTTTAAAGTTCCATCAGGCAACTCTATGTTCACTCCAGACTTAGTAGAATAAAAATTGACAAACCAGTCAGCATTAAAACACACATGGTGAGCAGCACCACTATCTATGATCCAAGAATTTGCTAAGCAAACTGTCAAACAGCAAACAGGCAGTTTTAAACTAGAAAATTCAGGAAAAGAACCGTTACAAGCCATAGCACCACCATGATTCTTGGTGAAGAAATCTGTCATGACCTTGTACTGCTCCGCGGTGATTCTAGGAATGGGAGAAACAAGATTCTGTACAACAACTCCTTCATGCTGAACTTCCGGCAAACTAGCAACTGGTTTCTTGCCCTTGAATTTGAAGTTGGGAGGAAACCCGTTCTTCTTGTAACAGGTAGAAACTCCATGCCCAAGTTTGCCGCAGAAATCACAAACAGATTTCTTTGAAATCTCTAACTTAGGAACTCCGCCCGCAGTGAGAGAGAAAGACCCAGAAGCAGGCTGTGAAACCCTAACTTGCTGTTGCTTCTCTTCTTGCATCAGAATTGAATAGGCCTGATCAACCGTTGGTAAGGGATTCATCATAAGAATCGTACCACGAGCAGGCCAATATGACTCGTTGAGCCCCATAAGAAATTGTACCAATCTTTCTCGCGCTCTATAGACGCCCAAAGAATTCCCACTGAGACAGCCGCAATCCGGAAGCTCGTCGACATCGTCCAGTTCATCCCAAAGATTCTTCATCTTTGTGTTGTAATTGTTAATTGACTCCGTACCTTGACTAGACCAGACAATATCGCACTTCAACTCGAGAAATCGGACTCCACTTGGTCTACCAAACCATTCGTGCAGCTGTTCCCAAATATCTTTAGCAGTTCGACAGAAAATGACCGTCGAAGAGACTTGCTTGTTGATGGAGTTGAGAACCCAAACCATAACCATGGTATTGCAGCGGTCCCACGCATCCCTCTCGCAACTAGGTTCGACTGGTCGAGGAAGACTTCCATCCACAAAGACGTACTTATTCTTGGATCGAAGAGATTAAGAAACCGATCTTTTCCAAAGACCGAAATTTGTACCATTACCGTTCAATTGAATTGAAGTAAGCGACATCCCCGGGCCATCCGACAAATGCAAGTAGAAGGGATCCGCGTACTCCATACCGATATTGAGGATTTGGCGCTTCGCTGGAATCGCTCCAGCCTTTCTGGTAACCCGCCATTTGGGCGACTTGACTACCACCGGCGGTGAGTCTTCTTCTGGTTCTGACATGGTAAAACCCTCGAGGAAAGAAGAAGAAGAAAGTAGAAAAGAAAAGGAACGAATTCTTTAATTGTTGAGAAGAAAGAATCGTAACAGCTCTGATACCATGTTGACTTAAACGATGATATTCAGTAGTAAGTAACAAATTACAGAGAGAGCACAACTTATATAAACTACATACAAGGATAGGACTAAGACCTAAATACCCCTTATATCCTATATCCTAACAATACAAACAAAAGAAACACAAAGGTGAACGGAAAAATTAAGTGGAGAGAACACAACAAAAATTTTGGTTTACCTCCCTATTCAGCCTATTGGACTACACAGACAACAAAATTTTGATATTATAGAGTATATCGATCGCACTTGACCTACCATAGATGTAAATATATAAGCATTATGTATATTATATATAGCTTGTGAATTATATATTCCAGATTCGTAGCAGAACTTTCTATACTAGTATATTTTTGAAAAGAAAAAAAAAACCACTTTCTATACTAGTTTTTTTTTTTTTTGAAATTGGCAGAAGCAGATTTGTGAATTGTCTGATACCCTCTCGAACATTATAGATTTGTTTCTTTAAAGAAACCTACGTGAATAGTTTGGTTGATATGTTGTCCCAGTGCCTTCCCCACACAACACGGCGGTGGAGGTGGTGAGGGGTGTCTTGGTCCGAAGGTATATATTTTAAAGAATCATGTCAAAGTAAACCCACTAGGACCAAATACTGCTAAGGGAAAAGTGCTTTAGAAAATTTTACTTTCGTCTCAGATATTCGAAACCACCAATCACGAAAGAAAGGTTGCCTAGCTAGCACCAAACAATAAAGTAGTATAATTGATAGACGTTCGTAAAAAAAGGATGACATATGGAGAAAGCTGGCGATGACAAAAATTGGAAATTATAATCATTAAATATTAATATCAAAGATAATTAAAATTAATAAAGGGACTTATTTAGTTGTTTATTTTGTCGACATGATGTAATTTTTAATCAACCTCTGTTTGTGTAGCACGAGGCCCGCACGACGTGTCATTTAACTAGACCAACTTTTTTCTTTCTCTTCTCTGTAACTTCAGATACTAGTAGCTCCAAATACAAAAGATTTTACCATAATTTAGTATCTAGCAAAGATCAAATTACAGAATTTATTTATATTGTTGTGGGTGTAGTAGGTCGCATTGTTATAATCTATTGTACCGTACCCTGTCGTCCATGTCTCACAGAGTGACAGGCGTACAAAGGCACCGGAATACTCTCTCCACCCACCTCAGTCCCCACCCATAGGTTAATCAGTCAATCAACCAAAGCCGACATCTATTTTCCTTTCTTCCAGAAAATTAACAACCTTTAGCTTTCATCGTCTCTGTTCCACCATCACCGCCATATTGGAAGTTTCCTTCACTCTCCCCTCTCTCTGTCTCTATCTACTTACTCTCACACTAGCTACTACTCTCTCGTTCTCAACTCGTAAGGTCGCTTATTATTATAAAACGACAGCACCCTCGATATCTAATCTAACCAACCCACAAATTACATATACATACATTCACTCACCCACACAACAAACCGAACTAGCTAAAACAGAACACAAGGGCAAACCAGCTAGCTGAAAGAGAAACTTTAAGGCTGATTGTGATCGACCCCTTCGCGAATCACTTAATTCTCAGCTCTACTGATCATTTCAAACTATAGTAAGTAAAGAGTCCAACATCCAAAAGAATGGCATCCAAGTCAGACTCCTCCATCCTCACCAATGGCTATGATCCCCTCTCCATCACCTTACAAAACTCTAACTTCATCGTCAATGACCACATCATTCTTTCAGACGTACCTAACAACATCACCACCACTACTCCCACCATCATCAACGCCAAGAAACCCCCATCATCAACACCACCACCACCAGGCTGTTTCGTGGGGTTCAACGCACCAACCGCCGCAAGCCGTCACGTAAACCCAATCGGAAAACTAAAGAACACAAAATTCATGTCCATATTCCGTTTCAAACTCTGGTGGACAACACACTGGACAGGCGAAAACGGCCGTGACATAGAACACGAAACCCAACTCCTCCTCCTCAACAACAATCCATCTCTCAACAAACCATACATACTAATCCTACCTATAATCGAACCTCCATTCCGCGCCTCACTTCAACCTGGATCCAATGACAACATCGACATCTGTGTTGAATCCGGGTCCGAAATCGTAACCGGTCAACACTATAAAACAATCCTCTACATGGAAGCAGGTGATGATCCATTCCGTCTCGTGAAAGACGCGATGAGAGTGATAAAAAACCATCTAGGGACATTCAAGTTATTAGAGGAGAAGAAAGTACCATCAATAGTGGATAAATTCGGTTGGTGTACATGGGATGCGTTTTACTTGAGAGTACATCCTAAAGGTGTGATGGAAGGTGTTAACCGGTTAGTGGAAGGTGGAACACCGCCGAAGATGGTGTTGATTGATGATGGTTGGCAATCGATATGTAAGGATGATGGGGAAGATGGGATGAATATGACGGAAGCAGGGGAACAGATGCCGTGTAGGTTGGTGAAAGTGGAGGAGAATTGGAAGTTTAAGGAGTATAAGAGTGGTGGTAAGAGTGGTGAGGATGGGATGAAAGGGTTTGTTAGGGATTTGAAAGATGGGTTTGGTGTGGAGGAAGTTTATGTTTGGCATGCGTTATGTGGGTATTGGGGTGGGGTTATGCCTGAAAGTGTGAAGGAGATGTTGAAGGAAGTGAAGTTAGTGAAACCGAAGTTGTCGGATGGAGCTAAGATGACGATGGAGGATTTAGCTGTGGATAAGATTGTTAATAATGGAGTTGGATTAGTTTCGCCGGAGATGGTGAAGGATTTGTATGAACGAATGCATTCACATTTGGAGAGTGTTGGGATTGATGGAGTTAAGGTTGACGTCATTCACGTAAGTTGAAAGATTTTCAGTTAAATATTGTTTTGTTTATATTGAATATAAATAGAATGGAATGGAATTATCTAGATCAAAATTTCGATGTATATGTAATCTTCTAGCTAGCTAGCCTAGCTGGCCAATAACATCTTTCTGATAGTGGACATTTCCTTTATATATATTAAGTTTTGTTGATTAAATTCGGAGTATTAATTAAGCGCGCTAGCTAATTAATTAATTCAATTTGTTTATCTGTTGATCCAGATACTAGAACTGTTGTGCGAGGAATACGGAGGAAGAATTGAGCTAGCTAAATCCTATTACTCCGCCTTAACAGCTTCCATCAACACTCATTTCAACGGCAACGGCTGTATCGCAAGCATGGAACACTGCAACGATTTCATGTTATTAGGAACTAAATCCATCTCCTTAGGCCGAGTAGGTGACGATTTCTGGTGTACAGATTCATCAGGTGATCCAAACGGAACATATTGGTTACAAGGTTGTCACATGGCACACTGTGCTTACAACAGTTATTGGATGGGAAACTTCATCCAACCTGATTGGGATATGTTTCAGTCAACTCATCCATGTGCGGAATTTCATGCCGCGTCACGTGCGATATCCGGTGGACCGGTGTATGTAAGTGATAAGGTTGGGGAACATGATTTTGAGTTGTTGAGGAAACTAGTGTTACCGGATGGGAAAGTGTTGAGATGTGAATGGTATGCATTGCCGACTAGGGATTGTTTGTTTAAGGATCCGTTACATGATGGTGAAACGGGGTTGAAGATATGGAATGTTAATAGGTTTAATGGTGTGGTGGGTGTTTTTAATTGTCAAGGTGGTGGATGGAACCGTGAGAACCGGAGAAATCAGAGTTACTCGGAGTGTGCAAGGGTGGTTAAATGTAAGGTTAAACCGGATGATGTGGAATGGAAGAATGTTGGGAATAAGATGTCGTCGGCGCCGGCGGCGGAACTTGTTGAAGGAGTAGTGAAGAAATTTGTGATGTACTTTTATAAGGAGAAGAAAGTGGTTGTTGTCTCGGATATGTCGGAGATGGTTGAGTTGTCGCTGGATCCGTTTACCTTTGAGCTCATAACGGTAGTTCCGATAGTGGGAACCACTAGCTCGTCGACGGTAGTGGTTGTTGAGTTTGCGCCGATTGGGTTAGTGAATATGTTGAACTCGGGAGGGGCAATTCAGTCATTTGAACTGGATGATGGTGGTAATACAAATACTAATAAAACGATGACGACGAAGACGACTATCCGAGTTGGATTGAAGGGTAGCGGAGAAATGAAGGCGTTTGCGTCAATGAAGCCAACAGGTTGCAAGATAGATGGTAGAGAAGTGGAGTTCGAGTATGATGACCGTTTGGTGACTGTCCAAGTGCCTTGGCCAGGCTCCTCCTCCATTTTGTCTGTCATTGAATACTTGTTCTGACTTCACCACCTAACTATATACGTTAAATAACCCATTAATTTGGAATTTGGTACATGAGTGGATATGCTTGGAATGTTTAGTGTGTGTGTGTGAATACTTTATTCATCCAATATTCGTAACTTTCTCTTTTATATCACGTATTTCTTTTTTCTTTGAAAAAAATGTATCCTATATTTCTCGGGTAAGGAAACCACGATTATTATGTCGGTTGATGTATTGAAATACCCCGAACTTAATTAGGGTGATTAAATTACTCTAATATGATATCGAGGGCCAATTAGTGCCTAAGAAATTTTGGTAAAAAGAATATATCCAAAAGAAACAAGAAAAACGCTAAATTGGGCGTTAGGTGATCCTAGAGGAATACAACCTTAAAAAGGGTATTGAATGAATTTTAAAAGGCTTAATAATGCCTAACTAATATATGGGAACCATTCCCGAAGAAAACGGATTCAAATAATGAGTTAAAACGCTAATAAAGCTTTAACGCACGTTTTTCGAGAAAACCCAAAAACGTGACTTTGAGTGGTCAAACGAACCCATAAAAATTATAGTTCATTAAGTAACTATAAATAAACATTAATGGGAGTATAATAACCATTAAAATTAAAGAGACGAGAAAATTCCAGAAAACGGGTCCGGTTAGTGAATAGTACTAAAACTGGGTAAATTAACGAGCATTTTCTGTAAAAGACAAAAAAACGCTCCAGCTTGTAACAATTATGTGGGACGGTTTTTAATTGTGAGACAGCCCTCTCACACACCTAATAAGCTAGAAAGAAAAGAAAGAAAAGTAGAAAAGGTACCTCACCTTCTCTCTCCTACCTCACTTTCTTTTCCTCTTCTCTTTCCTCCCTCTCTTCCTCCCAGCCGGCTTCATCTTCCTCCCCAAGCTGCCGATTTCCTTTCTTCTTCTCCAATGGCTACCTCAACTTCCATGTCATGCCAAAGCTTCATTAAGGCTCCAATCACAAAAATAAACACATATTCCTCTTCCTCTCATCCTCCTCTATCATTCCCTCTTTTCAAAATTCGGAAATGAAGAACTTCATTTCCATGGGTATACCCCATTGGTGAAGAAAATAGCATTTTTGTGGAGCTTGGAGTCCCCTCTCTCTTCTAAGGTAAAAAGATTCATGAAAAACTCATTTTGTTCTTCCTCCTTTGGTAGCCGATTTTCCCCCATTGTAATGCCTTGTTTTCTTCTTGATTTTGAGCTTCATTTCAACCCTCCAATGGTGGAGTAATTCCCTTCTTGATTCAAGGGTGAGAACCCCTCTTAAAAAGCTCAAAAAGGTAAGCCCTAACTATGTGCTTTAAGCCCTTTCATTGAATTAAGATTTCCTAAGGGTTTAGATAATTAATTGAATGTATTTTGTGTTTCTTGAATGTTGGGATGGAGTTTGGAAACTCCATTCCCACTTGACCGAATTTGAGAAGAGGAGGAACAAGAGGAGAATCAAAAGAGGAATTTGTGAGCTTAAGGTAAGAAACTCACCTTAATGCTTGTTTTGATTGTTTAAGAATTTGGGGTGGGTTAAATTGAATAATGAACCCAAAAATATGAAAAAAATAATGTGTCTAGTGGTTTGAGAGGATTGGTGAATTTAATCGTGAATTAAGGGCTTTTGAGCCAAGTGAATTGAGTTTGTGTTTATATTGTGATTTTGGGAGCTATATTGTTGTTTAGATAATTTGAGGATATGTTATGTGCTGGTAGGACCCTTATGGGTGTGGCTAGATTAGGAAAGAAAATTGATGAGAATGGTGAATTTGGACATGCTAGGTTTATGGGGAGGTTATGGTGAAATTTCGGTAGAAAGTAAGTGTTTTAAGGTGGTTTAATGAGATGGGAGAACCTAGGTGTTTGTAGTGTTTAGTAGAGTGGATCGACAGCCTTGAAATGGTATTTAGAGAACTAGGGGAGGAGTGTAAAAATCTGTAGCAAAGGGGTATAGAAATGCTTTAGAAAAACTAGAAAAGGAACTAGTGTGCAAGACTTTGGAAACAAGAGTGTACTTGGGTTTAATTAATGCACTTGTCTAGGAATTGATTGGAATGGTCAAATGGAGTTAGAACAAAGTGCAACGTGCTAAAGGAAGTTGGAAATGCACAAGTGTGCAAAATGTAACAGTTTGGAGGAAAAATCTGTAGGAATTAAGCATGGACTTGAGTAGAGATTTGACTAGCGTTTTGAGGAGGTTTGGAACATGGTTAAGGCATGTTTTAGGGTGCTTAAACATGTAGGAAACATGTGGAAAAGTTAGGAAATGATTAGAGGTGAATTAGGGGTTGAAAACTATCCAAAAACTGTAAATTTTAACAGTTCCAGGGGTGGTCCGGGTTTGCAAATCGGTACACAAACCCGGACCATAGCAAAAACGCACCAGAAAGTCATAACAGGGGTTGGTTCGGTTTGTGAAATACCCCTAAATTAATTTAAATTAATTTAGGGGATTTCTTTTATTAAAACCGTAAATAATACCATTAATCCTTAAGAAAACTATTAAATATTGGATTACCCTATATTATTATATAGTATCATGAATTTAATAATAAGATTTATAAGTCAATAAATCTTGAAAATTTTCTAAACACTCCAAGTATATTATAAAGATTTTAGAAAGAGTTGGAACATTGTTTTGAAACATAAAAGTCAATATAAAATTCTAGAACCCTTAAAGCTTCTCAAGCCTTGCTAGGGTTGACTTTTTGAGAATGGTCAAACCAGCCCATGAAACCTATACCATAAATAGGTTATGGAAAACCATGAAGATCGATAAAAAGAACGTCAAAAACGGATCATCCTAGCCAAAGTTATGATCAAATGAAGTTTAGAGCCAAAATTTTGAAAAAAATGCTGATGTGGCAAGTTTGCTGACTCACCCGCGTGCCTCGGGATACGCGCCCAGCACTTAGTCAATTTTATCTCCTATATTTCCGGTAACCGATACCAGACTTTGCCCTAACTTGTGACCTTCATAACTTTCTCATCTTTTGGAATTTTTGAGTGTTGTCTTCTTTGTTGTCTTCTCGTACACTTCCTCTTTACAACCATAACTCACACTAAACCTAGTTCGTCCTAAATCAACCGGAAATTCGATCCAAAGTAGCCACCCTGCGAAACCGAAATTGTAGATTCCAGCTTTCCTTCGATTTCAGGTAAGATTCGTCTCGCCATAACTTCTTCGTTTCTCAGCCAAATTTCGTGTTCTTTATCTCGTTTTGAAGAGCTCTAATCCCTCTACAACTTTCATGTTGATGACCAAAGCCAATTCCCAACCGTTTGGAAGAGCAAGGTGTCTAAAGTTTTGGATTCGTCACCACATAAAATCATAGATTTTTCCAGAAGACGTAAGGTATAAACTCGTAACTTTCAACTCCGATTTCTTTCTGTGTAGTGCAAGTTAGGGTGAGTTCTTGCTATCATTGTGTATAGTTAAGTTTCCTCTTTAGATTAAGCCCAAGAACAAGTTCTAACTCGTTATGTACTGAAAATTATAGCATTGCAAAGTTGGCACCCTGAACAGACAAGTTCGAAACTTTTCCCAGAAAACCAAAATCGATTTCTTCTCGTTTGTGCAATTCTGGTAAGTGTTTCTTCAAATTCTTTCGTCCTTGCTAATCTATATTGCATTACCGGTCACAACCATGTTCCAATTGCATCAATTAAGCATTAGATTGAGTGAATTAGCCAGATTTGTATTCGGAAACCCATATAAACCCTAACTTCGAAACCGAAATTGAAAACCGATGAATCCCGCATGTTAGCTAGCGAATTTGGTATCACTAGAACCGGAATCGAATTTCGAAACCATAGAAACAAGAATCACTCGATTTCGTTCTGTGGATTAGGAGAAATTGTAGAATTAGTACTCGGGTATAGAATGGAATTCGCTGATGAACTAGAGGTTCAGGGACCGTCCGATCAGGTTTTAAAGAATTGGACGGTCGAGATTAGATCGTGGATTATAAAGGGTATTTCAGTTTTACAATATTTCAGGTTTTAACTCTAACTTGTTGAATTTAGTTAATGGCCTTCCCGAATGTATTTTGACTTGAAATTTTAACCATAGATTCTTTATTAAATCTAGTTTATTTTGATGTAAAATATTATGGTTTTGAAGTTTTTAAACGTAAGTTATGATTTTTGCAAGTTACGGGTTTTCTGGAATTATTTGGTTAATTTAAAAAGATATTTTTATGAAATAAAAATTTTATAATATGTCTAAAATGTTATAGCTACTATATATTTAATTTGGGAATTTTCGGGCAATGGTAAATGGGTTTAAAAATTGTGTTTATGAGTTTTTCATAAGTATAACTTATAATATATGGTTTTTAATGTAACCCAAATTAAACTATGGTTTGTTAATAAACTTTTAAGCTGGGAAAAAAATGAGGAAAACTAAATTAACATTTTATAACAGTATGTTTATAAATGTTTTGGGTATTAGCTTTTAAGAAAGGTGAAATTATTTACATATATGTATATATACTTATATGGTAGAATTAAAATAGAAACTTATGTTAAATCAAGGAATCTAATTATTCTACATTTTATTTATTATATTATATGGGAGTTAATATTCTTAATTAAAACTAAGGAATATATATATATATATTTACACATATATAAAAAGGGAATAAAGTAGTAACTTAGAGTAGAACAGAGAGCTAATAAATTAACACTTATATTAACTAAATATTATAAGAGCTAGTATCCTAAGATATAGTAAAAGAAATACTTTATGAAACATACATGGAGTGCAGATAAATGTTGAAGTAATAGGATAATTTAAATACAATAAGCTACATAGGGGATGTCTTAATTAAACTCTAATACAGGTATACGTATATATATATTAAATAAATAAAGGGAAACACTTTATTTTATAAACCGTATATCGGTTGTGGTTATGCCTAAAAGTTATTAAACATAATTAAATACAATAAAATTTCCTAAAAATGTTATGGATAAATCTTAATATATAAAGATATATATATGTATGTATATAAATACATTAAAATAGATGAGGGGAATAACATCCCTTGTGATAGTTATAATAAGAAGGATATATATATTTTGAACCTTAGGTTTTAATCGGGGTGTAATTAAGTAGTCACTATTAACTTAAGGGTTTAATGACACAACATAAACGTAACACGGTCTTGGGTTAACCTACTAAGCCCAAGTCTATGAACTCCAAAAGCCCACTTAAATAATTCAAAGAGACTTTGGGCCACTCTCAGGGATAAGTTCTAAATCATTCCAAACTAAACGAAATGGGCCTAACAAAGGATTTAATTAACAAGTCAAGCCCAAATCCTTGTGAGAGAATAATGGTAAACCTGGAACTATTAATCAGTAAGAAAAGAAGGTTGTTTAGTTTATGAATCCCTTAACTAATCGACACTCGGGACACCTTAATTATAGGTTACTATTGGGGAATCACTCATTCAAGTTAATTACTGTTCTTCACATACCATGTACGATTTCTCGTACTCCGATACTTTTGCTGATTGACTTATGAGATGTTTTCAAAAAGCTCTAACTGAGTTTAAGAGGAATTTCTAAAAGGAAATGGTTGTGTGACTAACTCAGCTTGTGTGACTAACTGAGCCTTGAGTGTGAAACTTACATGGATATTAGTTCCTTCTATGTGGTTATTCCGTTAGACATTAACTGCTTGGGGTTTACGCTTCTGCACTCTGTAGGACTGAGTGTTTTGGTATTGCTCTAGGTAGTTAGTGATCTAGTGGGAATGTGGAGAAGGTCACTTTTGGTAAATTCTTTTTTTGACTCTGGATATCGTTTCATCCATGAGCTGGGTCTTGAGGTTTCGACGTGCGCGCGTCTTCAATGGTAATAGTGAGGGGCTGTATATCCCCTGTCCCAAAAGGGACGTAGTAGACAGTGAGGGGCTGTATATCCCCTGTCCTAAATGGACGTACTTAGCGGTGGGGGCATCTCTCCCAGTTGGTTTATTCCACTCTTGAGTTATTGGTTCTTGGATCTATCTTATCATTCCTAGTCCTTTGTGACTATCTGAGTCTTTCTACTCCTAACTGGAATTGGGTTTAACTAAGGCACTGGATGTTCACTAACACATGATGTGGTTTTGTTTCACTAACTTTACCTTTCTGTTATTTATCTTTATTCTTAACTTGTTATCCTGATTTGGTGATTTGTGAAATGCCTTCTTCCTCTGTGTGGTTTAAGTGATTGTATTCAAGCTATTATTTATTTAAGAGTTGTATTATAAGTTTGTTTTTGGAGGATCGTACCAGTTCCATTCCAGAGAACTGACCCACCCCTCTCGGGGTGGGCTGATTGGTTTTATCTTGCAGGTACGAGTTGCTTTACAGGTGGCCACGAAGAGAACGAGTGATTGGGATGGGATTAGGTGTTGTGGAGAGTTTATGTGTTTTTTTTCTGTTTTATTTTTGTTAAGTTTTCTCGAGGTTCAGGTCGTGACAATAGTAATCTTTAAGTTGTAATTGGTGAGGTTGGTGTCGGGTGTTTGGAACCCGATGGTCTGTATGCCTTTAGTATTTTATTTCCGCTATAAATATGTTAAATAGGGGCGTTACAGAAATTGGTATCAGAGCGTAGTTACGCTCTGAACCCAAGAAAACAAGCCGAGTGAAATACTTAGATTATAGGTGCACTTAAAACTGGGGAACTGGGGTAGAATTGGGAAGTGAGAATTCCAGAAAGGCGTGTGACCCTTACCCCATACTTACTTTACTACTTACTTCACGTACCTACGAACCGTCCTTAGGACGTTATAAATATTTCATATATTACTACATAGATATTTAGACTCAACAATACGCCTTCTGAGTAACAAAACCGTCATACCAGCTAGATGTCTCGAAGAGGAGGAAGAGGAGGAGCTGGTCCCTCAGGAGGCTATGGACCCGACGTTATCACCCCAGAGGTCATAGCGCAGATTGTGACGGCTGCATTAGCTCAACAGTAGGCTCAGATCCCACAGCCACCACCGCCACCACCTAATGTTCCCCGGGAGTTCAACTGGCTGAATGCAGTCAACGACCTTCGTCCCCCAGTCTACGAAGGCCAGCCAGAACCGAATACCTTAGAGAGATACATCGACGAGATGCAGAAGGCCTTCACCTCTCTGCACGTTCCAGCGGGTCGCCATGTGGACATAGCGGCCTATTTTCTCCAGGGACCCGCGCATCGATGGTGGCAGACCGCCAGAGCTGAGCTGACTGCCCAGGCGGACTTCGGCTTCCCAGCCTTCTTGGTGGCCTTGAGAGCCAAATTCTATTCATCCTACCTACAGAAGAGGATGAGGAGTGAGTTCGAGCAGCTGAAGCAAGGGAGTTCCTCTATTGCTGAATATTATAATAAATTTGTGGAGCTGCTCACTGTTATTGAAGAGGGAGCTTATGCTCCGAGGTATCTGGTGGATAAATTCCACACCGGCTTGAACTTCAGGATCATGACTATGATTGTGAAATGACTTCGAGAGAGGAGTTTTGGGAATTTGAGTAGTCCGGTAGAGAACTGGTCATTTGTGAACTTGAGGAACTAAATGTGTAGCTCCTTTTGTATTTGTGAGCCCGGTAGTGGGTCTTGTGTATGACCCTGCCCGGAGGTCGTGGCTAAGACTTAAAAGATGCCTTGAGTATTGAATTGGGTATGTGAGTATTGAGAATTGAGTTGAGACTTGAGAGAGTTGAGTTGTAATTTGAGTATTGAGTTGGAGGTGGAGAGTAAGAAAACTTGAGTAAGTGTAACCCAAGAGAGTGGGTAAGACAATGAGTAAAGGAGTGAGGCATATGAGGTAGAAACCCTCAAGCCTAAGTATACAACAAACTAAACTAACCTCTTGATGTGTGTGTTAGTGGTTGTGTCCCTTGTTGAACCTTGAACGTGTTAAAAATACATATATAATGTATTGTGGTATTGCATGTTGTTTGAACTAAAATGAATCACATGCTCTCGACCAATTAGTCGGCGTACCCTCGCTAGTACGCGGGGTATGAGGAAGTCATATGCAGCAAATTTGCTGAGCCCCTTGGGGCGATGTTTTTATTTTTTCCAGGTACAACGAATCCGTCGACCGTTTGAGAGTAGGAGGGGGTTGTTATTATTATGGGTAGTTGTCCTAGGATTGTATTTGTTGTATTACGGATTTGTAAGACCGAAAGGTCATTAGTAGACTTGGGAATTTTAGATACTCGGTATAGAATGGATTTGAGATTGTATTTGTATTTATTGGAATTGAAGGTTGTATTTAGTTTGAGAATTGTTAAGGAAACGGTATGTGACATTTTGTATAGCGTACTCGGTAAAGACCCATCAGATCGATATTGTATTGTTGTTGTACTTGAGTTTGGATTTGGCCTAGCTAGTCACGTGGGTGACTCCCGGCATTGTATCACCCCCGGTTGTAGTTTGAATTCCGCTGCATTATGGTTGGTAATTGAGACGGGTTAGGAGATAATGGTGTGATTACCGGTTGGGGTGTTACAAAAAGTGGTATCAGAGCGAAGTATTGCTCTGATGGTCTAAATACCGAGTTTAGGAAAAATACCGAGTTAGGAATTAGAGACTTAGGGCTAAGGGTTGAGTGTTAGCGTGTAAGGTACGCTAGTTAGGAACTTCCAGTGTGATCTGGATACCTACATAACCAATCCCGCCCTCCGCAACCCCCGTTTTAAAGTTGGGGGAAGAACGCCAGAGAGATTGAAATATCCCGAACTTAAATATAGCGATTAAAATAATTCTAATATGTATTTAAGAGCCTAATAGTGCCTAAGTAATATTGGTAAGGAAAAATAAATCCAAAAGAAATAAAGAAACGCTTAGAAAGCGTAAAACGCTAAATAAGCGTTAAATAACCATAGGAGGTATGAGACCTCGGTTAGCGTGTTATGTGAATTCCTAGGGTTTAATAAGACCAAAATAATATATGGGAACAACTCCCGAAGAAAACGGAACCAAATAATGTATTAAAACGCTAATAGAGCTTTAGCGCACGTTTTTCGAGAAAACCCGAAAACATGACTTTAAGTGGTCAAACGGACCCGTAAAAATTATGAATCATCAAATAATAATTATTAAGCATTTATAGAAGCTTGATAACCAATAAAAATTAATTAAACGAGAAAATCCCGGAAAACGGGTTCCGGTTAGTAAAAACTGTCAAAACGGGAAGTTGTGGGGTAGAAACATAAATAACGCAAACTTATGTGTCCACTTTTGAAAATAAAATTGTGAAATCTGTGTGAGTGCAGTGGGGGTCCGATTTTTAAGGCCTCTCACACTCTCTCACACACTCACTTACTCATTTACAAAATAACAAAATAATAAAGTAACTCACATTACTACTTTACTCTCACACTCTCACACTCTCTCTCCTATCTCTATTCTCTTCTCTCACGTAACAGCCCATCCCCCTCACTCTCTCAATTTCTTCTCCTTCTTCCCAGCGACAACAATGGAGACTTGAGCCCCTCACAAAAAATACTCACTTCTCTCCTCTTGTTACTCCATCAAATCTCCTCCAAAAATCACAAAAAGTATACCGTTGTGTTCCTCTCATCAAGGAGAACACTAGCCTCTTTTAAAAATTCGAAAACAAGCATTTTTGTTTTCATGGGTATAGAGCATTTGGAGTTTCAAGACCACCATTAGAACCACCTCCTTCTCCTTGTCGTTTTGAGGTAAAAATATTCTTGAAACCTCTTTGTTTTTCTAGTCGTATGGGCAAAACGAAATTTGAGCTAAACCCTTGCTTGCTCCTTGTGTATCTAGCCGATTTTGGCATTGTTGGTGGAGCTGAAATCTTACTCTTGAGCCATTCCAAACACTACCTACACCCTTGCAAGGTAATGAAATTTCTAAACCCTAAAACCTACATTAAAACTTGAAGAATGGTTAAGGATAGTTTTAGTGTATTAAAATGGTGTATTGAAATGTATATGTGAATGGGTTGTAGTGTTAGAGGATTTGGTTTGACAAAACCGGTGGGAAGAGGAAAGAAAGAAAGAAGGAAAAAGAAAGAAGAAGAAAAGGAAAACTAGGAGAAGAACAAGGTAAATTGCATTCTCTGGGTAGCCTTGTAAAATGTATTGTATAACAGATTTTAGTAGCTCTTAATGGTGTATTGAAAATGGTAATGAGTAGTAGTGTAATGTGTAAGAGAATCCAAATGTTTTAAACCCTTGAAAGACATGTAAAAGCTTATTGAAACCTAGATGGGAATTGTTGTTGAGTGCAGGAATTTAATGATGTTAGTGTTGGTATTGTGTTGGAGAGCTTGGTATATTAATGCTGTTTACAAGTAGGTGAAATGAGTGATGTTTTGTGAGCTAAAACATGTGGTGAGAATGTAAAAATATAGGGGAGACTATGTCAAAATTTACCTAGAAACTAGAACACTTAAGAAACTAGAAAACTAGGTAAAAGCATGTCCTTGTAACAGATTTTAATGTGAGCTGTTTAGTTGGTAGGAATATGTGCATTTATGGATGACTTGGTGAATGGGAAAACCAAGGTGTGTATTGGAGTTAGTAGAGATGTTTAATGACTATGGAGTAGTAGTTGTGGTAAGAGAATGAAAGGATATAAAATCTGTAGCAAGAATTGTTGAATGGCATTGGAGAAACTAGGAGGATTTGTGTACTTGACCTTGGGAGTGAGTGTTGGACTTGAAGAGGAGAGGCAATGCATTGTAGGCATTGGAAATGGCATTAGGAGAGGAAATTATGTATGGAGGAGGTGGGAACCAAAATCTGTAGCAAAGAGGTATTAAATTGCATTGTAGAACTAAGAAGAAATAGTGTGCAAGATTTGGTAAAATGAATGTTGGACTTGGGTATAGATGGTACAATTGCTTGGAAATGAATTGGCATGGTAAGAGGAGGTATTTTGGATGCTAGGAGTGACATTGGTAGAGGAAGTATTGGATGGTAGAAGTTGGTTTAAAAATCTGTAGCAATGAAGGAAGAAAATAGGTATAAGTGCTGGAATGAAGTGAGGAAAATTGTGTAAGTGGATTGATGGATTTAGCAATAAATTTGATGGATGAACTAAGGTGAATTAGAGGATTTAAATGTTGTTTAAACATGTAGGAACCATGTGGAAATGAGTAGGAAAAGATTGGGTGTGAATTGAGTAGAGTTTGGGATTCAAAATAAGTAATTAAAATGGGTACTGGGCTGGACCGACCCTAGGACCGATCCTAGCAGGGTCGGTCGACCCGAAAATCTGCAATCTCGGAAGCTTCTGCATCCGACCGACCCAGGGGACCGACCCTGCCTGGGTCGGTCGAGTAGAAACTTTTAGTCGAAAATGCTTCTGCATCCGACCGACCTAGGGGACCGACCCTGTCTGGGTCGGTCGAGTGGAAATTGTTAGTTGGATTGCTTCTGTAACAGACCGACCCAATGGACCGACCCTGGCTGGGTCGGTCGGGCTGGAATTTTCTGTAATCGAAGTCTCTGCAGTCGACCGACCCATGGGTCCGACCCAGGGTGGGTCGGTCGAGCCAAAACTTACAAAAAAAATAATAAAAATAAAATATAAGACTATGATTAGTATATATATATGTGTATATGTATACCCACCTATACATATGTGCATATATATATAAGTATACCATTGTTAAGCAATGAAAAGTAAGTAAATAAAATGTAAGTATAGGAATGTAAAGACTTAGTAAGTATGAGTTAAGAAGCGTAAGGATAATCGAATTAAATTAATGATAGTTAGATTAATTATTCGATTGTATGTATATCATAGGATTTGATTTGTGAACACCGGAGGAACGTTGGGATACAAGTACTACGGTGAAAGGTATGATTTCTTCATGCCCTGTATCCTAATCTGGTTACCCCGATTTATGTGCTTATTTGACCACCTAATAAGATAAATGCATGAATCGGACTATATTGCACTTACTTGTGCTTGCTTACATTGTTCTTGATATTTGCCTTGAACAATAGTTTGTATAATTCATGAAATATATGAATGATGATGAAGTGTATTGTATTTCGTAGTGTACTTGTATATTGTATTGAACTTGGTATGGATGTGTATTTGAGCAATGTATTTGTGTATGTGGCTTGTATGAATGACTTCTGCTAATTCCTAACTACCTAACTCCTAATTTAAGTGAGTAAACTGGAATGAGTAGAAGTCCGATATAGCTTCGGCCACGCGTGAGGATGCGGAGTCACAAGAGGTTGGCTGCAATTCCTGACTCTTAAACTGGTCCGCGGCCCAAATCCCTTAAATGGGTAGCATCCCGGATTGGTGAGTCAAGTAAATCCCGGAGGTGGGACGGAGTAGTCCCCAGGGCCGGAGGTCCCGACGACTTAACATGAGTAAGAGTAAGAGTAAGTAAGTATGTATGAGTATGAGTATGAGTATGTATGCGTATGTATGAAGTAAAGAGTAAAAGAGTAATCTCCACCCGATTAACCCGGGTGGACCAATGAAGCTAACAAGAACTGTACTTTGTGTTTGTAATGAGTATGTGTATTCGGAAGAAGGTAAGTATGTGTTGGATGGTTATATTGTATTCCTTGTATGTAATGAAGTGTATGTGTGTATGCCTTGCGTAAGTATTATTGTATTAAGTGTAAGAGCATGTATGCATGTATGTTTGTATGAAAATGAACTGCATGTATTCGACCAAGTGGTCGGCGTACCCTCACTAGTACGCGGGGTATGCGGTTATCATGCGCAGCGAAAGCTGACCCCCTAGGGGGAACGTTTTTAGTGTGCAGGTACCCGAAGCGAATATGGTCAAGGTAAGAGACCGGAAGCACACCCTTGTAATTAGAAGCAAGTAGTTTGTGAGGAACGGGTAGTAAGTAGTCTCTTAGTGAGTACGTATGAACTTGGAAGAGGTATTATACTTGTATAAGGATCTTAGTAAACTCGGTATGTGGATTATATTGTATTGTACTTGAAGTATTGTATCGAATGGAAGATTGTAGCATTTATTGGTATACGGAGTATGTATGGTAGATATGTAACACTCGGGATTCCGGTCCATCAGACCGATGCTGTATGTAGAAGTAGTAGCCTTGTTAGTCACGTGGGTGACTAACGGCGTTGTATCACCCACTGTATGTAAGTATGTATCCGCTGCGTGTATCTGATGTGTAAGGAGATTAGACGGTAAGCATTGTATTAATGGTAGGGGTGTTACAAAAAGTGGTATCAGAGCGAAGTATCGCTCTGATGACTGGAAATACCGAGTCTAGGAAATACCGAGTTAGGAATTAGAAGCTTAGGGCTAAGGGCTGAGTGTTAGCATTAGAGATATGCTAGTTAGGAACTACTGGTGAGTACCGGATACCTACAATACCAGACCCGCCCTCCACATGCCCCATAGTATAACTTGGGAAAGGACGCCAGAGAGAAGAAAAGCCTTCTCATACTCGGGGAATACCCGATCTGGCAGTTGTGAAACAATCACACAGTAAACAGGAACCGACATATGGTAGATTCCAGGAATTGGGAGTCCCGGGTATGGATCCCGGTTGAACAACAATACCCGCACTTAATAGCGATAGGATGAGCACTCCAATCACCAGGAGGCGGCAACTTACAACAACATGGGGCGACATGCTCAGCAGTCGCGAAACCTAGCTAACCAACCAACAGCGGGAAGGAAGCACTAACCGTGCAACGAAATGGAAAAAGGAGTAGTAATGGAACCCGCGACACAAGTCTGCGGAGCAGCAGTACCTAAATGATACCACCAACGGTATACTAACTGACTAAGAACAGGGTCAGAAGCGATTAACTCCAAATTACAACGCCAAAAGGTTGCAATACCCGACCAATATAGCTCAGACAACTACAAGAACAACCATGAGATATAATCCAATAGGACTACAAGAGTAGTACCTAAACAAGGAAGGCTCAGTGACCACCACAAATGTGTGGGAACGAGCCACAAGGATCGACACTAAACCATAGAGTGGGAATCTCCAAGGATTAGAGAAGTACCCAGATCTACGACAGCCATGTCTAGACCACCAAGAAGCTACCTAAGGGATTGAGTATACCAATTATAGATCAATAAGATCGAGGGAAGAGTCAACAAGACTATCAAGTACCAGTGAAAACCATACCGTGACCGGTGCAGGTTTACCCAAAAACCACCAATACCACGCACTTGCCACGGCAAGTGCAGCAAGGACAGGAACATACAGAGGAACCCTAACACATCACAAGTACATAGTAATGTGCTGTGACCATAATGAAACAACTACAGGATCACACATCCTAACAACCAGAAGTATGGAACCTTGGGAAGGCTTAACGGTCCGACCACTGTATTTAGAACATACCAGTCAGCGAGAAGCTGGACTTGGTCAAGATTTCGAACATGGCTATGCCACGAAGAACTTCTTTTAACACCGAACCATAATTTTCAAACCAAGTTTTCTTTCGAAACCACAAACCTTCTTTTAAAACCTTGGATTTTAAAAACCGAACCAACATGATTACGGTGAGTATCATAGAATGATACGAGAGGAGTTGGCAACAGAATACTTCACCTAGGCGTGTGATGAACACTACGAGTGTACCCAATTACGGGATGTGGGACAACCGCACTCTGAAGGAGCCTGCGGGCCTGACAAATAGTCGGGTAAGTGGTAACGTACCAACATGGTACCCCATGTATGTATACATGTAGTGCACGAAACACGGGAAGTAGTCAACTCCGTTCTACGGACCATCAGTAAGTTCAAACCTGAACAGCTGGACACCTCAACGATTAAGTATAAAGGAACTCGGAGAATCCATCTGAAGAGGAGGAATAAGAATTAGAAAGCGCAAAGAGCACAGACTAGTAAGTGTAGACATTGGATATGTCTCAAGGACTACAAACAAATACACGACAGCTGGAAGGAATATCAAGCCTAAACACGGTGAGGCAAAGGCCTAACGTGAACACCACAATGTTCAACAAACGGGGCGGAATTCCCAAGAGCAACCCCAAGATTACCACAAGTATACTCCATCATTGAAGGGGACACCAAACCTAGTCTTAAGCACTAGGAACAAGTATAAACAGTCTACCCAAGGACGGGAGACGTCATAACCCAAAAAGGGACAACTCAAGTACAATACCACAAGACGGTACAGTGGACAACATATCATAAACGTTAGCCGGATGTAACGGCATAATCTAACAACACCCAGGAGCAATCCTTGAGGGTGACTGGATTAACAATAGTCAAACAAAGCGTCAAGACAAGAATATAGGAGCTGGAACGAGCACTCGGTTAAGACACCGAAGGGATTTCACTTGACAGGAAATACCCTAGTCTACAAAAGGCACTGATCAGCACCAGATTGCCTAAGAGTCTCCTATGAACGGAAGCGTGATGTCACGACTTACCACGGAACCCAGCAATACCTCCAACCTATGGGGTATACATGGAGTGGAGACATGTACAAGCAGCTTGCGAGGAGCATAGCTCGCAGCAATAAGGCTCAGAAGCCGTAAACCAAATACGTGATATAAACTTAAACGGTTGCAAAACCTGCACCAGTTATTAGCAAGACGTACGAGAGGTATTGCCCCATACGACAAGAAATCAACAACTGGACCATCAATTCAAACCCAACTTTATGAGTGGCTTGAACTGATGGCTATCTCAATGTCACTGTCACTAGAGCACCAGTCTAGTATACAGTTGACAAGCCGTTAATTGCCTTCATGTCTTCTGTAGCAATTGTACACAGAGGCATAAGAATCAGGATAATGCCAACATTGGCCTAGTCCACATTTGGACATTACGAGAAACCCAAGGGAAGGTACCCCTCGTTAACCAGAGACCACCAATGCGGTGATGATGTGAACCCTTAGAAAGGGCTTCCATCTACTATAACAATAAAACCACGCAATAGATATCGCCAAGGGGTGATGGAATAAGGAAATGAGATTTCCAAACCATTACGACTTAAAGGAGTAAGCATACTCCATAAGCACCCAAACATGTGGTGGACCATTGTGTAAACACCAACATAGCAAACCTTGTCATTAGACCTATGAGTGGAGACAAACCCCTCAACAAGAACTTTCATTTATCAATGACAGAGTACTCTTCAATTGGAGAACGGGACCAGAAAACCCTTAAAATTTCTTGGGATGTCCCGGTGATGTACATACAAGAATAAAACCGCACAGCTAGAGCCTAAACCAATGCTCAGCTTTGGGAGGACAGTAATTGTCAAAAAACAATCAATGTGAGTGCACATTGCACACCATGAATGACCAACGCTCAAGAGAGCTTGTAACCCGGTAAATTGCTTTATCCTTGGTCAACCAAGATACTTGGTAAATTGTATCACAAATGATGATAGAATGTGAGGTAAGTTAACCTACACATAAAACCTAAGGGGAATAAGACATCTCCACATTGGGAAGATAATAAGATTGCCGTATGCTACGACAACCGTCATACACACAAACACAGGAAACTCCTAGTGTATTTACACCATAAGGAAATGTTGCCAATGACAATGTCACTAAGTAAAAAGGAACTACCACAGTAACAGAAACAGTAAAAGCAATGTTGTACAATGAGTAAGAATATGGTGCGCAACAGGCGACCGCTATGAGGAAGTAGTTAAGCAATGACACGGAGTATAAGTATGAGACGGCACACAGAAATATTCTTTCCTATCACATAAGTGACTTACTGTCAAGCGTTTACGCCTCTGCACTCTGTATGACTGAGTGTTTTGGCATTGCACTTGTTCAGCTAATGATCTAATGAGATGGCTAGGGATATGGAGAATGTAAACCGTAGTAAATCTTTCCTTTCACCACAAACATGGCATAAGCCAGTCAAGCAAGCCTAGCAGCATACAGTGCGGCCTAAGGCCAAAGAAGCACGAAGAGTGTACAACGCACTAGTAATCACAAGATGTGAATTCCATTAGAATATAAGGTGAAAGAAGATACAAGAAAGTCACTAGGACCGACGCATAGAAAATGCAAGGTCATACAAGTAAAGAACACTTGTACTGAACCAGGAGAACTGGTATAATTCAGAAGCTATTGACAACAAAGGAAGTACTACAACTAAGTAGTGACTTAACCACGCCCGACAATAAGTCGGAGGAGCTTAGCGAATGATCGTGGAGGTACAAATAGTGTGTATACTAGATTGCCAGAGAGCTGGTTATAAACCTACAACTCATTGAGTTCAAACACGGTAAAAGAATACCGCATTTGTTTAGTAAACCTTATCCCCATAATAGACGGATAAAAGGTGATGCATAGCACATTAAGGATAACACGAAGGGTAAGTAACCCGAGTTATCAGGGTCGCGCAGCAGAAGCTAGTGGGCCCTAGCTAGGAGACAATATACCTAGTAAGTATAGTAGAATGGCTAGTAATGCCTTGAAGCCGATTAGGCTAGAACCGAATTACATATGAGTTAAATAAACTCATATAGGAACTCTTGGTGCAAGACTAAACCATTGGTATGGTTAAGACCCTGTTGACCAGAGCATATTATATAGTATACCATAGTGAAGCTAAACGCTTCAGTTGCCCAAACTGATTAAACCAATGTTTAATAATAATAACATATGGTAGATTACGTGGGCGTAATCCCTTTTAAGGGGGGTAGAGCGAAAACCGCTTAATGTAAGTTTTGTGAATAAAACACATAAACCATAATGTGCATAGCACAAACGAGAACCAAATTGATGATTGATACTATGTTAAATAAACATAAGTACTCATTCATATTGTAATTATGGTAACTAGGCATTAGATATGCAAATACCATAGGATGAATATACCCATCTCGTAACACCAGTGTAAGAGTAATGGTAAGGAAGAGTAATGAGTAGTGGACGGAGCTCCACAAGTATTGTAGCCTTTGAAGAAGTAGTACGAAATGAATGAGAGTAGTAGATGAATGAAGTTTATGAGTAGTGGAATCGTAAGTAAATTATTTGAAGCAAATTGAAGACAACTAAATCTTATAAGTGTGGTAATCCCTAGTTAGAATAATCGAAATGATGGAGAGTAATGGAGGGAAGTAATGAAGGTTGATGAAATGAGCATTTAGGTATTGAATCATGGAGTAAAGCATTCGGGAAGTAGAGTGAGGATGATTGATGGATTGATTCCATCCTTTGGAGATGTATGAATTTGTATCACGACTAGAAAGAGTAAAAAGATAGAAAATGAAAACAACTAATTAATTGCTTGTTTGAAACTGATGTGGGAAGTCGAACTTGATCCTGATCATATCAGGGGAAACCAAACACAAATTGGGGTGGAAAGATAGTTCGACACTGGTGCTGATCACATCAGGGTCGAACGATTCTTGAAGCTCCCCTCAAGTGGTCACAAGAATCACGCATAGGATAGAAGTAATGAATGTAACTTGGAAATTGGAGTTGGATGCTTTAGAAAGATTTCTAATTAGCTGTTGGGAAGGATTTCCCTTAGACCGAGAGTAAGGATTTGGCTAGAAGCTTATACCGGAGAAGATAGTAGTGTAGCAGGTTGTATTATTCCAAGGGCAGCGGGACATAGAGGAGTCCTGTGTCTAGATGACCTGAGTGCCTGCGGGATTGTAATGTGTATTGCATTGCTTTGGGAATAGCTTTGCACTGTATGTATGTATAAATTTTGTAATAAGGAACGGGATGGTTGATAGTAATATGGATTGGAGTAATTATAGTACATTTGGATGGTATGGAATGTAGAGACCGTAAGTAATAGATTCAGGGAATTGTAAGGAGGAAGAGTGTGTGACCTTAGTATTAGACATGTAAGAATGAGTAAGCATTGTAAACCTATAACCTCGAACAACTTTGAGGACAAAGTTCTTAAGGGGGGTAGATTGAAATACCCCGAACTTAAATATAGCGATTAAAATAATTCTAATATGTATTTAAGAGCCTAATAGTGCCTACGTAATATTGGTAAGGAAAAATAAATCCAAAAGAAATAAAGAAACGCTTAGAAAGCATAAAACGCTAAATAAGCGTTAAATAACCATAGGAGGTATGAGACCTCGGTTAGCGTGTTATGTGAATTCCTAGGGTTTAATAAGACCAAAATAATATATGGGAACAACTCCCGAAGAAAATGGAACCAAATAATGTATTAAAACGCTAATAGAGCTTTAGCGCACGTTTTTTGAGAAAACCCGAAAACGTGACTTTAAGTGGTCAAACGGACCCGTAAAAATTATGAATCATCAAATAATAATTATTAAGCATTTATGGAAGCTTGATAACCAATAAAAATTAATTAAACGAGAAAATCCCGGAAAACGGGTTCTGGTTAGTAAAAACTGTCAAAAACGGGAAGTTGTGGGGTAGAAACATAAATAACGCAAACTTATGTGTCCACTTTTGAAAATAAAATTGTGAAATCTGTGTGTGTGCAGTGGGGGTCCGATTTTTAAGGCCTCTCACACTCTCTCACACACTCACTTATTCATTTACAAAACAACAAAATAATAAAGTAACTCACATTACTACTTTACTCTCACACTCTCACACTCTCTCTCCTATCTCTATTCTCTTCTCTCACGTAACAGCCCATCCCCCTCACTCTCTCAATTTCTTCTCCTTCTTCCCAGCGACAACAAGGGAGACTTGAGCCCCTCACAAAAAATACTCACTTCTCTCCTCTTGTTACTCCATCAAATCTCCTCCAAATCACAAAAAGTATACCGTTGTGTTCCTCTCATCAAGGAGAACACTAGCCTCTTTTCAAAATTCGAAAACAAGCATTTTCGTTTGCATGGGTATGGAGCATTTGGAGTTTCAAGACCACCATTAGAACCACCTCCTTCTCCTTGTCGTTTTGAGGTAAAAATATTCTTGAAACCTCTTTGTTTTTCTAGCCGTATGGGCAAAACGAAATTTGAGCTAAACCCTTGCTTGCTCCTTGTGTATCTAGCCGATTTTGTCATTGTTGGTGGAGCTGAAATCTTACTCTTGAGCCATTCCAAACACTACCTACACCCTTGCAAGGTAATGAAATTTCTAAACCCTAAAACCTACATTAAAACTTGAAGAATGGTTAAGGATAGTTTTAGTGTATTAAAATGGTGTATTGAAATGTATATGTGAATGGGTTGTAGTGTTAGAGGATTTGGTTTGACAAAACCGGTGGGAAGAGGAAAGAAAGAAAGAAGGAAAAAGAAAGAAGAAGAAAAGGAAAACTAGGAGAAGAACAAGGTAAATTGCACTCTCTGGGTAGCCTTGTAAAATGCATTGTATAACAGATTTTAGTAGCTATTAATGGTGTATTGAAAATGGTAATGAGTAGTAGTGTAATGTGTAAGAGAATCCAAATGTTTTAAACCCTTGAAAGACATGTAAAAGCTTATTGAAACCTAGATGGGAATTGTTGTTGAGTGCAGGAATTTAATGATGTTAGTGTTGGTATTGTGTTGGAGAGCTTGGTATATTAATGCTGTTTACAAGTAGGTGAAATGAGTGATGTTTTGTGAGCTAAAACATGTGGTGAGAATGTAAAAATATAGGGGAGACTATGTCAAAATTTACCTAGAAACTAGAACACTTAAGAAACTAGAAAACTAGGTAAAAGCATGTCCTTGTAACAGATTTTAATGTGAGCTGTTTAGTTGGTAGGAATATGTGCATTTATGGATGACTTGGTGAATGGGAAAACCAAGGTGTGTATTGGAGTTAGTAGAGATGTTTAATGACTATGGAGTAGTAGTTGTGGTAAGAGAATGAAAGGATATAAAATCTGTAGCAAGAATTGTTGAATGGCATTGGAGAAACTAGGAGGATTTGTGTACTTGACCTTGGGAGTGAGTGTTGGACTTGAAGAGGAGAGGCAATGCATTGTAGGCATTGGAAATGGCATTAGGAGAGGAAATTATGTATGAAGGAGGTGGGAACCAAAATCTGTAGCAAAGAGGTATTAAATTCCATTGTAGAACTAAGAAGAAATAGTGTGCAAGATTTGGTAAAATGAATGTTGGACTTGGGTATAGATGGTACAATTGCTTGGAAATGAATTGGCATGGTAAGATGAGGTATTTGGGATGCTAGGAGTGACATTGGTAGAGGAAGTATTGGATGGTAGAAGTTGGTTTAAAAATCTGTAGCAATGAAGGAAGAAAATAGGTATAAGTGCTGGAATGAAGTGAGGAAAATTGTGTAAGTGGATTGATGGATTTAGCAATAAATTTGATGGATGAACTAAGGTGAATTAGAGGATTTAAATGTTGTTTAAACATGTAGGAGCCATGTGGAAATGAGTAGGAAAAGATTGGGTGTGAATTGAGTAGAGTTTGGGATTCAAAATAAGTAATTAAAATGGGTACTGGGCTGGACCGACCCTAGGACCGATCCTAGCAGGGTCGGTCGACCCAAAATGTAATCTCGGAAGCTTCTGCATCCGACCGACCCTGCCTGGGTCGGTCGAGTAGAAACTTTTTGTCGGAAATGCTTCTACATCCGACAGACCCAGGGGACCGACCCTGTCTGGGTCGGTCGAGTGGAAATTGTTAGTTGGATTGCTTCTGTAACAGACCGACCCAATGGACCGACCCTGGCTGGGTCGGTCGGGCTGGAATTTTCTGTAATCGAAGTCTCTGCAGTCGACCGACCCATGGGTCCGACCCAGGGTGGGTCGGTCGAGCCAAAACTTACAAAAAAAATAATAAAAATAAAATATAAGACTATGATTAGTATATATATATATGTGTATATGTATACCCACCTATACATATGTGCATATATATGTAAGTATACCATCGTTAAGCAATGAAAAGTAAGTAAATAAAATGTAAGTATAGGAATGTAAAGACTTAGTAAGTATGAGTTAGGAAGCGTAAGGATAATTGAATTAAATTAATGATAGTTAGATTAATTATTCGATTGTATGTATATCATAGGATTTGATTTGTGAACACCGGAGGAACGTTGGGATACAAGTACGACGGTGAAAGGTATGATTTCTTCATGCCCTGTATCCTAATCTGGTTACCCCGATTTGTGTGCTTATTTGACCACCTAATAAGATAAATGCATGAATCGGACTATATTGCACTTACTTGTGCTTGCTTACATTGTTCTTGATATTTGCCTTGAACAATAGTTTGTATAATTCATGAAATATATGAATGATGATGAAGTGTATTGTATTTCGTAGTGTACTTGTATATTGTATTGAACTTGGTATGGATGTGTATTTGAGCAATGTATTTGTGTATGTGGCTTGTATGAATGACTTCTGCTAATTCCTAACTACCTAACTCCTAATTTAAGTGAGTAAACTGGAATGAGTAGAAGTCCGATATAGCTTCGGCCACGCGTGAGGATGCGGAGTCACAAGAGGTTGGCTGCAATTCCTGACTCTTAAACTGGTCCGCGGCCCAAATCCCTTAAATGGGTAGCATCCCGGATTGGTGAGTCAAGTAAATCCCGGAGGTGGGACGGAGTAGTCCCCAGGGCCGGAGGTCCCGACGACTTAACATGAGTAAGAGTAAGAGTAAGTAAGTATGTGAGTATGAGTATGAGTATGTATGCGTATGTATGAAGTAAAGAGTAAAAGAGTAATCTCCACCCGATTAACCCGGGTGGACCAATGAAGCTAACAAGAACTGTACTTTGTGTTTGTAATGAGTATGTGTATTCGGAAGAAGGTAAGTATGTGTTGGATGGTTATATTGTATTCCTTGTATGTAATGAAGTGTATGTGTGTATGCCTTGCGTAAGTATTATTGTATTAAGTGTAAGAGCATGTATGCATGTATGTTTGTATGAAAATGAACTGCATGTATTCGACCAAGTGGTCGGCGTACCCTCACTAGTACGCGGGGTATGCGGTTATCATGCGCAGCGAAAGCTGACCCCCTAGGGGGAACTTTTTTAGTGTGCAGGTACCCGAAGCGAATATGGTCAAGGTAAGAGACCGGAAGCACACCCTTGTAATTAGAAGCAAGTAGTTTGTGAGGAACGGGTAGTAAGTAGTCTCTTAGTGAGTACGTATGAACTTGGAAGAGGTATTATACTTGTATAAGGATCTTAGTAAACTCGGTATGTGGATTATATTGTATTGTACTTGAAGTATTGTATCGAATGGAAGATTGTAGCATTTATTGGTATACTGAGGAGTATGTATGGTAGATATGTAACACTCAGGATTCCGGTCCATCAGACCGATGCTGTATGTAGAAGTAGTAGCCTTGTTAGTCACGTGGGTGACTAACGGCGTTGTATCACCCACTGTATGTAAGTATGTATCCGCTGCGTGTATCTGATGTGAAAGGAGATTGGACGGTAAGCATTGTATTAATGGTAGGGGTGTTACAGAGATGGAAAGACCTCTCATACTCGGGTTAACCCGATCTGGCAGTTGTAAATAACTTTGTAAGAAAAAGAACCTGTCATACGGTAGATTCCAAGGACTGGATATCCCGAAGACGGTTCCCATTTCAACGACAATAACCGTACTGAACGGCAGTAGATTGAAGATCCTAACCTGAAATACCCCTAGCATTTAAATAATTAAATAATGGTAAAAATATATTATTTAGGGGATTATTAAACCCTAATAAAAGTATATAAACACTTGGGCGTTAAAACGCACCAAAACTCCTTAAGGTCAAAAACGAGCGTTAAAGCTCGACCTTAAGCTAACCAGGTTATATAAGCTATGGAACTCATATAAAGTTAACCAAGGATCATTATATGACCTTGGAAATACAAGTCCTCAGTTAGAACTGAGTAAAAATACAAAATGCCCGGGAGTTCCCTTAAGGGCCCCTGAAGGCCCGAAAGTCCCGGAAATACCTTACTAAATAAAGTAAAACATTACACCTCATTATAAATGCATAATAGTACCTTAATGAACATTTAAGATGAAGTTCTCAAGATAAATTATCAGTTAAAGACAAAATACTCGGGAGAATTTCTTAACGCTCCTTTTTGCCCGGTTAGCCCGGGAGTTGCGTTTTGAGTTGGTATCTCCCCATATAACTCAATGTAACACCTTAACATATTATTATGGACTATAAAAAACATTTATAAACACTTGGAACACATAGCGACTACTTATTTCCCAGGAAATCCTTAAAGCACAAAAACACACCTTCGGGTGTCACGAAAATGCGTTTTACGCAATTGCCTTGAAGTTTTTGAGGAGCCACGAGTTGATAAACTTAAAAGTGGATAAAATGACCATATAAATCAATTTATGTCAGTACTAAATAAGTGGGGGCGATTTTAGGATCAAAAAGTTACCTAAAATCAGCATGTTTACCTTAAAACTTTCTTTTACCATAATAAAATTGTACCAATTAAATGCTAGAACCTATTACAAATATTAGTATGATCTTAGTACAATATAGTGTAACAAAAATCAAATGAAAAATCAGTCCCAATTTACCTCCATGTTGGGCGACATTTAAGGCCTATTTTGGGCTGGTTTTGCTTCAAAAATATGTTATATGATATGATGACTCATTCCTACCTATATTATTTGATAAGGTATCAACATGACAGTAAATTGGAGCCCTCGCCCACGGTATACCTGCAAGAAAATCACAAAGATTAGCTTAACTAAAAATAATGAAATGAAATGCAAAATCTAGTCTCACTCTTGACTAGATAATTAAACAAGTGAAATTATTTAATCAAGGGGGATATGATTGCCGATAATGGGCAGAGCATTAAGGAGCTAAGTGCTGTATTATTGCTAATTAATTAACCTAGGTAGATAAATACCTAACTTTCATAATTAACTTAATGCAATTAACAAAACTAAGCTAGCTTCTTAGAACCTCCATTTAACCGTAAGTCTTCAAGAGGTGGGCTGTCTACTTCCACCATGCCGATCACATCTACAAGAAAGACAAGATAAGTGCTGGTAATTAACTTAATTAATCCTAAATAATTGACATGCTAATATTGAATAATCTAGTTTAATCTCCTACATCTCCTTTAACCATAATACTACAATATTAGGAGATGCCTAACTCCATTATGGCCACTCAGCCGTATACCTAGCAAACTAAGGGATCTTAGTAGCTAATTATGTAATAAAAATAAACATAAACATGACATATTATTCAGCCTCATTCTTTGCCTTATTAACTTACGTAAGGTTCATTCATTTCCCTTGCCCACATAACCGTATGGTAAGCTTCTTTCCTTGCTCTCTCCTTTCTTCATTTCCTAAGTTAATTCCTAAGTGCTAATAAACTCCATTAATGGTGTACTAGTTCCTAACACCATTTTAATGTAATTTCCTAGTTAGTTCTATCAAGTCTTGAAGCAAGAAATCATCCTAGCAACTTCTACAATTTTTCGCCAAGCATAGGTGTTCCAAGGAGGTTCCTAAATCCAACAACAACACAAGGAACAACAAGATCAAGTTAAGGTATATTTTTATGTTGAAAATCTTAAGAAAATTCCTTAAGCAATTTCGAAATTTAAAACCTTCTAAATCCATATTCTCTTCATTATTTCATGAAGGAAACTTGGATCTACAATCATCTCAAGGTGTATCAAAAATACCTTGTTAAATTCTTAAGGTAAACTCTTGTAAAATTACTTCAAATATTATTTATAAATCCTTGTTAGGAGTCTAACAAATAGATCTCCTAAATATATAAGGTGGCCGAATTCTCTACATCAATATAGCATTTGAGGAGCTTGGAATTCAAGGAAAAATCAAGTACAAGAATTGTCTTGATTTAAGGGTAAGTTATATAAATAAGGTTTATTAAGTTTAAGTTTGATTTAAGCTTCAAACTTTGGTATAAAAATTTTGTATAACCTCTAGACAATTGAGGCCGAAAATACTATAGGTTATATTGTCAAGAAAATAATTTATAACATATAAGATAAGGTTATTACCTTAAGGTATATATTTGGGTCACAAAAATTAATTATGTTACATATATATTAAAACCGAATGGTCTAGGGATTTAATGCTCTATTTTGAGCTTATAATCATTATAAGTCATTAACATAATTTTTAGAAGTGTTATATGGCTTATATACATTTATATATACATATTATAAAGTTTAAAACAAGTTTTAAAACCATATGATAAAATTAAATTAGGGCCGAGAGCAATATATGAGATTTGGTGAATTTTGAAATATATATAAGTGTATTAACTTATTTTTATAAATTTTTGGAACATTAAAAATAGCTACAAGTATTTAAATGGCTAGTTTAATAAGTTATGTGACTAAAATGTAAATTTTGAAAAGTTTGGGGTACCAAGTGTGATTGCCGAGAACATAAGGGTTCATTTGGTATATTTATGGTATAATATAAGGTAGGAACTAATATTATGAATTTTGGTAAATTTAAATAAGTGTTTAAGTGTTAAGAATAACATTTAATAAAGTTTTGGGGCTATTTTGGGATTATTGAGAAGTTTGGGATAAAACCGAGAATATACATGATTTTATGGGTATATTAAAGTATTAATTATGAAATTAAGTCTTGGTCAAAGTGTTGACCAAAAACTTTGGGTTAAAATGATTTATGACATAAAATATTAAGTTTATAAAAGTTTTGGGGAGAATATGTAAATTAAAAAAGTTTGAATGGATAACCGAAATATTAAGTGGGGTGGAAATGTAAATTATAAAAATATAAGTGTCTTTTCGGTAATTAAGAAGGATTAGATATTAAAACTATAGTTTATGAATTAATAAGTAACTTATATAAAGTTTTGGGGTTAAATGGTAAATAAAGGAAACTTACTTGTTAAAGACCGAAACTATAAGTGGCTATAAAGTGACTTGCAAAAATTAGGGGGCACAAATTGTAATTTCTGAAAGATGTATGGTTAATTAGTAAATTATAGAAGTTATATGGTTATTTGATAATTTATAAAAGTTGTTGGGTACAAGATATAAATACCGAATTATTATGGTGGTTTTGTAATTTAATAAAGAAAGGAATTAAGATTAAGTAATATAATGTATTATGGTATATTATGAAATATAATATAAAGTTTATAAAATAAAGGTGGTTATAACATAAATAACTAAATGATATGATATAAATGATAAGTGGAAATAATTATGAGTATATAATCAATGAGATAAGGATATACCGTATAATGGAAATTCATTATCACATGTGAACTCCACATAAAATAATGAATTGTTAGGTTATCTAGAACCACTGCTAAAACAACAGGGGAAATAAATAACATAAAGAGTTGGTGTACAATGAGAATAAACCCTACAGTGATTGTACTGTAATATTTAGTGGACGGTCATATTAATAATACACGTTATTGTATGTATAAATAACAGCGTATGTGAAAGAAATACTAGAGTGTGCATTGTCAAGCTAGCTGTTACCCCGGTGAACGGTATGTTAATTGTGTGGTCTGAATGTCCTAAGGATTATCCTAAGGTCCAGACATTATATGTTTAATTGTCAAGAGCGATATCTGTGATTTTATGTATATGATATTGTGTACTGTATTGCTCAAACTGATGCGTTGTAAATTTTTTTTACGCGAACATCTTATGACTGGAAGTCTATACATCTAAACTGGGAAAAAGACTAACTGACCTTTAAGTATTATTGAACCTAACAAAGGTCAACTGTTAAGGTCTTAATTCAAATATTGGTTATTGTACCACTGACAGAAAGGGCTAACTTGTAAAGAGTGGAATCCGGATTGTTTCGACTTTCTGGTTGCGCATTGTGATCACTACGAGAGACTTCAATGGGGAGTCACTCAAAGGAAATCCATCAGCCACATTCGGGGATGGCGGAAGGCACTGCCGTTGGTGCACAGGTTCGACCGGATCGGTCAAATATTATCCAGGGCCATAAGGTCAGCTGGTAACGGTTCCTTAGAACCCAGGGGACACACTGTCCATTATCAAAGATTGTCAAGGGTTGTCTTGACTGGACGCCTGAGGTGAAATTAATTGGAAAGGTTAAGTGGTTGGTTAAACAGGATAAGGGTCATGTGACCTACTAACAAGAACAGTTGTTTTAAATATGTTTACCTTGTTTGGTGATTGGTTGATTGTTGGTTGTCGTGTATTATTATGCACTGATGTTTGCAGGTAAATTGTTATGTGGTTGTTCAATGTCTACAGTATTACTGTTATTCTTGTAAACCGGATTATCTTGTAACGAATCTAATATCAAGATGGCTTAAACGACTTAAGGAATCTAGATGACTTAGGACTACATTTAGCATACCAGCATTTCGATTGCTGAGCCCTTCAATGGGCCAAACATTTTAGGTCACTGAAGAAGACACAAGCCAGAGTGCGGGGAACAGGGTAGCTGCTGTGTTTTAATAAACACTTTGTAGTTTTATTTTGTATTATATTTTGGAGTTTGTTGTATTTCATTTAGTTGCTCATTTAGTTGGATTTGGTCTGTAATAACTAGAGTGCTTAGTATCTGTTCATCACAGCGTTGAGTAGTTGATGGATAGAGTAAGGATGCCTTGTTGCTCACAAGGGTGGGTAACGGCGTGTAACACCAAGGTTAGATAGATTTATTTTCCGCTGCGACGTTATTTATTTATGCTACGACTTGCGACGCTAGTACAGGTTTAGGATTAGGGGTGTTACAAAAAGTGGTATCAGAGCGGAGTACCGCTCTGATGAAAGATACTGAGTCAAAAACAATGAGCATAGGAACATTGGGATAACGGGAAACGTCTGTGAGGATTCGTGACTTAGAAAGAAAAACCCTAGGGATATATCTTACTGCTAGCAGTTAGCTTTATTACATGTTTATGATTGTGTGTGTATTACGGTGTAGCACCGAGTAGTGATAATAGTGTACTATACTATAGATGTCTGGAGTCGGAAGACCACGTGGAGGAGGCAGGAGAGGACGAGGTGGAGCAACACCAGCTGATGTCCCGGATATACCAGGCCTAGCAGAGGCCATGGCAGCCTTCGCCACACAACTAGGAGCTCAAGTTGCGGGAGCCATACCCCCCCCCCCCCCCCGCCACAGCCCAGGGAGACCAATTGGCTAAAGAATGTTGCAGACGCAAGGGTACCGACTTACTCAGGGGAATCAGACCCCGCCGCACTGGAGAAGTTCATCGTATAACACCAGAAAGCTTTCAGGGCCGTTCGAGTTCCAGAAGACTAGAAGGTCGACATCGCCACATACAACTTAAAGGATGCAGCTGATACTTGGTGGCGGTCAGTGGAGGGCCACCATAGAGCTACACCAGACTTCGGGTGGACGGCGTTTGTAGAAGTGTTACGGGCGAAGTACTACCCCGAACACTTGAAGCAAAGAAAAAGACAAGAGTTTGAGACCTTGATCCATGGGAGTCAAACAGTCGACCAGTACTACGCACGATTTATCAGTCTGTTGGATTACATTCCAGGAGTCGACTACTCCGACGTTGTGAAGATTCAGAAATTCAGGGGAGGGTTGCAATTTCGCATCCAGAGTGCCATGGGAGCAATTCGTTTCACTACCATTCAAGAGTGCTATGACGCAGCATCAGCAACTGAATTAATGTTACAGTCCAGGGAGGAAGCCCAGGGAAAGAAGAGGAAAAACACTGAGGGAGAAGATGAAGGAGCCACATCTGGCGGATTCTACAAGAAGGGGAAGTAAGAAACCGTTACTTGAGGGGAAGTACCTATATATTGCCTACACTTAGTTTGGTCACTAACCTAAACCTGCAACAGGAGATTCTTTGACAAGAAAAAGGGGCGGAAGGACTTCCAAGGTCAGAAGACGAAGGAGCAGGTCCCTCGTCTGACCGGCCCAGCCATTGATGCACAGCCGCTTAGATCGGCACCACCTAGGGGTAAGGATACCCACCTCTCATTTAACCAAGCATTTATTAGCTATACCTTACTAAATCATGTTGTATAAATAGTGGGCAATAAGCCAACCCAGCGCCACTACTACTGTAAGCGCTGTGGTAATGACCACCCAGGAGTAGACTGTACAGGAAGAAAGGTGGAGTGCCGTTACTGCGAGAAGGAAGGCCACCGGGAGTACGAATGTTTTTCTAACCCAGCAAGCCGTGTATACAAGGGAGCTAAGGTTCACAGAGGCCACCAGCTGTAGAGACTGGAGGACCTAGAGGAGGTCAGGCACCACAGACTAACACCTATACTAGGGGACCGGGAGGACAGCCATCCTCATCCGAGAGTCAGAAGGGGAAGGAGATAGTTCCGAGTAGGAATACCCTGTATACAGTGGGAACATCAGGCACTGAGGCTAGTGCTCAGCGCGAGACCGGTAAGCCTAGAACTTAGATCTAGAGCATGATGCTATGAATGTATGTTTACAGTTGTTCAGTCGATAAGACTTGTATGTGTTTTGTGTGAAATAAAATTTGGAGAGACCTAATTTAGGAAATCTCTCACCTAATAGGTTGTTTCGACATTTGTTATCCTTTACCTATGAGACCGAGATCACCTAAGCCTATGAGCGAAGGTCGGGAACATCCAGAGAAAGAATACCAAGTGCTTCGACCCGGCATGATCCTATTCAAGCAATATTTAAATATAGATGAACAAATAGCCATTGTAATTGAATGTAGAACCTTGGGAATAGGCCTTGGGGGATTTTATAATCCAAGATACGGTAGTGGATCAAAACTTAAATTGTATATGATGTGTATGGGTAAGAATTGAGATCCACAAACTAGGTTGTATAGTGAGGTTAGAAAAGTAGATGGGGCACAAATTCCTAAAATACCGGATAGTTTTCAAACTTTGGTGGCAGAAGCGGTCAGGATTGCACAACAATTAGAAACCAACCCTATACCGGATATGAAAGCCGACATTTGTATAGCAAACTTCTATGAAAAAGGGGGAAGACTGGGATTACACCAGGACCGGGATGAGACATCAGAGTCAATTGCCAAAGGGATACCAGTTGTATCATTCTCCATAGGAGATGATGCTGAGTTTTTATACGGTGATCAGAAAAGGATGGATAAGGCGGAAAAGATCATTTTGAGGTCAGGAGATGTATTGATATTTGGTGGAGAATCAAGACTAGTTTATCATGGGATCAAGAGCATTAAGTTGAACACAGCCCAGTCAACCTTAGTAAACACTACCCATTTAAAACCTGGACGGTTAAATTTGACATTTAGGCAGTATTGATATAATTGTGAAGCTTGTATATAAGAATCACTGGATTAATTAACGGCATTTTACTATTTGAGTCATGCACTATATTACGAATTGTTAACCCCAGGCCTCGAGTTTAATGGAGGAGCGGTGCTGAATGTATTGGACAAGACTGAGGCCAAGGATAAGGGGAATGTTATCATGGGAACCTTTACAGCAAATGGCGTGAGTGCATCGGTACTGTTCGATTCAGGAGCGTCTCACTCCTTTATATCTTCTACATCAGCAAGGAAGTTAGAGACAACCCCTGAGCCTCTCTCAGATTTCCTAGTCACGTTACCGACAAAGGAGAGAGTGAGGTGCACGAAACTACACAAGGGAGTTCAGATTAACATCATGGGTGAAGAGTTTCACGCGGAATTAATTGAGCTGGATAATTTAGGATTTGACATCATCATGGGCATGGATTGGCTACAGAAATACAAGGGACGACTGCATTGCGCAGAGCATAGATTACTACTGAAAAGCCCGAAGGGCAGGACAGTTTCATATCGTAGTATCCCAAAAGAACCTACTTTCAAGCTAGTATCTGCTATCACATTGGTGAAAAAGATGAAGAAGGGACAGCCAGTCTATTTGTGCTATGTCCAGGACTTGAGGCAAGAAGAGAAAACACAGACAGACATACCAGTTGTTTCAGACTTTCCTGATCTATTTCCTGAGGAGCTTCCAGGGATGCCACCCAAGAGAGTAAGTGGAGTTCTCCATCGACTTATTACCAGGCACAGGGCCTATTGCTAAAGCACCTTACAGAATGGCACCAGCAGAAATGAAGGAACTAAAAATCCAGTTAGAAGATCTGCTTGAAAAGGTTATATCAGACCGAGTGCATCACCATGGGGAGCACCAGTGTTATTCGTGAAGAAGAAGGATGGCAGCATGCGACTATGCATCGACTACAGGGAGCTTAATGCAGTCACGGTGAAGAACAAGTACCCGTTACCACGGATTGATGATTTGTTCGACCAGTTAAGAGGCGCTACAGTTTTCTCGAAGATTGATCTGAGATCAGGATACCACCAGATACGGATAGCTGATGAAGACATAGAGAAGACAGCTTACAGAACGCGCTACAGACACTACGAGTTCACAGTGATGCCATTTGGATTGTCGAACGCCCCAGCTATATTCATGGATCTTATGAACCGGTTGTTCAGGGAGCAGTTAGACTCATCACTGGTTGTATTCATCGACGACATTCTAGTATATTCTAAGACTAAGGACGAGCACGAGGTGCATCTGAGGCAAGTTTTGCAGACCATGAGGGAGAATCAATTGTATGCCAAGCTTTCAAAATGTGACTTCTGGCTAGACAATGTATCCTTTCTAGGGCATGTAATATCAGCCAATGGAATATCTGTAGACCCTGCGAAGATTGAGGAAGTTAAGACTTGGCCGAGACTGATAAGTGTAAAATATATCTATTATTAGGGCTTTAATTCTTTCTATTTTTATAACAGTTCATGTCATATTTTACACTTATCATGTGCTTTTTCTTAGATTTGTGTTTTGATGAGAGCTGATATATTTTATGTGTTAAATGCAGGAAAATATCTTAGAATCACATTTTTCATCTCATAAGGATTACAACACAACAAACGGTGATATATATATTATCACACTTACGGTTGTTGCACACCACTTTGATACATGATTAATCAATGAATAATCAATGATTACTCAATATATATATCATTCATCACGTCATCATTATTCACGTGAATGCATGGAAGTTACAATGACTTGATTAACATCAATTCATTATCACACTCACGACGAATATTGCTGGGATGTGCAATTTTGTTTGTCGGCAATTAACGGAAAGAGGCACGAGTTTGGTGGGGATAAAAATATTTTATCTATCTGATCGCTGCAAGTTCTATAAAAGGAGATTAGGTCAACGAGACTGGAGAAAAAAACATTCACGCCTGTGTCGCGCTCAAAGCAGAGAGGCTTCGGCCTCTCCCTCTCATGTCTTCCACACACACAACTCTACCATTGTTAATACACCACACTTTCTGACAGAGGATTAATACAGAGACATGTGATAACAGAGGGTGGAGCAGGATCTTCTACAAGAGTTTCTTCTTCCCTTTTATCTAATATGTTATTGTGTTTTTTCTTTTGTTGTTTATGTTATTTTTAGAGTCATGTTTGAGTAGTTAGTGTAGCTCCCCGGATTGGGGTAGTAACCCAAATCTTTATATTTATTTTGTAATCTCTTTACTAATCATTAATGCAGTAGTTTAATTCCAGTTTTTCATGCGCTTTAATTCTCTGATCAATTATTAAAGTTTATTTGTAGTTTTCTAATCAACACGCGAGAGCTGAGATAGATAACAAGACATAGGAATTAAACCTGATTAACGACTAGAAGCGTGATCCCGCCTATACGTTAATCGGTCTCAAATAGAAACTGTTCTTTATGCGATTAGTTGTGTCCGGATTATAGCATTAGTCTGCTGCTAGTTCTAGCAACTGGTTAGGATTCGTTAGACTTAGCCGTTGACGAATTAATTATAGTTTTTGAGTTTATTGCAAAATTAGGGAAGAGTTTATTAATAGATTAGAAAGTGAAGGTTTATAGAACAATCCGGGTGCTTGCTTTTATTTGAGTTTTACTCTTTATTTATTTGTTTAGTTTATTTTACTGTTTTATTATTTTATGTTAGTTTGTTGAGTCTTTCTTTTTATTAAATTAAGCAAACCTGAAAAAGTGACGTTTCCTGTTTTCTTAGTTAGCTTCTCAGTTAGTAAATAAATTGTCAATTAATTGAACGAGGTCCCTGAGATCGACAACCCCCACTTAATTCACTATTCCGCAAAACGATAGGTACACTGCCTAGGTAGAAGTATAGTAACATATATTTCTGCTAACAAGTTTTTGACGCCGTTGTCAGGGACCTCTGGCACGATTAATTGATATTTTTATTTATCTGATTGAGATTTTTATTTGAGTTTTTTTTTTCAATTCTGTTACGTCGGTTTCTACTTTACATTTGATAAGTTCACGATTTTTTTTTTTACGATTTTGAATATCTATTTGTTCTTTATAACGTTTCTGTTCGCTTTAATATTCTAACTTCCATCTTTACATTTGAAATTGAGTAGTTTCTGTTAGGATTCATTTGTCTGATTTGCTTTGACATAAATTTCCCTTCTTATATTTTATTATCCTTTTCTTTATCTCATTTGACTTTACGACAGAATTTGATTTTGACCCAGTACGATTACGAATTTATCAGTCCGGTTGAATCAGTTTGAATTTGATATTTTCTTCTACGTGATAAATTTTTCTTTCCGATTTTGATTTTTTTTTTCATTAATCTTAATTTCTTTTAGGTCTAGTTGACTGCCTTTTTCTTTTACGATCAGTTCTGTTTTAGTTTATTTTAATTAGGATATAGTTGTTTAGTTTCAGGATTACATTTGCTTGCGTTCTAGACTTTTAGGATTTCTTTGAATTGATTTGCTTATAGTTTGTTTTTAGTTTTTATTTTATTTATTTAGGTAATCCTCTTTTATTTATATTTTGTTCTTCTTTGCTATTCTATTTAGTTAATTTTGTTATTGAGTTTCTTTTCTATTTTTAGTTCTATTTTATTTTTTATTTTTGTTTTTGTTTTTGTTTTTGTTTTTGTAGACTAGTTACTGAGAATGGAGAGCAATTACTATGCAGAGACGAGATTGATGGTGGAAGAAGCTTTGCAGCGCAAGAGGGAAGCAGTACTTGCTTTTCAGAGACTAATTGGATATCAACCACCACCACAATCTGATCGAGAACTATATTGGTGGGAAAGTCCTCCGTCTGTAGAGCAGAATATCTTGCCTGAGCCTAACTTCGAGCCGGTAGAAGCACCAGTTGAGGATGATTTCACAAAAGATGAAGAGATTAAAGCTTCTACCGCAATTGTCTGCCAGAATGAAGTTTCCATGGAGCCTCACCAACTGGAAGAGGATATCTATATTCTCGAAACTGAGGAGAAAGCGCCACCTCCAATTGATTTGCAATTTAAACTTTGCCTCCAAGAGCCTCGACAAAAGGAGGAGGACGTTTATGTCCTCGAATTCGAGGAAGATAATTCATCATCACCTGATCTCCAATTAGAAATACGTTACCGGCAGTATCTCCTCAAACATCAGGTTTTGTGGAGTACTTACTTTCCTATTTTATTTGCCGAAGTAACGCTTTGTTTTGATCCAGGTGGTTTGCTTTTAATTACTGCCTATTTCGTTTTCCTGGCAAAGTTGTTGTCTACTTTTATTTTTGATCCGAAGCGGGAGTCTAGCCAAAGACTATAAAGACGGGCAGCTTACTGGGAGGTAACCCAGTGGTTAAATTTATGTTTTTTTTGTTTTTTTTATTTTCTGGTTTTATTTCTATTTTTCTTTCATTCAGAGATGGCAGTGGTGCCTGTGCTTTTAATGCAACGCTTTTCAGCATTTTTGTGGTAGTTGTGAGTGTGTGCAGGTGAAATTTTTGTTATGGTGTTTGATGTATCCCCAAGGCTGGACACTTGCTTGGACGCAAGTGTAAGGAAAACTACTACCCCAATGTTCGAGCTTACGTGTGAGGAAGGGAACCTTCCTCAATCTACAATATCAGGGGTTTTAGTTTCATATTTTTAAATGTTTTGTGTTCAGCCTATCATGCTTAATGCTTATTTTTATATCAGTCCTTATGGTCCTGAATGAAATTCTTCATGAGTCTAACATATTTTGAAAGATCTTTTCTTGATTTTTATTTTTGAACAATGAGGACATTGTTCCTCTTAAGTGTGAGGAAGTAGAAGATCTTTCTGAATATGCCAGTTGCACTTAAATGCCACACTTATTTTGATTGTCTTCTTGCTTTGAGGGAACACTTCTCTGAGTGCTTATAATATTGAATTCTGGGTGAAAATTTTTGCATAATTTTGAAATCGAGAATGGTGACCACCTCAAGAATCTTTCTGCTTTAGGTTGTTTGTATATATATTTTTATTCAAATTAATCCATTTTCACTGAAATTTGATGGATTAGTTGATTGTGGAAACTGAATTAGTTTAACTTGGGATTTTGGAAATGATGTGAAAGTTTGGAATGAAAGGATAAGGCAAGGTACTCCGCTGATCCAAAGTTTTCCTAACAAAACAGGCTCGTCTATCCGGTTATTAGTCCTAGGGGTGCCTTAACACCTATCTACCTAAGGTCTCGGGATCTGGGATAGTTGGCCCAACACCGTTACATGGATGGAGAGAAAAGTATGGGTTAAGGAACAACTCTGCAATTCATAATAATTCGTTTGTTTTGTATATATTTCTTGAAGAAGAATGTTTTTGCATGCGAAAGAAAAGTTAATTGCAGTTTAATTTTTGTTTTTGATCATGAGTACGTGGTGTTGAAAGGTATCGCGGAATAAGGCGTTACTTCACACCCCTTGTCATCCAAAGGTTTAAGGAAAGGAATGGTGGAAGATCCCAAGTTAATCTATATTCAGATTTTGTAATCTAACTCTCCATACTTTTAAAATCATTCTTTTCACTGATTGTGAAACCTATAACCGGGAGCAGAACTATTCTTTTGATTGTCACTTTGCTTGCTTTCTGTTTTGCATCTGTTTGATCCTGAGGTTCAGTAATACGGCCTTAGAGATAGTTTTATTCTTTATTTGCTTGAGGACAAGCAAAAGCTAAGTGTGAGGAAGTTTGATAAGTGTAAAATATATCTATTATTAGGGCTTTAATTCTTTCTATTTTTATAACAGTTCATGTCATATTTTACACTTATCATGTGATTTTTCTTAGATTTGTGTTTTGATGAGAGCTGATATATTTTATGTGTTAAATGCAGGAAAATGTCTTAGAATCACATTTTTCATCTCATAAGGATTACAACGCAACAAACGGTGTATATATATCACACTTACGGTTGTTGCACACCACTTTGATACATGATTAATCAATGAATAATCAATGATTACTCAATATATATATCATTCATCACGTCATCATTGTTCACGTGAATGCATGGAAGTTACAATGACTTGATTAACATCAATTCATTATCACACTCACGACGAATATTGCTGGGATGTGCAATTTTGTTTGTCGGCAATTAACGGAAAGAGGCACGAGTTTGGTGGGGATAAAATATTTTATCTATCTTATCGCTGCAAGTTCTATAAAAGGAGATTAGGTCAACGAGACTGGAGAAAAAAGCATTCACGCCTGCGCCGCGCTCAAAACAGAGAGGCTTCGGCCTCTCCCTCTCATGTCTTCCACACACACAACTCTACCATTGTTGATACACCACACTTTCTGACAGAGGATTAATACAGAGACATGTGACAACAGAGGGTGGAGCAGGATCTTCTACAAGAGTTTCTTCTTCCCTTTTATCTAATATGTTATTGTGTTTTTTCTTTTGTTGTTTTTGTTATTTTTAGAGTCATGTTTGAGTAGTTAGTGTAGCTCCCCGGATTGGGGTAGTCAACCGAATCTTTATATTTATTTTGTAATCTCTTTACTGATCATTAATGCAGTAGTTTAATTCCAGTTTTCATGTGCTTTAATTCTCTAATCATTATTAAAGCTATTTGTAGTTTTTCTAATCAACACGCAGCGAGCTGAGATAGTAAAAGACCTAGGAATTAAACCTGATTAACGACTAGAAGCGTGATCCCGCCATATGGTTAATCGGTCTCAAATAGAAACTTTATTTATGCGATGTTGTGTCCGGATTATAGCATTAGTCTGCTGCTAGTTCTAGCAACTGGTTAGGATTCGTTAGACTTAGCCGTTGACGAATTAATTATAGTTTCTGAGTTTATTGCAAAATTAGGGAAGAGTTTATTAATAGATTAGAAAGTGAAGGTTTACAGAACAATCCGGGGTGCTTGCTTTTATTTGAGTTTTACTCTTTATTTATTTATTTAGTTTATTTTACTGTTTTATTATTTTATGTTAGTTTGTTGAGTCTTTCTTTTTATTAAATTAAGCAAACCTGAAAAAGTGATGTTTCCTGTTTTCTTAGTTTAGCTTCTCAGTTAGTAAATAAATTGTCAATTAATTGAACGAGGCCCCTGAGATCGACAACCCCCACTTAATTCACTATTCCGCAAAACGATAGGTACACTGCCTAGGTAGAAGTATAGTAACATATATTTCTGCTAACAGAGACCGAAGACAGTGACAGATATCCGGAGTTTCTTGGGATTAGCTGGTTACTACAGAAGATTTGTACAGGATTTCTCCAAACTGGCGAAACCGATGACGAACCTGATGAAGAAAGATTCTCTATTTGTATGGACTGAAGATTGTGAGTGTTCCTTTCAGACATTAAAGGACCTATTGACGTCGGCACCAATACTCACCATTCCAAAGGGGACCGACGGATTTGAAGTTTATTGCGATGCCTCAGGCTCAGGGATTGGGTGTGTACTTATGCAGAATGGGAAGGTTGTTGTGTATGCATCACGACAATTGAAGAGACATGAAGAGAACTACCCGACTCGTGATTTGGAATTGGGAGCAGTTGTTTTTGCACTAAAGATCTGGCGACACTACTCATATGGAGTGACAGTGACAGTTTATTCAGATCATAAGAGCCTTCAACATTTATTCACACAGAAGAAGCTGAACATGAGACAGAGGCGATGGGTCGAGTTTCTGAAGGACTACGACATCGACCTCAGGTACAAGGAGGGTAAGGCAAACGTAGTTGCTGACACCCTGAGCCGCAGAGCTCATTCCCTATTTGCCATGACAGGAGACAACGACCTCATCGAGGAGGTACGTTGTGCTCAGGCTAATGACCAGTACATGAAGACTATCAGACAGCAGTTGACTGACGGTTTCTTTGAGAGGCAGAAGTATGACTTTGTACTTAGTGAAGATGGGTTAATCAGACTGAATGGCCGTTTGTGCATTCCAGAGTCCAGCCCAGACTTGAAGGAAAAGATACTACAGGAAGCTCATTGCTCATCATTATCAGTACACCCAGGGTCATCAAAGATGTACAAGGATTTGAAATTACATTTCTGGTGGAGTGGTATGAAAAAGGATGTTGCAGAATTTGTGGCAAGATGTATGACATGTCAAAAGGTGAAATTTGAGCACCGGAGACCGGGCGGTTTAGTACAGTCGATGCCCATTCCATATTGGAAGTTCGAGGATATCTACATGGACTTTGTAGTAGGTCTTCCACCGACTAGAGGAGGTGATAACATGATATGGGTCATCGTCGACAGACTGACAAAGGTAGCTAAGTTCATTCCGATCAAGGACACTTGGAAAGTTCTCAAATTGGCAGATATTTTCCAGAGAGAGATCATTAGACACCACGGCGTACTGAAGTCTATTGTGTCAGATAGAGATTCAAGGTTTGTTTCCAGATTCTTGCAGCAGGTTCAGGAGGCATTGGGTACGAAGCTGAAGCTAAGTACAGCCTTTCATCCACAGACAGATGAACAGAGTGAAAGAACGATTCAAACGTTAGAGGACATGCTTAGAGCTTGTGCCTTGGATTTCCAGGAAAGCTGGATAGACCGACTACATTTGATCGAGTTTGCCTACAACGACAGCTATCATGCATCCATTCAGATGTCACCATTTCAGGCATTGTACGGCAGACCATGCAGGACACCACTATGTTGGGATGAGCCCAGTGAGAACATCATCTTAGGGCCTGAGTACTTAGACCAGATGAAAGAAGACATTGTATAGATACGCAAAAACATGAAGATAGCCCAGGACAGACAAAATCATATGCTGATGTCCGTAGGAGAGACCTCGAGTTCGCAGTAGGCGATCGAGTCTTCCTTAGAGTTTCGCCTATGAAGGGAATTTTTAGGTTTGGGCAGAAGGGCAAGCTGAGCCCGAAATATGTAGGACCGTACCTCATTACGGAGCGAGTGGGCCCATTAGCTTATAGATTAGATTTGCCTGTTGAGCTTGGGAGAGTGCATAATGTATTTCACATTTCATAGCTTAAGCAGTATGTACTTCAACCATCGCATATCTTAGAGCCCGAGACACTCGAGCTAGATCCTACACTTAGATATGAGGAGACCCCAATAAGAATTTTAGACTCCAAGACTAGGGAGACCAGGAACAAGACCATTAGAAGGGTTAAGGTTTTGTGGTCAAACCACGACGTTGAGGAGGCGACATGGGAGTTAGAAGACTCCATGCGAGACAAGTATCCAGCACTTTTCTCTTAGTTGCGTGTATACTTGTGGGGGTACGTGGGCGTAACCCTTTTTAAGGGGGGTAGAGCACCACATGCGACTTGCATATCTACAGTCTAAACTGGTTTAGTACTTGGTTGTTTGTGGTTGTTTCTTCCGCATGTGTGCAATTGTTTGGATGGTTATGGTTGTGTACACTTGTATGGATATAGGATGTGTTCTATGTAACACTGGGATGATTAATTAAAGAGTATACTTATTTGCTTTACAGAATTTATTAAGCTGTCTATGTTGTGATTACGTTGATTATCATGAGTAAGAATATGTTTGTATGAGATGCATACACTTAGATTACAGATGGAACGTAGAATTTTCAATATATTATTGACACCTTGGAATAATAATTATACAAGGAGTAGATATGAGGAACTTGATTCCATAGGATGAACAAGTATAAGTTATGACTTCGGGACGAAGTCCTTTTAAGGGGGGTAGACCAAAATACCCCTAGAATTTAAATAATTAAATAATGGTAAAAATATATTATTTAGGGGATTATTAAACCCTAATAAAAGTATATAAACACTTGGGCGTTAAAACGCACCAAAACTCCTTAAGGTCAAAAACGAGCGTTAAAGCCCGACCTTAAGCTAACCAGGTTATATAAGCTATGGAACTCATATAAAGTTAACCAAGGATCATTATATGACCTTGGAAATACAAGTCCTCAGTTAGAACTGAGTAAAAATACAAAATGCCCGGGAGTTCCCTTAAGGGCCCCTGAAGGCCCGAAAGTCCCGGAAATACCTTACTAAATAAAGTAAAACATTACACCTCATTCTAAATTCATAATAGTACCTTAATGAAAATTTAAGATGAAGTTATCAAGATAAATTCTCAGTTAAAGACAAAATACTCGGGAGAATTTCTTAACGCTCCTTTTTGCCCGGCTAGCCCGGGAGTTGCGTTCTGAGTTGGTATAACCCCATATAACTCAATGTAACACCTTAACATATTATTATGGACTATAAAAAACATTTATAAACACTTGGAACACATAGTGACTACTTATTTCCCAGGAAATCCTTAAAGCACAAAAACACACCTTCGGGTGTCACGAAAATGCGTTTTACGCAATTGCCTTGAAGTTTTTGAGGAGCCACGAGTTGATAAACTTAAAAGTGGATAAAATGACCATCTAAATCAATTGATGACAGTACTAAATAAGTGGGGGCGATTTTAGGATCAAAAAGGTACCTAAAATCAGCATTTTTACCTTAAAACTTTCTTTTACCATAATAAAAATATACCAATTAAATGCTAGAACCTATTACACATATTAGTATGATCTTAGTACAATATAGTGTAACAAAAATCAAATGAAAAATCAGTCCCAATTTACCTCCATGTTGGGCGACATTTAAGGCCTATTTTGGGCTAGTTTTGCTTCAAAAATATGTTATATGATATGATGACTCATTCCTACCTATATTATTTGATAAGGTATCAACATGACAGTAAATTGGAGCCCTCACCCACGGTAGACCTGCAAGAAAATCACAAAGATTAGCTTAACTAAAAATAATGAAATGAAATGCAAAATCTAGTCACACTCTTGACTAGATAATTAAACAAGTGAAATTATTTAATCAAGGGGGATATGATTGCCGATAATGGGCAGAGCATTAAGGAGCTAAGTGCTGTATGATTGCTAATTAATTAACCTAGGTAGATAAATACCTAACTTTCATAATTAACTTAATGCAATTAACAAAACTAAGCTAGCTTCTTAGAACCTCCATTTAACCGTAAGTCTTCAAGAGGTGGGCTGTCTACTTCCACCATGCCGATCACATCTACAAGAAAGACAAGATAAGTGTTGGTAATTAACTTAATTAATCCTAAATAATTGACATGCTAATATTGAATAATCTAGTTTAATCTCCTACATCTCCTTTAACCATAATACTACAATATTAGGAGATGCCTAACTCCATTATGGCCACTCAGCCGTATACCTAGCAAACTAAGGGATCTTAGTAGCTAATTATGTAATAAAAATAAACATAAACATGACATATTATTCAGCCTCATTTTTGCCTTATTAACTTACGTAAGGTTCATTCATTTCCCTTGCCCACATAACCGTATGGTAAGCTTCTTTCCTTGCTCCCTCCTTTCTTCATTTCCTAAGTTAATTCCTAAATGCTAATAAACTCCATTAATGGTGTACTAGCTCCTAACACCATTTTAATGTAATTTCCTAGTTAGTTCTATCAAGTCTTGAAGCAAGAAACCATCCTAGCAACTTCTACAATTTTTCGCCAAGCATAGGTGTTCCAAGGAGGTTCCTAAATCCAACAACAACACAAGGAACAACAAGATCAAGTTAAGGTATATTTTCATGTTGAAAATCTTAAGAAAATTCCTTAAGCAATTTCGAAATTTAAAACCTTCTAAATCCATATTCTCTTCATTATTTCATGAAGGAAACTTGGATCTACAATCATCTCAAGGTGTATCAAAAATACCTTGTTAAATTCTTAAGGTAAACTCTTGTAAAATTACTTCAAATATTATTTATAAATCCTTGTTAGGAGTCTAACAAATAGATCTCCTAAATATATATAAGGTGGCCAAATTCTCTACATCAATATAGCATTTGAGGAGCTTGGAATTCAAGGAAAAATCAAGTACAAGAATTGTCTTGATTTAAGGGTAAGTTATATAAATAAGGTTTATTAAGTTTAAGTTTGATTTAAGCTTCAAACTTTGGTATAAAAATTTTGTATAACCTCTAGACAATTGAGGCCGAAAATACTATAGGTTATATTGTCAAGAAAATAATTTATAACATATAAGATAAGGTTATTACCTTAAGGTATATATTTGGGTCACAAAAATTAATTATGTTACATATATATTAAAACCGAATGGTCTAGGGATTTAATGCTCTATTTTGAGCTTATAATCATTATAAGTCATTAACATAATTTTTAGAAGTGTTATATGGCTTATATACATTTATATATACATATTATAAAGTTTAAAACAAGTTTTAAAACCATATGATAAAATTAAATTAGGGTCGAGAGCAATATATGAGATTTGGTGAATTTTGAAATATATATAAGTGTATTAACTTATTTTATAAATTTTTGGAACATTAAAAATAGCTACAAGTATTTAAATGGCTAGTTTAATAAGTTATGTGACTAAAATGTAAATTTTGAAAAGTTTGGGGTACTAAGTGTGATTGCCGAGAACATAAGGGTTCATTTGGTATATTTATGGTATAATATAAGGTAGGAACTAATATTATGAATTTTGGTAAATTTAAATAAGTGTTTAAGTGTTAAGAATAACATTTAATAAAGTTTTGGGGCTATTTTGTGATTATTGAGAAGTTTGGGATAAAACCGAGAATATACATGATTTTATGGGTATATTAAAGTATTAATTATGAAATTAAGTCTTGGTCAAAGTGTTGACCAAAAACTTTGGGTTAAAATGATTTATGACATAAAATATTAAGTTTATAAAAGTTTTGGGGAGAATATGTAAATTATAAAAATTTGAATGGATAACCGAAATATTAAGTGGGGCGGAAATGTAAATTATAAAAATATAAGTGTCTTTTCGGTAATTAAGAAGGATTAGATATTAAAACTATAGTTTATGAATTAATAAGTAAGTTATATAAAGTTTTGGGGTTAAATGGTAAATAAAGGAAACTTACTTGTTAAAGACCGAAACTATAAGTGGCTATAAAGTGACTTGCGAAAATTAGGGGGCACAAATTGTAATTTCCGAAAGATGTATGGTTAATTAGTAAATTATAGAAGTTATATGGTTATTTGATAATTTATAAAAGTTGTTGGGTACAAGATATAAATACCGAATTATTATTGTGGTTTTGTAATTTAATAAAGAATTTTAAAATTAAGTAATATAATGTCTTCTGGTATCTTCTGCCCTCTCCTCTCCCGTTTCTCCCCTCCCGGTGTTCTCCCCTCCCTCCCTCCCTGCTCTCTCTCCTGCTCCGTGGCCCTCCTTCTGCGTTTTCTCCTTCCTGCGCTCCGGCTCTCCCGTCTCCTGGCCCTTCCTCTCCTCTTTGCCCTCCCCCTCCCCCTGCCCTGTTCGGTTCTCGCCCTGCTAACCAGGGGCAATAAATAACATACAGAGTTGGTGTACAACGAGAATAAACCCTACAGTGACTGTACTGTAATATTTAGTGGACGGTCATACTAATAATACACGTTATTGTATGTATAAATAACAGCGTACGTGAAAGAAATACTAGAGCGTGCATTGTCAAGCTAGCTGTTACCCCGGTGAACGGTATGTTAATTGTGTGGTCTGAATGTCCTAAGGATTATCCTAAGATCCAGACATTATATGTTTAATTGTCAAGAGCGATATGTGTGATTTTATGTATATGATATTGTGTACTGTATTGCTCAAACTGATGCGTTGTATTTTTTTTTACGTGAACGTCTTATGACTGGAAGTCTATACATCTAAACTGGGAAAAAGACTAACTGACCTTTAGGTATTATTGAACCTAACAAAGGTCAACTGTTAAGGTCTTAATTCAAATATTGGTTATTGTACCACTGACAAAAAGGGCTAACTTGTAAAGAGAGGAATCCGGATTGTTTCGACTTTCTGGTTGCGCATTGTGATCACTACGAGAGACTTCAATGGGGAGTCACTGAAAGGAAATCCATCAGCCACATTCGGGGGTGGCGGAAGGCACTGCCGTTGGTGCACAGGTTCGACCGGATCGGTCAAATATTATCCAGGGCCATAAGGTCAGCTGGTAACGGTTCCTTAGAACCCAGGGGACACACTGTCCATTATCAAAGATTGTCAAGGGTTGTCTTGACTGGACGCCTGAGGTGAAATTAATTGGAAAGGTTAAGTGGTTGGTTAAACAGGATAAGGGTCATGTGACCTACTAACAAGAACATTTGTTTTAAATATGTTTACCTTGTTTGGTGATTGGTTGATTGTTGGTTGTCGTGTATTATTATGCACTGATGTTTGCAGGTAAATTGTTATGTGGTTGTTCAATGTCTAAGTATTACTGTTATTCTTGTAAACCGGATTATCTTGTAACGAATCTAATATCAAGATGGCTTAAACGACTTAAGGAATCTAGATGACTTAGGACTACATTTAGCATATCAGCATTTCGATTGCTGAGCCCTTCAATGGGCCAAACATTTCAGGTCACTGAAGAAGACACAAGCCGGAGTGCGGGGAACAGGGTAGCTGTTGTGTTTTAATAAACACTCTGTAGTTTTATTTTGTATTATATTTTGGAGTTTGTTGTATTTCATTTAGTTGCTCATTTAGTTGGATTTGGTCTGTAATAACTAGAGTGCTCAGTATCTGTTCATCACAACGTTGAGTAGTTGATGGATAGAGTAAGGATGCCTTGTTGCTCACAAGGGTGGGTAACGGCGTGTAACACCAAGGTTAGATAGATTTATTTTCCGCTGCGACGTTATTTATTTATGCTACGACTTGCGACGCTAGTACAGGTTTAGGATTAGGGGTGTTACATAACCAGAGGATAACTAAATTTGCGGCACCATGGGGCGACGTGCTTCGCAGTCGCGAGAACCATGCGCAGCCAACAAAAAGGGGAGCATAACTACGCAATGAAGCGAAAAGGCAGAGTAACAAGACCGTGACAAGAGAGTCTACGGACTGCAAACGTTGACAATACCGTTAACAACATACAACCGACTAAGGAATTAGTCAAGGTTAGATTAAATCCAAACCGGCAATGCCAAAAGGGCGGTAACACCCGAATAAACAACGATCATGTTAAGAATACTGAGAAGCCACTCAGGGAGTTGATCACTAAGATCAAAAAAATGGACGGAAGATCCAATGAAACCACCAAGTATGGATGGAAAACAATACCGTGATCGGTACAAGTTAACCTAAAAAGCGACGTACCCGCGCAATTGCCAAGGCAAGTGCATCAACAACAAGGCAATTGGAAGACTTTTGATGACCGACAGGTACTGATTAAAGTACCACCATGAATATTGAAGTAAAGATAGGATCACTAATCCTAAGGACTTGAAGAATCAACCTTGGAAAGGCCTAACGGCCCAACCATTACATTAACGAACATACCAGTCAGCAGGAAGTTGTACTTGGTCAAAGACCTCAAGCATGGCAATGCCATGAAGATTTTCTTTCAACTCGAGATTTCTATTTCAAAACCCATAATTTTTCTTTTAAAACCACAACCCTTTTCTTTTAAACCTCAATTGTTTTAAACCAACTCGGAGAATCACGGTGAGTATCATAGAATGATACAAGAGGAGTTGACAATAGAATACTTCACCTAGGCGTGTGACGAGCACTACGAGTGTACCCAAATACGGGATGTGGGACGACCGCACTCCGAAGGAGCTTGCGGGCCTGACAGACCCTTTTGTGAGTTAGTCAGGTAAGTGGTAACGTACCAATACAGTACCCCATGTATGTATACATGTAGTGTACAAAACACGGGAAGTAGTCAGCTCCGTCTACAGACCATAAGGTAAATTCAAACCGAACAGTTGAACACCTCAATAATCGAAGAACCCAGATGAGCTTACAAGCTAAGGGAGCCAAAACTCATTCTAGGAGGATGATTAGGATTGAGAAGTGTGACAAGCACAAGTAAGTGGCTAAAAGACATCGGATATGTCTCAAGGATATTGAAACGAAGCATATTAGCTGGAATGGAAACCCAGTCTAAACACAATAAGGCAAGGCCTATTGGGAACACACAAATGTTCAAAGAACAAAGTGATATACCCAGAGTGATCATCTAAGGTACCGGAGGATACCGTTCACCACCGAAGGATATACCAAACTGGTTAAAACCATAAGAGAAATACCCATAGTCTACCCTAAGAACGGGAGACGTTGTAACCCTAAATGGGACAACTTGAAACCCAGAACTGCAATGCGGAGAAGACAGAACCTACTCAAATGTTAGCCAAATGTAATGGCATCTCTTAATAACACCCAGGAGCAATCCTTGAAGGGTGTCAGAAGCGTGATAGAAGCACAAAAGCTAGAACGGACACTCGGTTAGAACACCGAAGGGATCCCACTTACTAGGGGATACCCTAAATTAATTATGACAACAATCAACACCAAATCACTTACCTCCAAACCATTTGATGGTATACGGAGAAACAATGCTTGTGAACAGCCTAAGATGAGCAGATCTAGGTAATGAGGCTAGTACGCCACGAAACCACTACTATACAATTCAACGGTTGCAAAACCATGGTAAACCACAGGAAGAGTTGCCAAGAACGGAACCAGTAAAATTGTTTAATAACCAACGAGCAGGGACACCCCTCATAAATGATGAGACCGTGAGAGCGGTGAACACATAGACTCCAAGGGAGGGAATACTATCAGTGAATGTCTGAAAATATATCTCTTTCGGAACTACTAAGTAGTGAAGCTTGAGAATACAAGTACTGCCAAGCAATGTGGAAATAAGCTATTATAGCAATTGTTGACAACCAAGGAGTAACCAGTTCAGAAGAAACACGGTATGTGGGAAACGTGTAGTATAAGTAAATAACGCTCAAGAAGCTTAGAAATATAAATGGTGAATCGTGATGTAAAGGGGTGGAAATACATGAGCAGAAGCTAAGGTAATAGCGGATGCCATGGAAACCCAAGTTGTAAACAAATACGAACATGGTGCGCATCAAGCGACCAATACATGTGAATAAATCACACAATGAGATGGAGTTGATGGATAATGATGGTAGACAGACCGAGAAACAAGGAAACAATATTCATTCCTATTGCTAATCTCACAAGAGAGTTACTACCAAGAGTTTACGCCTCTGTACTCTGTAGGACTGAGTGTTTTGGTATCGCACTTGTGCAGTAATGATCGAGTGGGATAGCTAGGAAGTTGGGAAGATTACAGTTGTGGTAAAAGGTAGAAGGAAACGTACGAAGTCATAAGGACCGAAGCATAGAAAATGCAAAGTCATAATTCAAAAGCTACTGACAACAGAGGAAGCACTACAATTAAGTAGTGGCTTAACCTCAACCGACAATAAGTCGGAGGAATCAAGTGAATAACCACGAAAATATACAACAGTATGTATATAGATTCCTAAAGAGCTGGATAGAGAATCCGAAGCTCATTGGATTCGCGTGCGGTAAAAGAATACCGCGCTTGCTTGATAAACCTTATTCCCAAGATAAGAAGGGATAAAAGGATAATGTATAACATATTTAGAATAATGAGAAGGGCAAATAAACCCTAAGTTATCAGGGTCGCGCAGCAGAAGCTAGTGGGCCCAAACTCTATGGTTTAATACACCTAGTGAATGAATCGATAATTATCAACACCTTGAAGCCTCTAAGGCTAGAACCGAACCCGGTTAAGAGTTAAACAAACTCCGATGAGAATTCTTGGTGCAGGGACTAAACCAGTAAATTGGTTAAGACCCTTTGACCAGAATACATTGTATAATAGACCGCATGGAAGTTGAACCACTCTATGACGGCTGAATTCCTTTGACCTATGTCCAGTGTTGACACATGGTAGATTACGTGGGCTTAATCCCTTTTTAAGGGGGGTAGGGCGAAAACCGCAAAATGTACGTTTTATGTGATAGGGCGTAAACTACAATGCGCATAGCGCAAAAGAACTTGTTGTGATCATTAGTACTTATGTTACAAAAACATATGTATACCATTCATATTGTAATTGTGGCTGATTGAGAGATTTGAGGTGAATGGAGTAGAGAAACTCCAGGGGGAATGAGAACCCCGATTGAGGATAGTAAGGATGTGAGCCGGTATGAAACCGGTGTTAAGATATGAGTATGTTTGAGGAGTTTGATGAGTATGTTGGGGGAATTGTTGAGAATAAATCGGTATGAAACCGATGTTGAGCCTAGAGGGAATTGAGTTCCCTAGGTGACTTGAGTTGACTTGATTTGACTTGTAGATGATTTGAGGACAGAAAAACTAATTGGAAAACTAACTTTGAAATTCTTGGGTATAGAAGTTGAAGATAGGATTGAGTAACAATTGATGAGATGAGTAGTAAATGAGTAAATGGATTCTAGAATTTGGTAAATGTATTAATGGGTGATTATGACTAGAAAGATAAAGAAGATAGAAAATGAAATTAATGTTTTACTATTTGATTGTGTGAATTGGGGTGGGAGGTGGAACTTGGTTTGCTAGCGATCAAGGGAAGCCGAACACCAAAGTGGGGTGGATGGATAGTTCAACACCAATGCTGATCACATTGGGGTTGAATGACTCTTGAAGCTCCGTGTAAGTGACCACAAGTAATCACACTAGTAATAGGTGAGACTAACATAAATTGGAACTTGGAGATGCATTGAGTTTTCAAAATGAATTTCCAAAATGAGTTTGGCAAATGATTTTCTTCAAACTTGAGAATGAGGATTGGTTTTGAAACAACTCCCACGGGAACTAGTGGATCTTTCATGGCTAGGCACGGGTATCCGGTTGAACCATGGAGGTGAAGCTAGTTGTGAGTCGGTGGAGGTGTTGAATAGTTTTGAAACCACTACAACGGATGAGCAAGGGTACTAAGTGACCTGTAGGACGCTTGTAGTGTATGTTTTGTATTTGTCCAAGGGCCGCCGGATATGAGTAGTCGGTCAGGGAAGAGTACCCACTTTGGAGCCTGAGGATTCACTAGAGTTGCAAATGATTTTGATCGGAACCAAAGGACCGTAGAGCCAGAAAGAGTAAGTGCTCAATGTCATGACGGTCGTGAACCAGAGAGCGTAAATGTTCAAACGTGACCGGTACCTGAGGGATCACTCGATTTGGGGGAGGACTTAGTGCCTAATTGTCTGCGGATGGACCCCCATTGAGAGATTTGGGCAAAGATATTTTTGGTTGCTATGCATGATTGACATGTTGTGTGAATGTGTGGTATGTATTCAGTCAGTCATTGGAATCTGACAGGTTATAGAGAGAGTATAACCTTAGCATTGAGTACCTTGGTGACTAACAATCTTAGAATCACTAACTTTGTGGGCAAAGTTCTTTAAGGGGGGTAGATTGAAATACCCCGAACTTAATTAGGGTGATTAAATTACTCTAATATGATATCGAGGGCCTATTAGTGCCTAAGGAATTTTGGTAAAAAGAATAAATCCAAAAGAAACAAGAAAAACGCTTAAAAAACGAAAAACACTAAATTGGGCGTTAGGTGACCCTAGAGGAATACAACCTTAAAAAGGGTATTGAATGAATTTTAAAAGGCTTAATAATTCCTAACTAATTTGGGAACCATTCCCGAAGAAAACGGATTCAAATAACGAGTTAAAACGCTAATAAAGCTTTAGCGCACGTTTTTCGAGAAAACTCGAAAACATGACTTTGAGTGGTCAAACGAACCCATAAAAATTATAGTTCATTAAATAACTATAAATAAACATTAATGGGAGTATAATAACCATTAAAATTAAAGAGACGAGAAAATTCTGGAAAACGGGCCCGGTTAGTGAATAGTGCTAAAACCGGATAAATTAACGAGCGTTTTCTGTAAAAGACAAAAAACGCTCCAGCTTGTAACAATTATGTGGGCCGGTTTTTAATTGTGAGACAGCCCTCTCACACACCTAATAAGCTAGAAAGAAAAGAAAGAAAAGTAGAAAAGGTACCTCACCTTCTCTCTCCCCCCTCACTTTCTTTTTCCTCTTCTCTTTCCTCCCTCTCTTCCTCCCAGTTGGATTCATCTTCCTCCCCAAGCTTCCGATTTCCTTTCTTCTTCTCCAATGGCTACCTCAACTTCCATGCCATGCCCAAGCTTCATTAAGGCTCCAATCACAAAAATAAACACATATTCCTCTTCCTCTCATCCTCCTCTATCATTCCCTCTTTTCAAAATTCGAAAATGAAGAACTTAATTTCCATGGGTATACCCCATTGGTGAAGAAAATAGCATTTTTGTGGAGCTTGGAGTCCCCTCTCTCTTCTAAGGTAAAAAGATTCATGAAAAACTCATTTTTGTTCTTCCTCCTTTGGTAGCCGATTTTTCCCCCATTGTAATGCCTTGTTTTCTTCCTGATTTTGAGCTTCATTTCAACCCTCCAATGGTGGAGTAATTCCCTTCTTGATTCAAGGGTGAGAACCCCTCTTAAAAAGCTCAAAAAGGTAAACCCTAACTATGTGCTTTAAGCCCTTTCATTGAATTAAGATTTCCTAAGGGTTTAGATAATTAATTGAAAGTATTTTGTGTTTCTTGAATGTTGGGATGGAGTTTGGAAACTCCATTCCCACTTGACCGAATTTGAGAAGAGGAGGAACAAGAGGAGAATCAAAAGAGGAATTTGTGAGCTTAAGGTAAGAAACTCACCTTATGCTTGTTTTGATTGTTTAAGAATTTGGGGTGGGTTAAATTGAATAATGAACCCAAAAAATATGAAAAAAATAATGTGTCTAGTGGTTTGAGAGGATTGGTGAATTTAATCATGAATTAAGGGCTTTTGAGCCAAGTGAATTGAGTTTGTGTTTATATTGTGATTTTGGGAGCTATATTGTTGTTTAGATAATTTTGAGGATATGTTATGTGCTGGTAGGACCCTTATGGATGTGGCTAGATTAGGAATGAAAATTGATGAGAATGGTGAATTTGGACATGCTAGGTTTATGGGGAGGTTATGGCGAAATTTCGGTAGAAAGTAAGTGTTTTAAGGTGGTTTAATGAGATGGGAGAACCTAGGTGTTTGTAGTGTTTAGTAGAGTGGATCGACAGCCTTGAAATGGTATTTAGAGAACTAGGGGAGGAGTGTAAAAATCTGTAGCAAAGGGGTATAGAAATGCTTTAGAAAAACTAGAAAAGGAACTAGTGTGCAAGACTTTGGAAACAAGAGTGTACTTGGGTTTAATTAATGCACTTGTCTAGGAATTGATTGGAATGGTCAAATGGAGTTAGAACAAAGTGCAAGGTGCTAAAGGAAGTTGGAAATGCACAAGTGTGCAAAATATAATAGTTTGGAGGAAAAATCTGTAGGAATTAGCTTGGACTTGAGTAGAGATTTGACTAGCGTTTTGAGGAGGTTTGGAACATGGTTAAGGCATGTTTTAGGGTGCTTAAACATGTATGAAACATGTGGAAAGGTTAGGAAAAGATTAGAGGTGAATTAGGGGTTGAAAACTGTCCAAAAACTGTAAATTTTGGCAGTTCCAGGGGTGGTCCGGGTTTGCAAATCGGTACACAAACCCGGACCATAGCAAAAACGCACCAGAAAGTCATAACAGGGGTTGGTCCGGGTTTGTAACCCCGGACACAAACCCCGGACCACATGTAAAATGCACCAGAAACGAATTCCAGAGTTTGGTCCGGGTTTGTAACACCGGACACAAACCTGGACCACTATAAAAATCCATCAGAAAGTGTTTTTAAGGGTTCTAAGCATGGGGGATTGATTGGTATTGGGTTTAGGTGATGTTTAGGAGTTGTTTGGTGACCTGTAAAGGTCCTAAGAAGTGTAAACAAGTGTGAGGAGTGATTGAGATAGTTGCGAGTTTAAGAGCGCATAAACAAAACCAAAGAATATTGGGTTAACGGGGTTAATCACGGGAGTACTAGTCTACATACCGTAGTATTTTAAATTGATGGAGATGTTTGAAATATTATCAGTGAACCAAGAGTAAGACTCGAGGAACGAGTGTAAACCGAGGAACATGAGAACACCCGGTAAAGTAACCACGGTGAAAGGTATGATTTCCTCATGCTCTGTATCCTAACTTGGTTACCTCGATTTGTGTGCTTGTTTGATTGTGTGATCACCTAACAAGATAAATGCACGAATCGGATTGTCTGTACTTGTTGGTGCCTGTATTGTGTTGTTGCTTGTTGGTTTGTAGTTTGCACCGAAGTTTGTATAATTCATGAAATGTGGAAAGTGAATGAATTGCTTGATTGTGATTGTGTGTGGTAGTGCGACTCATAGTTGAGTGTTGGTTGAGTAGAGACTCGTAGAAGGAGTCAAGTTGCGAACTAATAAAAATGTGGAAACGCACTACAACTATCGAACCAATACACGATAACATAAACCACTGAACTCACTAAAATGTGAGAAAGTATACGGGAGTAGTAAACTCCCGGTAATGGTTAAAGAACCAAATTGATTTAATCCACACAATAAATAATAGTGGAAGTATATGAATAACCTCTATCTAGAGGATTGATAATAGTTCAATTATGAACCTTGAGTAAAGTAAAGCATGGTAAGGGATCACCAAACCCCTTAGAAATATAGTCGAACCCCAATGGAAGGAACCGACTAAAATAAACAATGTCACGAACTTGAGAGTATTCCATAAGTTGGGTAAAACCCTAAATCTTAGAATACTAGACATTGAGAATTCCCTAAGCCAATTCGAGAGAGATACCTCTAGGCTGATCCTTGTGATTGTGAAATGACTTCGAGAGAGGAGTTTTGGGAATTTGAGTAGTCCGGTAGAGAACTGGTCATTTATGAACTTGAGGAACTAAATGTGTAGCTCCTTTTGTATTTGTGAGCCCGGTGGTGGGTCTTGTGTATGACCCTGCCCGGAGGTCGTGGCTAAGACTTAAAAGATGCCTTGAGTATTGAGTATTGAATTGGGTATGTGAGTATTGAGAATTGAGTTGATACTTGAGAGAGTTGAGTTGTAATTTGAGTATTGAGTTGGAGGTGGGGAGTAAGAAAACTTGAGTAAGTGTAACCCAAGAGAGTGGGTAAGACAATGAGTAAAGGAGTGAGGCATATGAGGTATAAACCCTCAAGCCTAAGTATACAACAAACTAAACTAACCTCTTGATGTGTGTGTGTTAGTGGTTATGTCCCTTGTTGAACCTTGAATGTGTTAAAAATATATATAATGTATTGTGGTATTGCATGTTGTTTGAACTAAAATGAATCGCATGCTCTCGAACAATTAGTCGGCGTACCCTCGCTAGTACGTGGGGTATGCGGAAGTCATATGCAGCAAATTTGCTGAGCCCCTTCGGGCGATGTTTTTATTTTTTCCAGGTACAACGAATCCGTCGACCGTTCGAGAGTAGGACGGGGTTGTTATTATTATGGGTAGTTGTCCTAGGATTGTATTTGTTGTATTACGGATTTGTAAGACCGAAAGGTCATTAGTAGACTTGGGAATTTTAGATACTCGATATAGAATGGATTTGAGATTGTATTTGTATTTATTGGAATTGAAGGTTGTATTTAGTTTGAGAATTGTTAAGGAAACGGTATGTGACATTTTGTATAGCGTACTCGGTAAAGACCCATCAGACTGTTATTGTATTGTTGTTGTACTTGAGTTTGGATTTGGCCTAGCTAGTCACGTGGGTGACTCGCGGCATTGTATCACCCCCGATTGTAGTTTGAATTCCGCTGCATTATGGTTGGTAATTGAGACAGGTTAGGAGATAATGGTGTGATTACCGGTTGGGGTGTTACATGTATACTTAGTGATATACTATTTATAAATAAACCATTACTTTTCCAGCTTATAACCATTTTTTCCACACACGATACTATTTTCTTATAGGTTTCTTACTCACAAAGGAAAAAAAAAAGAAATGTTGTAGTGAAGGAGGGTTGAGCAAATAAAATAATATATATAAGAAATTTGTAAGTTTCTAGTGGGTAAGGATACTCTTAGTTGTCAACACACAGTAACTCCAGTTTATCGGCACTATAACTTCACTTAACCTACACCAAAACAAATCACAACTCATACATTTTCGATGACTGAATGACAGAACACTATGATTAACACAATATATGCAATGTCATTTTTTTAGTATTTGTTGTTGCATATTTTATCACGTATTTGAAAGTCTTACGCGCATATTCAATTATCAAACTAGCTCTGTACTTAATAGGCTCACCTGCAACACATAATTGTTTTACACACGGGAACAGAGCAAGAGTTACTTGCACTATAACTTGAACTTGTATGACCTAACGTCATAACACTTTGTGTAAATAAGAGTACTGAAAAACACGTTTTAGTTTAAGTAACGATGTAACGACCCCAAACACGGCCTAGTTCTAGGGTCGCTACACGCCGCGTACTATACTACCTAAGATATGCAAGGCTCTAAATCCGAAATGCTCAATAGTCGAAGGCTACAAATACAGAAGTCTAAACAAATACGAAGTCAGATATCACTGTTCCAAGATCTCATGTTTCAAAAGTGTAAACAGAAAAGTAAAGTCTAAAGACCGCCAAAGCTCATGGTCTCCAGCAACCGATCAATCTGTAAATGATAATATGTTTGTGGAAAGGAGTGAGCAACCACAGCTCAGTAAATAGCGATCGTCATCAATGAGGTCGCTCAAAACAGTTAAAAATGGAAGCAGAAGCAGGATAATACAGTTACAGAAGTAGTTCCCAAATTAGATAGAGGAAGCAAAATCTCATAATACAGAGTGGAACACACAGGCTCCCAAACCAGAAACACTCAGAGTTCACAAACAGAAGGGACACTAGTACAAAGCATGACACTCAGAAAGGGTCGAAGACCCATGGATCTAACAGATCCCTCGGCAACGCAGAAATGACCAAAAAGGCCAAAGGGTTCATCAACGCCACAGAAAAAAATGGGAACGACCCAACACTCAGAAAGACATCTACATGGTATACCACGGAATAGCTCGACCCAGCCATTCACGACTCAGAAGCAAAGTCTAGGTCCTAAAACAGAAAGGTAGCAAAACAGATGCAAACTTGCATTTAGATGTGCCCAAAACACATAGGAATCTGTAGTACAGACTTAGGGGAGTATAACCCCGCAAACGGATTACAAAATGGAGCTCAAACGAATGCTCTGGCAAAATCAGAAGGTTGTCCGAATTTGTGTCCGAACGTCCATGTTCGGACACAAGTTGAGACTCAGAAGCGAAAAATAGCCAAATGTCCGAACATGTGTCCCGAACATCAATGTTCGGACACAAGTCAAGAATTAAAACTAGAGATGTCCAAACTTGTGTCCGAACATTGAAGTTCGGACAAGTTACGAGAAATCCATTCGTGGTGGCGTCCGAACATGGGTCCGAACATCAATGTTCGAACACAAGTCGAACTGAAATAAGAGGAAAACAGGAAGGGTGTCCGAACATATGTCCGAACATACAAGTTCGGACACACGCCAAGACTTGTAAGCCATACTCGTCCTTGTACTCTGTCCGGATAGATGTTCGGACACGGTTTAAAACTGAAAATCAGAAGTGCCCAAACGCACTGTCCGAACATACATGTTCGGACAGACGTTCAGACGTCGAAGATACAACAATTTAGAACAGCGAAAACCACCACGAACATCATCAAAATTAACACCAAAATAAGCATAAGTTACAAAATTCAGAAAGCAACAAACCGTAGGGTTTAAGCAACCAAAATGCAGCCAAAACATTGTCAAAGCAGCAATGAAACCATACACACAAACCAGAATTCAAGCCTTTACAAACTAATTCCCCACGGACGAACTTCCACATCGAATCGAGTAACCACCTACCTCGATCGAAGCACATAAACCTCGTAGATCAGAAGTAGGAGCAGCCCCGAACAATCCACCAACCACAACACAATCAGCAGACATTGGTTCCAACAAATTCGGAGTCCCAAAATCAGAATACAGAGAAGGGAGAAAACAACACTGAAACACCAAATCAAAAATTCCCCAAACCTGAAATTGAAGCACAAAACTCTCAACGATCTGAAGTAGGAGAAGCCCAGCACAACTCAGAAATCAAACGCTGAACCACAACCACTGAATGAACAGATTTACCATTCCAAAATTAGAAACACTGGAGAGAAGGCGAACTATAACTGAACCTCAAATCAGACTACCAAACCTGAAGACAATCCGAAGTCGAATTCAATCAGCAAAGGCACACCAATTTCCAACGAGAAGAGCACAAGAGATAGAAAGGAAGAACTAACGTTCAGAGAACTTGACGAACTGACGCTCCCACGATGTAAACTAACGTGAAACAAATGATCAATAAATAGTTTTAAAATAAGGAATCCTTTCCTTATTTAACAACCGATTAATTATCTTAATTAATTGGAGATAATGACCTCCTCACCCATGCCTTTTAAAAGAATGTCATGTGAGTCCCAACTAATATGATAAATTAATCCAACTCAGAATAAAATGCAGAACTGATTACAAAATGACATTCTGAAATTCAGGTTATAACAATCGACAATGTTAGTCATAACTTAGTTCCGATAGTGGGAACCACTAGCTCGTCGACGGTAGTGGTTGTTGAGTTCGCGCCAATTGAGTTAGTCAATATGTTGAACTCCAGAGGGGCAATTCAGTCATTTGAACTGGATGATGGGGTGGTAATACAAATACTAATAAAATGATGACGACGAAGACGACTATCCGAGTTGGGTTGAAGGGTAGCGGAGAAATGAAGGCGTTTGCATCAATGAAGCCAACAGGTTGCAAGATTGATGGTAGAGAAGTGGAGTTCGAGTATGATGACCGTTTGGTGACTGTCCAAGTGCCTTGGCCAGGCTCCTCCTCCATTTGTCTGTCATTGAATACTTGTTCTGACTTCACTACCTAACTATATACGTTTAATAACCCATTAATTTGGAATTTGGTACATGAGTGGATATGCTTGGAATGTTTAGTGTGTGTGTGAATACTTTATTCATCCAATATTCGTAACTTTCTCTTTTGTATCATGTATTTCTTTTTTCTTTGAAAAAAATGTATCCTATATTTCTCGGGTAAGGAAACCACGCTTATTATGTCGGTTGATCTATACTCAGTGATATACGTATTTATAAATAAACCATTACTTTTCCAGCTTATAACCATTTTTTCCACAAAAGAAATATTGTAGTGAAGGAAGGAGAGTTAGCAAATAAAATAATATATAAGAAATTTGTAAGTTTCTACTCGTATGGATGCTCGTAGTTGTTAACACAGTTACTCCAGTTTATCGGCACTATAACTTCACTTAACCTACACCAAAACAGATCATAACTCATACATTTCGATGACTCAATGACAGAACACTATGATTAACATAATATATGCAATGCCATTTTTTTAGTATTTGTTGTTGCATATTTTATCACGTATTTGAAAGTCTTACGCGCATGTTCAACTGTCAAACTAGCTCTATACTTTATAGGCTCACCCGCAACACATAATTGTTTTACACACAGGAACAGAGCAAGATTTACTTGCACTATAACATGAACTTATATGACCTAACGTCATAACACTTTGTGTAAAGAAGAGTACTGAAAAACACGTTTTAGTTTAAGTAACGATGTAACGACCCCAAACACGGCCTAGTTCTAGGGTCACTATACTACCTAAGATATGCAAGACTCTAAGCCCAAAATGCTCAAACTCAAAGTAAAACTGATCATATATATATATATATATATATATATATATATCTAATGTTCACAAGGTCTAAATTCAAAGTAAATACGAAATTGCCAATACCCGAAGGCTATACAGAAGTCTAATCAAATACGAAGTCAGATAACACTGTTCCAAGATCTCATGTTCCAAAAGTGTAAACAAAAAAGTAAAGTCTAAAGACCGCCAAAGCTCATGGTCTCCAGCAACCGATCAATCTGCAAATGATAATATGTTTGTGAAAAGCAGTGAGCAACCACAGCTCAGTAAGTAGCGACCGTCATCAATGAGGTCGCTCAAAACAGTTGAAAATGGAAGCGGAAGCAGGATAATACAGTTATAGAAGGAGTTCCCAAATCAGACAGAGGAAGCGAAATCTCATAATACAGAGTGGAACACACAGGCTCCCAAACCAGAAACACTTAGAGTTCACAAACAGAAGGGACACTAGTACAAATCATGACACTCAAAAAGGGTCGGAGACCCATGGATCGAACAGATCCCTCGGCAACGCATAAATGACCAAAAAGGCCAAAGGGTTCGTCAACACTCAGAAAGACGTCTACATGGTATACCACATAATAGCTCAACCTAGTCATTCACGGCTCAAAAGCAAATCTAGGTCCTAAAACAGAAAGGTAGCAAAACAGATGCAAACTTGCATTTAGATGTGCCCAAAACACATAGGAATCAGACATAGGATAGAAGTATACCCCCCTAGGGAGATACCCCGCAAACGAATTACAAAATGGAGCTCAAACGAATGCTCTGGCAAAATCAGAAGGTTGTCCGAACTTGTGTTCGAACGTCCATGTCCGGACACAAGTCGAAACTCAGAAGCGAAAAATAGCCAAATGTCTGAACATGTGTCCCGAACATCAATGTTCGGACACAAGTCGAGAATTAAAACCAGAGATGTCCGGACTAGTGTCCGGACGTTGAAGTTCGGACAAGTTACGAGAAATCCATTTGTGGTGGCGTCCGAACATATGTCCGAACATCAATGTTCAGACACAAGTCGAACTGAAATAAGAGGAAAACAAGAAGGGTGTCCGAACATATGTCCGGACATACAAGTTCGGACACACGCCAAGACTTGTAAGCCAGACTCATCCTTGCACTCTTTCGAACATACAAGTTCGGACAGATGTTCAAACACAGGTTTAAAACTTGAAAATCAGAAGCGCCCACCACTTTGTCATGAGAATTTTTCCAAGATAAATTTTTTTTTTCGCTTGGAAGCCAAGTCCAGCGGTATGCACAACACACACAGCATACATATGACAAGCAAGCACACGCAGCAAGCATTAAGGGACAATATTTAGGAAACCAAACAAGGAACACTCATGATCGGCGTCGGGCCAAGATTGAAAATTTACCCTCAACACTTGGGAGTCCGGACAGGAAGTCCAAGGAGATAGACTCCCATGGTCGTTCGGGGATAGGCAACGGGTTGAGGAGCCCAGCCTCCTTTCTTCTTTTGACCTTGTCCTACTGACAGACAAGACAAGTCTTGACGAAGTCTTGTACATCTTGTACCATCTTTGGCCAATAGTAACTTCACCGAATCAAAGCGGTCGTTCGAGCAGCACCGGTATGACCGGCCCATTTGGTCTCGCGAACTACTATCGGAAGTTCATTAGGGGATACTCCCAACAAATTGCCCCACTCACCGACTTGTTGAAGAAGGAGGTGAGCTGGTTGTGGACTCACAACCAACACGAAGCTTTTGATTGGCTGAAACAAGTAATCTCCTCCGCACCTGTACTTAAAATTCCGGAATTTGACAAACCATTTGAGGTGCATACCGATGCGTCTGGTAGGGCGATCGGTGGGGTCTTGGTCCAAGAGGGACACCCCTATGCTTTCGAGAGCCGAAAGTTGAAGGGAGCCGAGGAGCGGTACTCCGCTCATGAGAAGGAAATGTTGGCCGTGATACATTGCCTGTCTATCTGGAGGCATTATCTTTTGGGGACTAAGTTCGTGGTGTTCACGGATAATGTGGCCAATACCTATTTCACTTCTCAGAAGAAGTTATCCCCTAAACAGGCCCGGTGGCAAGAATTCCTTGGTGAATTTGACTTTGAATGGCTTCACAAGCCTCGGTGGCACAACGTTGTGCCAGATGCCTTAAGTCGCCGGTGTCATGCAGTGATAACTGCAATCTCTCGAGTGGAGACTGACCTTGTGGGTCGAATCAGAGAAGCATCAAAGGTTGACCCGTTGTACCAGCAAGTTTGTGGAAGGGTTCGAACCGGAGAAACAAAACGCTTCTCTCTCCAAGGTGATCTGTTGCTTGATAAGCAAAGACGTTTAGTGGTCCCCGCGGGTAAAATTCACAGACGTTCAGACGTCGCAGATACAGCAATTCAGAACAGCGAAAACCACCACGAACGTCATCAAAATTAACACCAAAATTAGTACAAGTTACAGAATTAAAAAAAACAACAAACTGTAGGGGTTTAAGCAACCAAAATGCAGCCAAAACATTGTCAAAACAATAATGAAACCATACACACAAACTAGAATTCAAACCTTGCAAACTAATTCCCCACGGACGAACTTCCACATCGAATCGAGTAACCACCTACCTCGATCGAAGTGCATAAACCTCGCAAATCAGAAGTAGGAGCAGCCCCGAACAATCCACCAACCACAACGCAATCAGCAGACACTGGTTCCAACAAATTCGGAGTCCCAAAATCAGGATACAGAGAAGGGAGAAAACAACACTGGAACACCAAATCAGAAATTCCCCAAACCTGAAATTGAAGCGCAGAACTCTCAACGATCTGAGGTAGGAGAAGCCCAGCACAACTCAGAAATCAAACGCTGAACCACAGCCACTGAATGAACATATTTACCATTCCAAAATCAGAAACACTAGAGAGAAGGCGAACTATAACTTAACCAAAAATCAGACTACCAAACCTGAAGACAGGAGAGCGAACGACACTGTAGTAGAGATTCACAATCTGAAGTCGAATTCAATCAGCCGAGGCACACCAATTTCCAACGAGAAGAGCACAAGAGAGAGAAGGGAAGAACTAACGTTCAGAGAACTTGACGAACTGACGCTCCCACGATGTAAACTAACGTGAAGCAAATGATCAGTAAATAGTTTTAAAATAAGGAATGTTTTCCTTATTTAACAACTGATTAATTGCCTTAATTAATTGGAGATTATGACCTCCTCACCCATGCCTTTTAAACGAATGTCACGTGAGCACCAACTGATATGATAAAGTAATCTAACTCAGAATAAAATGCAGAACTGATTACAAAATGAAATTCTGAAATTCAGGTTATAACAAACGACAATGTTAGTCATAGCTTAGTATGTTTTAACAATGTGTTCAGGTCAGTTTGTCTATTATAAATCATTCATTTGTTATGCATCAAATTTATAGTCGCCGACTAAATTACACAGCACTTTTTAGTGGTAAAGTCTACCTATTTCATCGTCCACGATTATGTCTACATCATAATGTTGACGAGTCATCAAAAATGTATAAGTTGTGATCTGTTTTGGTGGATGGTAAAGTCTACCTTGGGGATTATATTATTCTATTATGCATCTACGGTGAAAGAGAACTTTTGTTTTTTTGTTTATTAATAAATATCTACTCTCAGATACTCTAGGTAATAATTACGGTATGATAAGTGATAGATGTAAAGTAGTAACAATATCTTCTTCTTGTTGATAAAACGAATTTCAACTAGACTTGGAATTGTGTGCAACCAAATACTTAATTTATGGCAAATATCTAATGTTCCTATGCATGACGGCGCATGAATCATCCATTTTTATGATGAACAAAATTATATAAATTCTTAATTTATGGCCCAGTGTCATCGTTTTGCTGCTCCCCGCCCTTGGAATATCAGTCAGCACAATCTGTAATGAAGTTGCTCCTTTAAAGAAAGTGAGCTCTCATGTTCACGTGCTTGGTCTTTGCTTTCATACTTGGAGGGGAAAACGCATGAATATTAGCATGTTACATTATTTTGTTGACATACACAAGCTTTAGTTATACAGTAGTAGTTTGTGGAGCACTGGCACGATATCTCAATGGTTAATTTCCTCGTGAACATTGGGATATCATGCAAGCGATGTAAGAACTCCAGATGTATAACTAAAGCTTGGGTATGTCGAAAGAATAACGTAACATGCTCATATTTATGCACTTTCTCCTCCAAGTGTGAAAACAAAGACCAAGCACGTGAACATGAAAGCGCCTTTTCTTCCGAAGGAGTACTATTGCTACATATCACGCTGGTTGATATTATGATAATTTTTGCAAATTCATGATATATAACAAATAACATAATAATATGAAGTATGAAATATAGAGAAAAACGATATTGGGAAGAAAACTTTTTCGTAGTATTATTTATATTCACATTCAAATATGTAAACGAAAATAATTCATCACTTACTTATTGTAATATATATTATTTATAATTTTTTTTATAGTTACGGTAGGGTAGGTTTCGAACCTAATATATATTATTTATATAGATAATGTTTTTTTCAACATATTTAATACTAAAATAAATGTATTTTCAAATTCTTTGAATAATAGAATAACTATAAATACTTTATTTAAGTACATACAAAATTTTGTCACTTCACTTAACCTACACCAAAACAGATTACAACTTATACATTTTCGATCTCAATGACAGAACACTATGATTAACATAATGCAACTTATGCAATGTCATTTTTTTAGTATTTGTTGTTGCGTATTTTATCACCTATTTGCAACTTGTAAGCACATGTTCAACCGTCAAACTATCTTTATACTTTAAGCTCACTCGCAACACACAATTGTTTTACACGCGTGAACAGAGCAAAAGTTAACGACTCTGTAACATGAACTTGTATGACCAAATGTCATAACATTGTGTACAAAGAAGATTGAAAATACATTTTAGTTTAAGTAACGGCGTTGTTAGTCATATGTTAGTATGCTCTAACAAAGTGTTGAGCTATCGGTTTGTCTATTAGTCAATAGTCATCCATTTGTTAGGCATAAAATTATAGTCACCGACTAAATTACACACCAGAAACATGAATTAAGCAAATTGTAGTGGTAAAGCCTACCTATTTCATCGTCACTGGTGGAACGAACCCTTAAATTACAGTCCAAAACCATGTATAATTACGGTTCTAGACCGTAGTCAACGCGGGCATCACTAAAGACGGCGACGTCTTTAATTACGGTTTAAAACCGTAATTAAAGGCCCTTTTCCGGTCCCCCGTGGCAGGGACTTTAGATTACGGTCATTGGTAAACCGTAATCTAAAGTGTTTTTTATTTAATTATTTCGTTTTTTTATTACATAGCAACACAATTACAACAGAGGGTAGAATTGCAACAGATATGCAACAGAGGGCATAATTGCAACAGATGTGCAGAAACTGCACAATTGCAACACACCTGAATCAAATAGCAACAAAACACATTCATTCTCTACGCACAATTGCAACAGATAACATCTTAAATATACATCAGAATATCTGTTACAGCAGATACAGCAGAATCTGTTACAGCAACAAAAAAACATTCTCTGCAATACAGCAGAATCTGTTACAACAGCTAGCAATTCATTAAATGTGATCATTTCAGTTTCATGCCACTAAAAGATAGCTAGTCTACCAATCCATTCTCAAAAATAAGGCTGACATGATACAAGTCTTTTGCACTGTAAGTCAAGGATTGGGCATAATGCTCTTTAATCTGGAACAAGAAAGGGAATGAAACACATAATGAGATTAAGATAAAGACACAAAAAATCTGCACAAAGAATTAAATACAATACAACATTTGTATTACCTTGTCTTCAGAGTTCTGAAATGCTGGGAAGTACCCGCAGAACTCGTACATATACCGCATCACGTAGTACCCACAACTCCTAGAATCTTTTTGGGTAGGGCACTAAATCACCAAAATTCACAAGTGTAAAACAATTGTATAAAGATAAGCAGCACGAATGAAATAAATGAATTACCAAACCCTGATGTATTCGACTTTCATGTCAGCAAACTCTCCCTTAGCGGTTTGACTGTAACAACTGTCACATATTAACAAAAGTGTTAAGCACAATGAACGAGTAAATTAATTTTGGTTCAAAAAACCTACAAACAATTAAACATTAATAAAAACTTACGTTTTGATTAAGTCTTCAGTGTTGAATTCTGTCCACTGCCCTAGTGGATCTAGAACGAGCAGAGAAGCGGTGGCAGTGCAGAAGATAAACAAAGCCCAGTGGTGGCTACAATTTCAAATACAAAATGAAATGAGAAATGAAGGTAAAAAAGTTAGCTAATTAGTATGTAAATTTATGTCAGAACTCACGTTTGGTGATACGGCATTAGCAAAAATAATTTATTCTGTTTATCAACAACATTGAAGCAATGCTTCATGTATTGTTAAGAGGCCCAAGTTTCTTAGTGGATCCGTCAATTGTATAGCCCAATATGTTAGAATAGACATTAGTTGTATTTCTCCTATATGTATAAATTGTATATATAGATAGTCTTTCTTAGGCTTAGTAAGTAGGTCTTTATATACGTTTCAGACATATACTGAGAGATCTCTCTCATATCATATACTCCTACCATTGTACTTCCGTCTCTTTGAATAATACACCGAGAGTTTTATATGGTTCAGACATGGTATCAGAGCCATACACATTTCAGGGAATTATTTTTTCTTGTACCAACTTTGTATTTAAGCTTGTACCGCAACTCTTCCAACTTGAGGGCTCTGTTCCTATATAGCTTGTCATCAACACGTTTTCTGTCTATGAAATTGCCTCTGGCCGTCTCCCTAATTTTTAGCTTAAAGGCTTGCCCAGATCGTATGTGTTCCTTCTTAATTTTTTTCACAAATGCAACCTCATTTTGGTCTCCGAACTTGTATTTCAAAAAAGAGGAAGAACACAAGATACCCCGGGGGCATATATTTTGTATCGATAAACAGTCTGACCATTTAGGGCATGAACTTGTGGGACCCAGTTAGCGCTTTGGTTGGTGCTTATAAAAGCACTAGCCTTCTGCGATATCAACGGGGGCTCCCCTTTATTGACATGTTCATCCAAACTCTAGTAAACCTTCTTATCTACCTCCCCCTCGGCCGTGAAGAAAACCCTCTTTTGAAGACTTCTTGAGGTGTATCGCTAGTCCATCTGAAAACATTCTTTGAAACGTCAGCATGCCCAGAATCCGACCTCCACTCTAAGCAAAATCCTGGTCAGCGGGGTTATACTTGCGGACCTTTCTTAATAGTCTTTTAGCTCTGTATGCACATCTTTCCTTCCGGTAAGGTGGAATCATTGCAGAAGCACATGGTCTTACATCATCTGGTAGTTCGGGAAGGCTCATTTTCAGAAGGTCTGAACTGAAGACGGCGGTTTCGCCTGAGTTTCACGCTTGTCTTTCTCTCTTGTTATTAGAATGACTTCTCTTCGCACTTTATTAGCTGTTGCAATTAAAAAGGGTGGTTTATGCATCAATTAGATGTAAACAATGCATTCATACATGGAGATCTACAGGAAGAAATCTATATGCAGATTCCCAAAGGTATGTCAGTTCCACAAGGTTTGAATGCATGTAAATTAAAGAAATCTTTATACGGTTTAAAGTAGGCTTCTAGGCAATGGTTCTCTAAACTGAGCAATTTTCTTGATTCTGCTGATTATAAGAAATCTGATAATGACTCTTCTTTGTTTTTGAAGAAAAAGAATAATCTTGTAACCTATCTAGCAGTTTATGTAGATGACATCTTGAACATGAGAGCGCCTTTTCTTCCGAAGGAGTAGTTTCGCTACATATCGTGCTGGCTGATATTATGACAATTTTTGCAAATTCATGATATATAAAAAATGTTATAATAAGTATGAAATATAGAGAAAAACATGATATTGGGCAAAAAATTTATTGGTTGTATTATTTTTATTCACATTCAAATTTGTAAAAGAAAATAATTTATCACTTACTTATTGTAATATATATTATTTATATAGCTAATGCTTTTTTCGAAATATTTAATACAAAAATAAATGTATTCAAATTCTTTGAATAATAGAATAACTATAAATACTTTATTTGGGTACATACAAATTTTTGTTGGTTTAACTACTCATAAATATATGGTTTATTATTAGTTTTCATGTTATACAGTTTTCATGTACCTGTAACTTCAGTATAACTGCATTATAACTTCACTTCACCTACACCAAAACGGATTACAGCTTATACATTTTTGATGACTCAATGACAGAATACTATGATTAACATAATGCAACTTATGCAATGTCATTATGAGATGCATTGGTACGGCACTTGACCAACGTCCCGCGTACCATAAACGTTCCCTGTACCTGGGTACGTCAAAACGCCTGGGGACTTGCTGTCCCAAATTTTTTTTAATATCAAGTTCCATCCTAAGCCACAAAATAACTAGTTATGTGATCAAATCTTTGAAAAATCTGAATCTTTGTATGTATAAGGCAAATAATATGTATGATTTTTTTTACTTTTATAAACTGAACCCACAATTATTATTATTTAATACATCACTTTGGAAACTTTTTAATACTAAAGAGAAGAGAAGAATAAAAACATTTAAAATTTAAAGGTTGGAATTATTTTCTATATAGAATGAGGAATAATATTTATGGTTTTTTTGTACCTTAGTATTTTGGTTGTTTTTATATAAATAACTTTTTATATTCATAGTGTAATGTTAAAATTTGATTTATATTAGACTTACTTTAGTTATATTTAACATATTAATATTTTTTACCGTCCCCGCGTTTTTGAAATTCTAATAATTACCGTTTTCCCGTACCCGTCCCCATATGCGTACCCGTACCCGTGCAACCTAGGTGTCATTTTTTAGTATTTGTTGTTGCATCTTTTATCACCTATTTTAAGCACATGTTCAACTGTCAAACTATCTTTATACTTTATAGGCTCACTCGCAACACAAAATTGTTTTACACGCGTGAACATAACAGAAGTTACGTGCGCTGTAACATGAACTTGTATGACCAAATGTCATAACATTGTGTGTAAAGAAGACTGAAAATATGTTATGTTCTAACAATGTGTTCAATTGTCAGTTTGTCTATTAATCATTCATCTGTTATGCGTCAAGTTATAGTCACCGGCTAAATTACACAACACTAAGAGTAAACATGCATGAAGCAAATTTTAGTGATAAAGTCTACCTATTTCATCGCTCGTGATTATGTCTACATCATAATGTTGATGAGTCATCGAAAATGTATAAGTTGTGATCTCTTTTGTTGGGTGGTAAAGTCTACCTAGGTCATCATCAGGGGATTAAATTAATTCTATTATTCATCTGCACTGAAATAATTTTTTTTGTTTATAAATAAATATCTACTTTCATATACTCTTGTATTAATTACGGTGTGATAAGTGATAGACGTTTAGTGGTAACAATATCTCCTAATCTTGTTGATAAAACAAAATTTCAACTTGGAATTGTGTGCAACCAATTACTTAATTTATTACAAATATCTAATGTTCCTATGCATGACCGCGCAAGAATCATCCATTTCTATGATGAACAAAATTATATGAATTCTTAATATATGACCTATTGTCATCATTCTGATGCTCCCTGCCCTTGGCATATCAGTGAGCACAATCTATAGCGAAGATGCTCCTTTAAAGAAAGGGTGCTCTCATGTTCGCGTGCTTGGTCTTTATTTTCATACTTGGAGGGGCAAGTGCATAAATATGAGCATGTTACGTTATTTTGTCAACATTCACAAGCTTTAGTTATACAACAGGAGTTTCTGAAGCACCGGCACGATATCCCAATGGTTGGTTTCCTCGTGAACATTGAGATATCATGCAAGCGCTCCAGGAAATTCTGCTGTATAACTAAAGCTTGGGTATTTCAACAAAATAATACAACATGCTCATATTCATGCACTTGCCCCTCCAAGTGTGAAAACAAAGACCAAGCATGTGAACATGAGAGCGCCCCTTCTTCCGAAGGATTAGTTTCACTATAGATCGCCCTGGTTGGTATTATGATAATTTTTGCAAATTCATGATATATAACAAATGATATAATAATATGAAGTATGAAATATAGAGAAAAACATGATACTGGGTAGAAAACCTATTTGTAGTATTATTTTATTCACATTCAAATTTGTAAAAGAAAATAATTCATCACTTACTTATTGTAAAATATATTATTTATATAGCTAATGCTATTTTTAACATATGAAATACTAAAATAAATGTATTTTAAAATTCATTGAATAATATAATAACTATAAATACTTTATTTAAGTACATACAAAATTTTGTCAATTTAACTGCTCATAATAATATGGTTTATTATTAGTTTTCATGTTACACAGTTTTAATTTACCTACATTGTAACTTCAGTTTACCAACATTACAACTTCAGTTCACCTACACCAATACAGATTACAATTTATACAATTTCGATGACTTCATGACAAAACACTATGATTAACATAATGCAAATTAGGCAATCATTTATTTAGTATTTGTTGTTGCATATTTTATCACCTATTTAAAAGTTTTAAGCACATGTTTAACTGTTAAACTATCTCTATACTTTATAGGCTCGCCCACAACACACAATTGTTTTACACGCGTGAACAGAGCAAGAGTTACCTGCACTTTAACATGAACTAGTATGACCAAACGTCATAACAGTGTGTGTAAAGAAGACTGAAAATACGTTTTAATTTAAGTAACAACATTGTTAGTCATAGGTTCGTATGTTCTAACAATGTAATCAGCCATGAATATAAAAACAAAAGGAAAAAAACAAAAATATAGTTGTTGGCACGTTGGTTATTGACCTCCTTTCTTCTAGGTATTTTTTTTTAAAAAAAATGCCCACTCTTACCCTGTTTTTGTCCCTTAATTTTCTTTGTTTGATTATTTTCAAAATTAAAAAAAAAAAGATTTTCCGTTTTTTACTAATAAATTATTTTCCTGATAAAAAACTTTTGCAATTTTTTATTTTCTTTTTACAGGTAAATACTGAAAAGGATAAAAAATATGATGATAGAAAAATGTTGCCGTTTGGATTTAGGTGATTTAACTCATTTCTTTAAAATAGTTTTTACCTTTTTCATATTCCTATTCTTTATTATTCTCTTAACTACTTATTTGATTATTTTTAAAATTTGAAAGTTTGTTTGAACTATTTCATTATTATAAATTCAAACATTTGTTTTTACTTATTTGATTATTTCCAAAATTCAATTTTTTTTTTAGTTTTCAAACTCTACAACCATTTAGCGAAGCTCTAAAACATAAGAAACTTCAGAATTCTGGAATGAATCGATGGAAAACACCTTCTTCTATATAAAGGTTTGATATAACGAGCTAAAGGGCGGTCAGACGCATAACGTACACACACTGTAAAAAAAATCCTCTACGCCACACTCAACGGCCATACCACCATAACAAGTATCGTTGCACTATACCCTCATTGATGTCGCTACTACTAGCGTGACTCCACACCAGTCCACCAGTAATCTCGTCTTTATCTCTTGCTCATTTTCGTCAAAAAGCTGCTACTACCATTGACCGTAGCCTCGGACCACTACTTGGTTCTTTGGTCCACCGTCAACCTCGTTGTCAAATCTCGTGTGGTATACATCCAACAAGGACAGCCTTGCCATCGACTCCCCAGTACTAGCAAATCTGCAGTCCTAGCGTTACCATCCTTGAGCACCGCTCCCACATCCATCACTAAATCATTCAACCCCTCACGCAAGTGCAACAGAAGGAGCAGACACCTCAATATTTTTGTTTCTAATCATATTGATATCCTCAAACTTCTTTCAACTGTTGTGTTCATGAGTTGGGAAGGAGTCTATCAGATTAAACCATTGCAAAGGGTTTCGGTTGCTCCCGTATTCAGTCCTACAAATTGGGAGTTCAAATTATCTTATTCGAAAAGAAGAAGATATGTGTGCATCATTTTGCTCAACAAGTTCCACTTTGTGTGAATGATGAAGGTTAAGTCATTATTTTTTTTATTCTTTTATCTATGTATTAATTTAGGCAAGTTTAGCTTTAGTAAGTTTTTTTTCTTTTGATTTTTTTATTTTTCCTACTTTTCAAAACAATTTTACTAGTAAAGTGTCCAACTGAAAAAATGCATCATTAATTTGAATTATATATTCACATGGTCCTTTTTATAATTTAGTAACATGGCTGAAACCAAAATGCCAAATGCAAAATGAAAAAAAAATACATTCAACTATGTCCTTCTAGTTTATTTGTTTGTAGTGGTGGTTAGATTTTGTTGACAAATTTTGGATTAGATCCTAACATTCACAACGCTAACAAACTTTATAAAATAAAAGATAATTTCATAAAATATTTAGCCTTAGAGTTATAGTAATAAAGGAAAAAAATTAAAAGGTAATGAAGGAATCTTGAACCTTTACATATTTCATACCAAGCTCCCAAACCCATAGCTCTAAAAATCAGAACAACATTTCATTTTCCAAGTTTCAAACTTAGGTGATGACTCTATTTAGGTTCGTGTGGGTCACTTAGAATAATTAATCTTTATTTTTCTAAATTCGGTTTAATTTTCCTAATTGAACCTTGAAGCGTTCAATACTTAAGGGTTAAAAAACAACGTCCACAGTAAAAATGGAGGTAAACCTTAGATTTCGAAACTTCCGGATAATGTTAAGGTGTATGGGCATGGCTCTTGGCTTATTGATTGGAACAACCGAGCTTGGGATGAAAACAAGATTCGTAGTTGGTTCCTCCCAGATGATTAATGGTGGCCATCGAATCCGAATCTACCCGAACCGGTGGTTCTACCCGAACCGAATGGAACCGGAACCGGTCGGAACCGGGCCGGAACCGATTCGGAACCGGAACCGCCCCCTTGCGAATCGAATCCGAATACAAGTTTTGAGATTCGGTCCCGGAACCGGAACCGCCCGGATTCACTGTCGGATTCGGAACCGTGGAACCGGAACCAGAACCGCCTAGGAACCGGTCAATTAGCCATTGGTCAATGGGAAAAACGACGTCGTTTTGGTCCAAACCAGCCAGATTTGGCCGGAACCGCTCCGGAATCAATTGGAACCGCTTCGGAACCGGCTGGAACCGCTTCGGAACCGGCCGGAACCGCTTCGGAACCGGCCGGAACCGCTCCGGAACCGGAATCGGAAACCGGCCGGAACCGGTTTTTTGAGCGAATCCGAAGCGAATACAACCTTCGGAACCGGAACCGGAACCGCCCCTGACCGGTTCCGAATCCGAATACACATATCTCGGAACCGGAACCGGTGGAACCGGAACCGTGGCCACCATTACAGATGATGCTGAGCACATTTTGAATACATTCATTCCTCACTCCCCGTAGCCTGATAGATAGTGCTGGAATGGCACTAAGGACGACTTTTTCTCTATCATATCTGCCTATTTCTTGGCCTTTTCTCTGAATCCGATGCAACGGGCTTCATCTTCTCATTGTAACCTCATTGGTGTTGCTATGAAAAGGATTATAAAGTACAGGCTCCCATAGAGGGTTAAGCTATTTTGCATGGAGACTTATGCATAACATTCTCCCTTGCAAGACCAATATTAGGTGACGTTGTGGTGATACCATCGATGTGTGATGTTCTTTCTGTGGATGTAATGAGGACACTCATCATGTTTTTCTTTCCTCTCCCGTGGTGGCAAAATGGTGGAGTCATGACGATCTTGATAGGCCAAAGGATCTCCTGAATGATGGCACCTTCAAGGATTGGTACTCGTTCTCTTCCCTCCAATTGGATAGAACAAAGCTTACATCAATTATTCAGTTTCTTTGGAAACTCTGGTTCATCAGATGTTAACTCCAACACAATATTTTTTTTTCTTTCTGCCAAGGAATGGACCAGACCTCCTCCTACTTTAACAATGCTTCCCTCACACCAGAGCATGATAAACCACTTGAGGATTCACGTTCCCAACCGGTAGCCAGCCCGCATGAATTCCATATCTTAGTTGATGGTAGTGTCGCTGCTAATGGATGTGGCATTGGTGTGGTTTGTCGGGAAGCTAATGGAAGAATCGAAGCAATTGCCGCTAAACAGTACCCTGAGCGTTGGGCTCCGCAGGTGATAGAAGCGAAGACGATTCTAAGAGGAGTCGAGCTCACCAAGACCCTTGGCTTTCATTATGTCCATCTCCACTCGGATTGCCTCTTATCATCAACTTCCTAGATGGAAAGGGTAGGATCCAACCTGATGCTCAATTTAGTTTGGGGGATACTCTTTCCAATAGTAAGACTTTTATAAATATCTCGTGGTTCTATATATAGGGAGACTTGATATAATAATTATGATGCCCACAACATGGCCATGGTTGGTAGATTAGGAATCTTTTGTGTCACTTGGATCCATAATGTTCCTAATTATATTCTTAACCTTCTATGTTAATGATAATTCTATCTTTTGAGTTCGAAAAAACTGAATTGCTAAAAAGAATTACATCTGACATGTACAGGCAAAGTAAAATTAGTTTTCAAAATTACCTGGTGGTGATTTCATTTATCATTTCCGCTAAGGAGGTTTGTTTTGACGATAGAAAGTATCTCGATACAAAATATGACCTGGAACTGGATTCTCCTTGTGGCCCAGATATGATCCGCTAGAGCAATTAGAGCTATAATCACAGTAGTATCGTCCCGTCGAAATTCCGAACTACAAAATAAGACGGCACATCAGAGCCCAGCACGTTAGAGTTAAAAAAAAAGCCCAGTACGTTAGAGTTAAAAATAAAGCCCAGCACACTAGAGTTAATAAAAAAACCCCAGCATGCCAGAGTTAAAAAAAAAAAAAAAGAAGACCAGTACATTATTAAAGTTTTAAAAAAAGCCCAGCACATTAGAGTTAGTACAACAGAGCCCAGCTCAAGACTTGTCCATCCACTACCATTTTGCAAGTCCGTCTTCTCATCATACCAAGTACCAACAACAAATCGTACAGCAAAAGCAAGCCTTGCTAGAACAGCACGCCCCAGCCTCTCCACCGACCGAGTAGGCTGAAATTTACAAGACTAATCCAGAATATAATAACAGCTTCACGGAACAATTTTCGTCCCTCCTTCTCACACACCACTATCTGCCCGCGTTTCCGTCTTGAGAGTCGTAATGAATGCGTCAAAGTTTATGGACAAGCAGATAATGGACTTGTCCAGAACGAAGAGTGACAGCAACGATTTCATCGATCTGATGAACCCTCCTCCTCCTGCCGAAGACCAAGACGAGGAGACTCCCGTCTCTGCTCTCGATTCCACGAACAAGAAGCCTGATATCCTCCCCAACTACGATTTCCACCCGATTCGTCCCACTTCTGCCTCTGCCTTGTCCTCCTTCTCAACCGATTCCGCCACCGCTATGGGTGGTGGTGACTCTGCTGCTGCTACCGCCGGCTCTAAGCCTTGGGGTTCTGATGATTCCCAAGCCAGAGCTCCCTCCCCCATAAGTGTAACTCTCTTACTCTATCTCTTCATTTATTGTTCAATGCTTAACTTCTATTTTGCCCATCCTCCTTCCCTAAAATGTAAATCAGTGGAATGGTGTTTTATTTGATCACTTGATTGATTATTTAATTGCTTCCTTTCTTTTATTACACCCCTTTTCAAAATTAGGGCACTTATATATGGTTACCAGTGAATTTGCATGATTGATCCTAAGATATCCTGAGTGGAGTGAATATAGATCTGATTGTAGATCCGTACTTTTTACTCAGAACTGTATACTTGTTCGCAGACATTCGTGTTCGGCTTGTTGTTAATTGGACGATAAATTATCTCTACACGCATATCTTCTCTACATGTATATGCTTTAATGAAAATAGTGCATCTGGGCATGGTCAGAATAATATGGGACGTGAATGATTTGGATACTGAACTAATTGCTTCACCTGAGTTTTTTTTTAATCTGACATGAGAACTAATTTGTTCAGTAGCGGTGATCGTTTCTTATGCTAGTCAGTTAGATCATAGTTGGATGAGCCCGATGACCTGCATCATTGCTATTTCTAGTGGGATTTTATGTTTTTTGTCTGCTTCCAATATTCTCAATGAATTTTCTCCCCGTCAAGGTTGTCTGACGAGCTATTTTAAAGATATTTTGAATTAGTTTCAACTGAAAGAATCCCTACGCTGCAAGATCATGATTGTTAACATCGTTGGTGGTTTTGGGGGCTCAATATTGGGTCCGTCTGTGGTCAGCTGTTAGATGTAGCTGCTGTCAAAATAAGCAGAGGAGAAATGGTGAGACCGACACTGAAATTGATGTCAAATCTAGTTGTTAGAATAAAGTATAATAAAACTGAGGATAAATGGTGGGACCAACATTGTAATTGATGGCAAACACTGACAAACGCTGCCACCGTTCCACAAACGCAATATATTGGGAGTCGGTTATCTTATTCTCTTTAATTTAAGCCATATGCAATTATGTTTGGCTTACATGTCTAATGCATGTGAATTTTTTAGTAGTATGATAGATGAACATAAGTGATTGCTTAGGATACCTAATATTCAATTCTTGATGAAGTAATCAAAGTTTGTGATCTCTCATGTTTCCAACTTTATCATATGATATTTATTCTAAGCCTCATCCTTGAAAAAGCTGATAAGCTTTGCTTATGTTATAGCTGAACCATGTTGTTATGCCCGTGATTCACCCATGTTAGATTATTATCATACGTTTTGTTTAACTCATTAATAAGATGCATCTATTTGATACACTTCTCATTCAATATGGTTGTGTATGTGTTAGAATGGTACTGTCTACTTATTCGATGAGAAGGAGATGTTAGGAGATTAGTTTACAAACAAAGGACAACATCTTGATCTTTGATGATATGTGAATCTTATAGTTTTCTCATGTCAGCAATGTTGGGACCAATTTTTAATCTTTTCTTCTGAAATAAATTACAACTATATTGTTCTTGTACCTTAGTTGAATCTGCTCCGTTACCTTGGTGCTATTAGTCATTGTTAAGTCATTTATTAATATAACAATATCAAAGCTTTGTTCTCAAAACAATTGGATTAGCTAACTTGAATCAATATATGAAGTTAGGGAAGTAGTAGGGGAGGAAAACGGGGTTTTCAAAACAAGGTGAAATATTTCTAAAATCATATGGTGAAAACTGTATTTCAGTTAATCAAATGTCACTTCTAGTATAAGACAAGCCACTCATTTTGCACTCATGTTGTTAAGATAAGCAACTCTAATATTTCAACCTTAGCCAATTTCTTCAATATCGCTGCAAGCTTGAGCAAATTAGTCTGCTATTCATCCATCATGTGAATGCTAGATTTCTTTGCTTCATACTTTTCAAGCTTAAAGCTTGCAGCTTTATCCATTAGGGTGATCAATTACTTGCACAATGTTTTCTTTCTTTTGGTGGTTTGTTATATATGCTACCTCAATTGTTTGTCTATACCAGGATATGTACTTGAGAAGTGCACTCCACCTTTTTCTCTTGCATATTGATATGATGTTAATGAGAAGTATGTTTCTTTTCAATTTTGCCTCCGTCATTATCCTCCATAAATAAATTGTTTGCTTGTTTATGTGACACCTTTGTTCATGCTGCAGAGCTACAGCTATCTGAGATCATTGGAGCATGACAAAGTTGTAATGGAGAAAAGCCAGAAAGTAGATGGTGCAGAAATACTATCTGAGATTGATGTGATCATGAAGAAGCACACTGATAACCTGGTGCATGCGATAGACAGTCTCAGTGCTCGTTTATCTCAGCTGGAGAGCAGAACACGCCAGATTGAGCACTCTGTGGATGACTTGAAGGAATCTATTGGAAATAATTATGGCAACACTGATGGAAAAATGAGGCAGTTGGAAAATATACTACGAGAGGTAACTTCACTGACTTATTTGGACGTGGCTATTGATTTGAATTTTTGAGTCCATTTGTTTGGAAAATATGCTGATATACCATGGCCGTAGGTTATTATATGAAATGTCATACTGTGAGTGCATCAATGTAAAAGACCAATATACTTTGATTGATGTTGATGCTATTCTTTTATTTGTAACCCATGTGCCCTTGGTTGAATATCGATAGCATAGTATTAAGGGAACATGGTGGTTACTGGGCAAATAGGGTAATGCCATTGAATTGTTGTCTTTTAAATAAATCCTCAATGTAGATATTGATGATCCTTGGTAGGTTTTTGGATATGGTAATGCCTTGTCTGATTTCTCAATCGTTAGTGCTCTTCTTCCCTTATATGTGGTTGCATAGAGTCCTTTGATGCAACAGTTTTTTGGATCTTCTGGGGCACCCTCTGTTACGCTTACCTCTATTCACTATTTGCTTTTGATGTGCTGATGATGTGTTTGCATCTTCTAGACACTGCTTTAATGTTTCACTTTATTTTTCTAAAACCAATGAGATAATGTAGCTGCCGATAGATAGGGTATGTCTCGCCTGGTCTCTTAAACACATGCCTCTATTGATTCCAGTTACGTGGGTTATTTTGCCATGTATGACTTTTCTGCTTGACATGTCCGGTGCTTTGTGCTTCTAGAAATTATCAAGAGTACTTCCTGGTCTTGTGTTCTCATTGATTTCCCACTTGTGTCAGGAGCTGGCATAAGTAGTCTTTAGCAATGTGAGTTACTGTTAACTTGTTAACCTTCTAAGCTAAGCAATGTTCTTGTTCGATGAATCTTGTAACTCTTCTACCAGGTACAGTTTGGTGTTCAGGATTTAAAAGACAAGCAAGAGGTAATGGAAACGCAAATGCGCTTGGGTAAGCTTCAAATCCCAAAAGTAGAGCAAACAGTTGAAGCGCAGACAACTGCTTCTAATGTGGATCCAAGCGGACAGCAGCAGCAGCCTCCATCTTCTGCTCCTCAGCAGCTGCAATCTTCTACTCAGCAGCAACAGCAATATCCTGTTCCATCCCCACTATCATCAAGTCTCCCTGTTTTTTCTCCTCCCAATGCTCCTCCTCCACCTTCTCAGCAGCAGTCCATTCATCCTCTACCATCACAACCACCTTCGAACCAGTATTCCACAATTCCTTCTCTCTCACAACAAGATGCTGCTTACTATCCACCGCCTAGTCAGCCACAGGAAGTGCTGGGTCATCAGTACCTACAGCAACCACATCAGCAACAGTCCCTTCCCCTCCCGTCACCCCCACAGCATCCACAATACCAATCTGGCCTGCCGCCAGCACCATATCAGCAAGCTCTACAGCCACCTCAGCACCAGGCTCCACCTGCTGGTAACCCATCCCCTCAATTCCAACCTCCAATGGGAAATCGTTCTGATGAAACTGCGTACATTCCATCTGGTCCATCCCAGAGCTTCCCATCACCAAATATTAGCCAGCCAACTGGTGGACCCCCTCCATCCTCCTCCCAGCAATACTACGGGGTGCCACCCCCTCAAGTGTATGATCCTGTGCCTTCTGGGAGATCTAGCTCCGGGTTCCCCTCCCAAGCTTATGCCCCATCGCAAAGTCCAACCAGTGAGCTTTACTCACCATACAGTGGATCCTTGTCTCGCTATGGTATGAAACCCATGCCCCATTCTCCCACTGGTGGGAGTAATTACCCACAAATTCCAACAGCAAAACCCTTGCCGCAGGCGATTCCAACTGCTTCAATGAACAGCGGCGGTAGTGGTGGTAGTCATCCAGGTGGAAGTGGGAATAGGGTTCCAATCGAGGACGTCATTGATAAGGTTACCAGTATGGGTTTCCCAAGGGATCATGTGAGAGCCACGGTGAGGAGGTTGACCGAGAATGGGCAATCAGTGGACCTGAATGTCGTGCTGGACAAGCTGATGAATGAGGGTCAGGGAGATGGCCAGAGAGCTTGGTTTGGGCACTGAAGCTCCCAGTTGATGTGTTGGTGTGTACAGACTGAATAGAAAGCTCGACATGATTCTCAATGCCTTTTTTTTTGCTTATTTGATCCCATTGTCTCTCACACTCCTCTCCTGATCCTGGTTATTAACTTCATAATCCTTCCTCCATCTGTTGGTGCCGATACCTTCTTGTTTTGGATGTTTGCTATCTATTTGTATTCTGGTCTGCGTTTGATGTGGTGTAAGTAATGTCAATGGATAAGAAACACGGTGTTCGGGGTGTTCAATCCGTTTCGCTTTACATTGATCTGTCGTTAGGGTTATTTCTGTCATGATGCGACATTTGATCAACCACTTGCACCAGTTTGATACAGTGCTCATACAAGACTGCTAACAGAACTTAGATAGATACAAAGTGAAAATCTATTTTTGAGTTTAACAAATTTACAACCATTTGAATAATAATGTTTTAATTAATTTAAAATTTTCTTAATATTATGAGTTTGTATAATGTCATATAAGTGTTAGCAATCAGATGTGGAATATGGTTGCACAGGAATTGCAATAAATTTCTATTGATTTTGCAACTTGTAAAGAATTTGCTACCAGTGTGAAAGGTCTTCAATATTATGTGGACAATGAACTCGCGTTGTGTTCAATGTTCTTATGATCGCGATCCTAGTGTAGGATCGTAAGTGACCCCAGGGTCGGATCGTGGGATCAAATCGTGGGATTGTTCGATCCTACAAAAATTGAGTTAATATTGTAAATATATATATATATTATAAATAACTTCTAAAAAAAGATAAAGTTAAATAAGATAGGTTAAACATCAATCAAATCCACAGACTTCATAAATTTATGTGCGTCTTATTTCTTTCATCACCCTCTCAATGAATATTATGAGCTATAAGTTCTTTATTTACAATATTAAGGTTTTCACATCCATATCATTCAAAAGAGTAAGTAAGCAATGGAACACAAAGTCAAATTGAATTCTAACAGCTTATTGTTTCAGTTATAAAACAAGAATAAAAATAATGAGAGTAATCAATAATTGTAACACCCCAACCGTTAATCTCGTCATTACCTCTTAAACCGTTACTAATTACTCCTACTCACGCAGCGGAACTCTAATTACAACGAGGGGTGAGACAACGCCGTTAGCCACCCATGTGGCTAACCAGGCCTTGCTTACATACCGTAACGGTCTGATGAACTGGAACAACCGAGTACTTCATACAAATACAATACTCAATTCATATCTCTACTATACCGAGTCTACAATATACGGATGCCGATAACATACTCGGACTTACACCTCATTCAAACTCATAGGTAATTACAATCTAACTACCCATGCTCACAGCAGTCCCCGTCCTACTCTCTCGAACGGTGGTCAGCTTCAAGTACCTGCACACTAAAAACGTTCCCCCTAGGGGGTCAGCTTACGCTGAATATGAAATTCGCATATACCGCGTGCTAACCGCGGTACGCCGACTACTTTGGGTCGGATATACATGGAGTTCATTTTAATCAAACAACATGCATCATGGCAATACAATATATATGTATATCACACAAGGAATCTACATCCAATCACGGAACACGATTCCTAACTAACATAACAATGTTGTTAGTGGTAACTGGTTACTCTTAGGCATTGAGGGTTATTCCTCACTATGCCTTGTTTACTTATCAATACCTCACCCGCTCTCTGGGTTACTTATTCATATACACACCCATTCTCTTGGGCTACTCGTACTATACTCACCCACACTTCGGGTTACTTATTCATTATCTCACCCATACTCTTGGGTTATTTACACTCATTATCTCACCCACACTCTTGGGTTATTTATACTCATTATCTCACCCACACTCTTGGGTTATTTATACTCAAGCTCTTGTAGATTCCCGAGACACTACAGGTCTCCTACGTCACGCTTGTTACCCTTAATACATACTTAGGCCAAAACTCATGGCTCACTAGCACAGTCTTACTTCCCCGGTTTCGACCCTACTCTGGGTCTAGCATGGTGGGAAGGTTCAACTAGCTCACGGAACTCTCTCTTAGTTCCTATCTCTTTTACTTAGGTCCGACTACTCTCGGACTACTCTCGTTCTCATACACTCCTCTCTCGGAGTTATAATAATCATGTATATAGTCTAGAAGCATCATTCTCGATGTTTCTAATGACTTTGGGAACTTTACTTAAATTCGGGTAATCTTAGGTTTAAGGGTTACCCTCACAATCATATGCTTGTACATTCGGATATTTTCTTATACCGGGTAAATCCTCATATAGGAGGTCGACCATGTCTCAAGGGAGTTACATAGTCCCTTAGGTCTCTTTTACCTTTCTTATAAGTTCACATTATTGGACTAACTTCAATCCTCTCGATGGAGGTTCATTTATCTCTCCACTCATATTTATTCCGTGGATTGTTTCAATAAGGTTTTCTAACCGTTATCGGGTATTTACTCAACCCGTACATCTCCTCACGTTCTAGGGAGTTCATATGTTTGCGTTATCGTTATACTTTAATCGATAGCTTGTGTGTGGTTGCATGTTACCATTGTTCGTGAGACTACCCGATCTACGGGTTTCTAGTCAATCACTACTCTCTATGAGTCGGTCTATGCACTATGTTAGACCACACCGGCATACAAGTATGTTAGTTCATACAACATACAATAAAGCATACTTAATCAAACAAGGGATTATTTTCATGCTTTAATCTTGATTAAGCCGGCAAACAAACACACAAATCAGAGTAACTCGGTTAGCATACGGGGCATGAGAAAATCATACCTTTCACCGGGGTTAGCTTTACCGTGTGACCTCTCGTTCCTTGGTTCACACTTGTTCCACTAATAACATTCAAATGTTTTTATTACATCAAAGCATTACGGTATGTAAAACTAATACTCCCGTACTTAACCCCGTTATCCCGTTTAACTTAGTTTTACTCATGTGTTCTTAAACTCACAACTTCCTCATTCACTTATCAACTTGTTTACACTCCTAATGACCTTTAAACATCATTATTCATGTCCTAATTACCTTATATTATCATTACCATTCAATTCCCCATCATTAGAATGCAAGAAAACACATTCTGTTACATTTCTGGCCTGGTCCGGGTTTGTGTCCGGGGTTACAAACCCGGACCAAACACTGGAATCACTTTCTGTCGTATTTTTCATGTGTTCCGGGTTTGTGTCCGGGTTTACAAACCCGGACCATCCCCTGGGATGTCCTTCTGCCATGTTTTTGCTATGTTCCGGGTTTGCATTCCGATTGCAAACCCGGACAACCCCTGGAACTGTCAAAATTATAGTTTTTCACCTTTTAAACCCCTAAATCACCTCTAATCATTTCCTAATCATTCCATAAGTTTTCCACATGTTTAATCCTCATAAAACATGCTTTAAACCTCTTCCAAACATTGGTTTATTCCTTACTAAAGTTCTTGCTCAATCTCACACATTTTCATTCTCATTTCCCACTAATGCACACTTGTGCACTTTCTAACCTCTCTTGACACTTGCATTATTGTTCTCTCTTCATTTAACCATTCCAAAACTTCCAAGATAATGCACACCTCTTACCAAGTTCCATGACTTACTCTTAAGGCCTTAAATCTACTTTGTTTTCTACAACTCTTCAAGCATTTAAACCACCTCTTTTGCTACAGATTTTGCACAAATCTCTCACCTTTACACAAGTATTCCCATGGTGATTTTCTAAGCCAATTAAATCTCCTCAAACACCTAGTTTCTCTAGGTCTTTCCTCTACTCAAAACAGCACTTAACTTACTTAGGTTTCTGCACAAATTTTGCCATAACTTGGCTACTTTTCTAACTTGCCCAAAACTCATTTCTTCACATAAATCATCCTAAAACTAGCCAAACCTCAAGGGTTCCATCAGCACACATAAAACCACAAGACTCATCAAATTCTCCAAATGCAACACAATACATAATTACTAAAATGCATTGCTCTCAATCAAACACTAAGTACACAAATGTTTTCTCACTTGCATTATTTCTAATCAAGCACATTATCACCACAGCTCAAGTGGGATCATTCATTTTAATTACCCCATCCCAAATTCTAATACGTATAGAATATACTTTACGGTTGGTTTCTTACCTTGCATTCTCTTAAGTTTCCTTGTTAATACACTTCTCCTCTTCTCATCTTCTCTTCATCCAAATCGGTCAAGGCAACTCACTTGCCCCATTCTCTAGACCAATATACCAATGGACATTAGGAGTACTAGTTAGCTCTTTTAGTTAAGGCAACCACTCATGAATTCAAAGAAAGGTTTAAGGCATAGAATTGGACATTACCTTAAGAAACCCTAGAATTGGTTTGCCCACAAATCAAAGGAGAAGCTCCAACCCACCATTGGAGACTTGGAGAGTAGCTCAAAACAAAGAGAAGCAAGGCATTAACACATGCCAAAATCGGCCAACACAAGGAAGTGAAGAAAAATGTATTTTTCTTTGGATATTTTTACCTTGGATGGAAAAGGAGATGTCTAGCTCCAAGAACATGTGATTTCCTTCTCAAATGGAGTATACCCATGAATATGAACTTCTTCCTTTTTGAATTTTGAAAAGAGAGGGAGATAGGCCTTGGTGAGAGGAGCAAGAATCTATGCTCGGTTTTTAATTCGGAGCTTTAATGAAGCTTGTGCTTGAAGAAGAAGTAAGGAAGCCATGGGAGCTCCTTTGTAGCAGCTCAAATCGTCAAAGGAGGAAGAAGAACCAGAAGAGAGGAAAGAGAGGATGTGCTCACGGTGGGGAAAGGAGAATGAGAAGAGAGAGAAGAGGAAAGGTGAGTATGTGTACCTTTTCCACTTTTACTATTTACTTTATGCTTTTTGACATAATATATTAATTAACTAGTTATGTGTGAGAGGGGAGTCACAAGACTCATAAAAAAAATCGGCCCCCACCATATTAGTAAGCTGGAGCGTTTTTCGGTTTCTGACAGAAAACGCTCGTTATTTTACCCGGTTTGGCACTATTCACTCACCGGGCCCGTTTTTCGGATTTTTCTCGTCTCTTTATTTTTAATGGCTATTAAGCTTCCATTAATACTTAATTATAGTTATTTAATCAACTATTTTTACGGGTCCGTTTGACCACTTAAAGTCGCGTTTTCGGGTTTTCTCAGAAACGTGCTTTAAAACTCCGTTAGCGGTTTTAATCCATTGTTTGGATCCGTTTTCTTCGGGAATCATTCCCGTATACTAATTAGGCCTAACTAAGCCTTAGGAATCCATCTCGGACCCTCTCGAGATCATGTATCTCTTATACTCATTTAACGAGCATTTTAGCGTTTTTCGCTTTCAAGCGTTTTCTCTTTTCTTTGGTTTTATTTTCTTTACCAATACCCTTTAGGTGCCATTAGGCCTTTTATAATCGTATTAGAGTAATTAAATCACCATTTTTAGATTTGGGGTATTAAAATAATTTTATAAATTTTTATTGGTACTTTTAAGTTATTATTTCATTTTCTACTTTAGAGTTTTATAACTTTAAATTTTCCAACAATTACAATATTAAATAAAACTAACTGTTATATATTTTATGAACACCTATGTACATTTTGTAATTTTTCATGATGAGAGTAACAAGAAGTGATACTCCAATCTTAATCTTTATCCGCTCAATGACCTCAAATAAATCTATGTATAAAAGTTGTTTTTAATAACATCCAGTTGCAATGTTCAAAGTCATGATATTTTATGAATTATGAAACTTTCTACAAAATTTTGAGAATTTTTTGTTTCTTTATATTTTGGTAAGATAATTCACATTGATATGGAAAAACATAAACACAAAAGAAAAACTGGGATCGAGGAATCGCACTATGGATCTAGAGTGTAGGATCGTAGGATCGTGCGATGGTATTGTGATCCTTTGATGATCCTACATGGTTCCGATCCTACCTGCGATCCGGTTCGTAACTATGAATGTGGATCGTAAGATTGTGGGACCGAATCGCGATTCTGTGAATATTGGTTGTTTTTGTGCCTATTTTTTTTTCTCTAAGAAGTTATTGTGACTCAGTGCACTCATTGTGTGTTGGCCCCTTGAGTTTTGTCTACGGAAGATTCTCTTCACTTGATTTTATTTGCACCTTTCTTCTTTGTCTGCCCATGAAATATTTACTCCTCTCACCCACCAATCTACCATTTTTACTTTTGATGGGTAGTGAATTAGCACTATTTTGTGGTGGCTTTGTAAGGTTTCTTTTATCTCATTCTTTGATTGTCTATTCTAGGCTTGTTTGGTATGTAGCCCTACTTTTAATTTCCTTCTTTGATTATTTTCTATGGTTGTAAGATGGTAACATTTTTTGAGGTTGAAATTGAAATGCCTAATTTCCTCTTTTTATTAGGGATGTAAATGGATCGGGTCCACTTGCATCAATCACCTAGTTATGTATCACTCATCATTTATCCATTCGTCAGTCGTCAATATATTATATCATCCACAATCGATGGATTGAGTGAAAATGTTATTTGTAAAATTCATCTGTTCAAAGATAATATAAAAAAATTACTATAAATTTTCCTCGTACATAAATTGTAGTGATAACATGAAAATGCTATCTTCCCAATTCAAAACACTTAAGCAATTAAGAAAGAATCAAAACATTTATTTATATTTAATAGTATCATGTACCTTAGTCTCCAATTGATTTGGTAATTAAAAATTTTGTTATTATCTAATGGCAAAAACTACCCATGCACAAATTGTACTAAGTTTGTTTGATCATTTTGAACAAACTACTTATCTATCGGAGTCAAAGGATGTTTGATCATTAAAAAATAAAAATTGATTCGAACGGGCGCACATGAAAATAGAGTGTCCCTCTATATGAATTGCGGATCGGATGATAAATAGGTGATGGGTCGGGTGGTGGATGTAAAATTGTCACCCGGATGCATTGAAACACCCCAATTTAATAAGGTTTTATTAGTGAGCTAAACCTTTTTTGTGATTAAAAGAGTTCGTAAATAGTATTTATAAAGCAAGAGTTTGAAATCTATGAAGAAATTTGCTTAAAGCACATTTTGGCCTTAAGGGGGATTTTGGTAATTTTAAGTGGTTTGAAATACTTAGACCTTAAATGGTGATTTTTGACCTCCAAATAGAGATGTTGTCCTATTTTAATGATAGAGATAGATTTGAAAAGAAAACCCAAGTCTTTGTTAGATTTTAGAGATTTAAGCACATTTGCTTGTCTATAGATAACTTTCGTGTACTGTTCATTACTATTCATTTATGAAAATTCTAGAACTTTAAGAGGAGGGTCTAAAATGCAATTTTAGGAGTTTGGGGGACTTTGTTTTAGTTAGACAAAAGAGCTAGTAAGAGACATTTGCCACATAAGCCTCCTCTCTGTCTTCCCCATTCTATTATTCACGATTTTCTCCTCCAACACTTCTCATTTCTATTCAAACACATGGAGAAGCATCACCAGCTTGGGGAAACCCTTTTTCTTCCTCTCCTCACTCCAAATCTTCACCTTACTCCACCATTGTTACTATTCACAGCTGGTAAGGTTTTCCTTGATTTCACACTCCTAAGCTCATTTTTAAGCTAAAATCCTTCATTAAAGCTTGATATTATATTAAAACCTTGAGTTTGAACCACTTATTTTTGGTTTTGGCTGAAGTTGGATTTTGAGTTCTTCCCATGGCCTCCTATGGCATAAAATGAACTTAAAGTTTGGGTTTTATGATCTTGAAGCTATTTTTGTGGTTTTAAATCTTGAATTGTATTAAAGAAGTATCTTGAAAAGGTTTAGAAATGAGTTGAAGGCCTTAGGTGGTTTAGTTCTGATTTTGGATGAAAGAGAAGTATGCATTATCTTTGAGCAATGTTAAATGCTTATTGATTATGTGATGTTTGTTTGAATGTTGTGTGAATTCCCTAGACATCAGGGACAACACTAGGGATTAAGCTAAAAGACAAGAGCTTGGACCCAAGCTAAGTCAACCAAAAAGGTAAACCTAAGTCTATCCATGTGTGTGCCCTAAGGAGATGTGTGATATAAATTGTCCATAATGCTACTTAATGGTGTAAGTGATTGAATCACCTCTTGTGGTCAAGAGAATGTAAAGGTGTCCGTTGGATCCATGAATGGTCAACGAAGAAATGTAAAAGATTGGTAAGATCCTTGTGATCGATGTGTATGTGCTTGAATGAAAGAATAAATTAGATGTAAAAGAAAAGTGGTGTTATGATGGCCTTTGGTAGGAGAGCTCATTTATGATTTGCTTGTAAGAGTATCATGGATTCGATATACTTTGATAATAGACAATTTGTTATCTATATGATCCTAATGATGAAATGTGTCATTAAGAACCATTATATGACGTAAGATTAATAAATGAGAAATATGCTTGGGAACGTGCCTCATGACACCTTCCTTGTGAAGGTGTGAGGAAAGGCTTGGGGAGCGTGCCCCGTGACACTTTCCTTGTGAAGGTGTGAGGAAATGCTTGGGATCGTGCCCCATGTCACCTTCATTGCGGAGGCGGGAATGTGCCCCATGACACCTTCCTTGAGGAGGTGTTGGAAAATGCTTGGGAACGTGTCGCATAACACCGGTGTGGGGTAGAGTCTAGTATCTACTCTGTGGTTTAAAGGTACCATAAGGGGTGTGCACACTTAAGGGTCTAGATTCAAGGAGGAAGGTCTAGAAAAACCAAGCTTGGGATCGAACCCCGATTACACCTTCCTTGTGAAGGTGTGAGGATTAAAATAAAGAAAATAAAAGAAAGAAACAAGGAAAGAAACGAAAGAAAGAAACAAGGAAATAACTTAAATATGGATTCAGTTTGGGAATGAAAGAAAGACTAAAATTGTGTCTTGTTCATTTATAAGACCCGATTGGGCACTTAGTGTTTACTTTGTTTATACTGACGGTTTATGTTTGTGTGTCTATGTGTTTAAATGTTTCCTCACAGGTAATCAAGAATTTTGAGAGTGTGGGTCTCTGGGAATTTGTTATTTGTGTTACATTTGCTTTTGGATTAGAAAAGTATAAATATTAATTCCCTTTTTTGTTCTTCTTTTGCACTGATTCTTAATATTTGGTTCCGAGTATGTAACTCTCTCTAATCATTGGTGATTGGAATTCCAGTGCGGATTCCCTGATTTTATTTTATCTAAACAAGTTTCATAAATTGTGATTAGGAATGTAAATTTTAGCAAAGGTCATGCCGAATTCTCGTGAGAATTTAAGGTCTTTAGTATCACTTAATCTGAATGAGAAAATGTTTTCCAAATAGCCCTAACACTCATGGGAGAGTGTGGTAGTAACATCAAAGTTTTATTACTTCCGCTATTTAATAAAATGAATTAGGGCTAATTAAAAGGTTAAGAAATGAGGGTGTTACAAAGTGGTATCAGAGCCTCATCGGCTTTAAATTGAGTTCTTTTGAGCTGGTATAGTGTCAAAAAGAATTTGAAATTATTTATGGGATAAAGGGGAGTAGGGGACGCGTGGTGAGGACATGTGTGCTCCTTTTTATTTATATGTCTCCTGGTACACCTAAGGGTGATGATGTTTTATTTGGATAATGTCTGGTTATCCAAAGACTCGTGTTTGCTTGGTGCACCTAACCGATTAATAGATTATGTGTTAATATGTATGATTGATATCATTATATAATTTTGGATGATTTGTAAACTTTCTTGTGATATTTATTGATGATGTGATTTAAGAAGAGTTTACTCCTTAAATAATATGTGTGATCTTTTTTATGAGAAGTGATTGATAACCAACAACAAGGGAAATATGGTTTAAATTTTGGATCGTTGGTAATGATACCTGATCAACTTCATTATCACGAAGTCAATGAGTTAGACAGGATTCCACCTCTATGTGATAAACCTGGTACTAAGTTATTGTACTTTCTATCAGAGGATACGAAAGACAAAAGGTGACAAAAGCTATGTTTATGAATCTTGAACTGTGAAGTCGGAATGTCCTATTTATGCCTTCATTGTTAAGGATGTGTTTGTGTGCTAGTTTGGGTATGAAACTCCCTACCATTATGTGATGGAGAAGGACTAAGTCTTGATTATTTGATTATTATATGAGTATTAATTGTGAACTCCCTAATGAGCCTAAGTGCATTGCTATAGAGGCATATGTTAGTGTGCATTGTGTGACACACATGGTGGGTGTGTTGTGAAAATTCCTTCAAGACTATGATTGTATAAGAACTTGAAGATGATCATCGGATGTTATACACTTGTGAATTATTTTAAGGCTAAAGTGTAAGTTGTGTAATGACCTTACGTGACACCATTTGATTGTTTTAATGATAAGACATTGTGATTGATCCTAAAAATGCATGTTGCCCACAAGAGTAGCCTAGCAGCTTAGTTTGCACAAGACCCCTTTTATTGCTTAAGGAAAATGCATGTATGACTTGATCAAGGAATTAGTGGTGAGATTTTGAAATGTGTAGTTACTAAACCTTTGAGTATGTTTGTTTTGGAACTTTAGTAGTTCCTATTAAGTTGTCTAAAGCTTCAATATGGAAATGAACAACATGGTCAATGTCATTGCTCAGTCTGAACAAAACTTCCCTGCTCAACAAGCTCAGAGGAATCAAGAGCAAGCTCTTAAAGATCAATAACAGGCTGCTATAGAGTAGTAAACAACTGTGCATGAGCACCAACAGGCTGACCATGACCAGCAAAGAGCAGAAAGCTACTGAAGAAAGAGCCACTTCGAGCTGGGAGGATATTGCTAAGAAGATAGCAAACCTTCACCCCTAAAATCTACATGGGAGAAGAGGATCTCGTGAACCTAGAGGCCTGGATTTGTGCTATGAAGAAGGTCTTTGAGACCATCCATTTCGCTAACAGGAAAGCCTCTAGGGATGCTTTCTATCTTCATCGTGAGGCGGATATCTGGTGTGGAGCCACTTGGACCGCTTTAATTGCTCAGTCTGATTTCATTTGGACAAAATTTATAGATGCCCTTAGAGGTTACATTAGGCATGTTAGGGTGAAGATGCAAGATGAGTTTATTGAACTTCACCAGAGCAAGATGACTGTGCAGAAATACCATACTAAGTTCATGGAATTTTCTAGGTTTACTGAAAGTTGGCTTTGAATGAGGAATTCCTCGAGAGGAGATTCGTGATGGGGCTTAATGTAGAGCTCTACAACCCCACTCGCTCTATGCAAGAGGCTTATGAGTAAGCTTATGGTCTAAGTGACCTCCGGAAAGAGAAGACTAGAGAAAATGAAGGAAAAGGAAGGGAAGTCTTTTTTTGAGCTCAACAAGAAAAACCGCTTCAACTTTTAAAGGATCTCTAAGCCCAAGGAGAACCATAACTAGGTAAGGACAGATCTTAAGGTAGGTGGGAGTGTCTTCCACTGCCCCCATTGTCCTAGGAACCACCCAGGAAGAGATTGTAATGAAGAATTGGTGGAGTGTGACTTTTATGGCAAGATACACCGAAGATAAGTGCTTCTCAAACCTTAACTATAAGTTCTACTGTGGGGGTAAGATTAGGGGATTTGGGAAGGGCTCTAGTGTGAACTCAGGTGGAAGGAATGGAGGAAGAGGAAGAGGTTTTGAAAGCAACTTTAGCCGAGCTGGTTTGACTTCGGTGAACCATGAGAATCAGAACAAGACCCCCACTTTCTTCAATGTTAAGGCTAGGTCAAATCCCAATGGTGAAGGAAGTAGAAATAGGTTCAAGACCTCGGGTAAATCAATGTGGTGACCCAAGCTAAGGAAAATACTTGTGGAGGTGTGATCTCAGGTACTTTCTTCATCGACGGAATTCCCGCATACATTCTCTTTAAAAAAGCAGTGCATGACCCCTAATGATGAGGTAGATGTGACTATTTTTGTACCCTCAAGGAGGGTAGTTAAGTGTGACGAGAGACTTATAGGGTCTAAGATTGAGATAAGAGGGGTGAAATTTCAAACTAACTTGGTCAAGTTCGATCTGAAAGACTTCGATATAATCCTAGGAATGGATTAGTTGCATAAATACAAGGGTAAAATCTTGTGTGATGAGCAGAAAGTTGTCCTTAAAGGACCAAAGGGGCAAAGAGTGTACACAAATTTATTGATGTAAAACCAGGGATTAAACTTGTTTCAACTTTGAGTATGATGTCTGAGGTGAAAAGAGGTGAATCAGTGTATCCATGTCATGTACAAGACTTAAGTAGTGAAATGAGTCCTTTGAATGAGATTCCAGTAGTGAATGAATTCCTAGATGTCTTTGCCAGTGAAATCTCAGGGATGCCTTCAGATTGAGAAATTGAGTTCATCATCGATCTAGTGCCAGGGACAGGGCTGTTTCAAAGGTTCCTTACCAAATGGATACTGCAGCAATGAAGGAGCTGAAGGCTCAATTGGGGAGGAGTTGGAAAAAGGGTACATTGTTCCTAGAGTCCCTTGGGGTGCGCCCATTTTATTCGTCAAGAAGAAAGACGGTGGTTTAGATTATGCATAGATTACCGAGAATTTAACAATCAACTTTTCACTCCTTCTTTTCTTCTTCGAGCTTGGGGTACACCCATTTGTCCGAGAGTCCCACTGCTTCTTTTCTGCTACAAGCTCGTCGCAGCCACCAGTGAAATCTTCTTCTCTTTCTAGTGAGTCAAATAAACTTTTCCCACAACCACCACATTGTCGAAACTCGCCACCACCACAGTTGTTATCGTACGTGGTCTAAACACTACCTTCCCACTCTACATTTTCTCTACGAGGTAAATTTCTAACCTACATAAATATTTAGGGATTTTGCTAAAATTTTGGGATTATGCATGTATTGTGGGTTTATTATGTAATGTTCATTATTTAGTGTCTGAATGTTAGTAAATGCGAATGTTTAAATGTTAGCTTTATAATTTAATTATAGAGTTATGATTAATATAAAAACTATTGACTGTTTTTAGTTAGTAGTGGGATATAAAATGCAAGATTTGTGAACTATTTTGCTTATCACATGTAATAAATGGTTGTAGATGTCATATATTGACAAGTATTTTATTTAGATATTAAGAATAGTACTATAAAATTTTAAAACCTTCCTTATATAAAAACACTCCAAATATATTTAAATACTTGTTAGTAAATATTCAGCCACCCTTGGATCCCGATCCACTGACATGCTCTATTCTTAGATATCAACACAATCATTGATCCACGACTGTGTGGAATGGGAACAAGTGCAATGTGTTACATTTTCATCGGTTCAAGGCTTATTTACGCCGAAACACACGCGTGTCGTATGATGATAGGATGCGACCATATTTGGAGGCATCTGGCTTTTCCGGTGTTGCTAGTCTGACATTCATTTTGTTAGATTGACATCGGATCACAACACTAGTAGAGAGGTGGCGTAGAGAGGCGCACATGTTCCATATGTCGTCGGGGAAGACTATAGTCACACTGGACGACATAGCTTTGCTATCTGGGTTGCCTACAGATGGACTCCTAGTGCCTGGTAGTACGCACAGGGATTGAGGAGTATGTGATGATCTTCTCAGAAATCGACCTGCAGATCTTGGACGTCACAGTAGTATTAAGCAGACTTGGTTAGGCACCATATTTAGACATCTCCCCCTGATGCGGATGGGCAGACAGTGATGACGCACACTAGAGTGTATATACCCATGCTTCTCGGTGACACCATATTTGTTGACTGGTCAAGCAACTAGGTCCACCTTATCTTTTTGCAACCGTTGAAGGATTTCGACGAGATTGGTCAGTATAGCTGGGGGTCTTCATGTCTCACTTGGTTATACTGGCATCTATGTCTGACGTCTAATGTTAGAGACAATGGTATCGCTGGTTGCAAACAGGTAAAATTGATAGACTAAAAACTACGAAATTAACCTAAAATATAATAAATCAAAAGCATGTCGGGTTGCAAATAATCTCGGTCACTGTAGTATACAATTAAAGTAACCAGGTATCGAATCCATGGGACTTGAAGAAAATAAGCCTAATCCTAAGAAAACTGGAAATTCAGGGGGCTGCGTATTGTTTTTGAGGTTGAATTAACTAAAGGCAAATTAAAATTAAAAATAAACAATTAATGAAACTAAATCTTAAAGTTGATCAGATGAGTGGAACTCCAGGTTTAGGTTGTTCTACACTGGATATAGTTAGTAACTTCTACAGTTTCCTATGAGATATGGATTGGGAAATTCTTTGGAATCTTTTCAATTCTAAATCATAGTTAAAGAAGAGCTCACTTATCAGAACATGTCAGTTCTAATCTAGAAGCAAACAAAACACATATAGGTGGATTAAGAATGAAGAATTATTAGCAACTGCAGGGAAAACCCATCTATCTGACTAATTTTCCAGACTTTCATATTAACTCGACCTTCTAGATTTTCACTGGTCAGATCAAAACAAGATTCGTAAAACACCTCTAAAAACTCATGATATTATTAGAGAAGATGGATGTTTAACAATAATCTAGAAGCAATTCAATGTATTCTCATATCCAAACTGCAGATAAATTAAGCTAACTCGTATCCATTGCAAACAACCTTCCCCCAGAGCAAATCTTATCTAGCCATAGATATTCACAAAATAAACAGAGAAAAGAAATTGAGAAGTCGTCTGGAATAGAAGACTCCTAAATTTGATCCACTATCAAGATTTGGAGTTTGTCAGGTTAGAGGTTGAAGATGGTGGTGGTGATGGTGATGATCGACGGTGATGGTGATGAAGGGAGGTTAGGCGTGGTGTGAGAGCATCGTTTGAGGCATTTGGCGTGAATGGTAATGTTCCCCCAACCCTAGGTGACTTTTTATATCAAAAAAGAGGCATTTTAACTCTTAAAAAAGTATATTTTCGAATTCTGTACGCGGTGTCCAAACTTGAAAGTTCAGACGCATGTTAGGACACATTTTCAGAAGTTTCAGCCTCTATCTGAACATACAAGTTCGGACATATGTTCGAACATGCTAGTATCCTGACGAGTGAAACTTGTTTCAGGCATAGATTCTTCGTTTGGACTCCGTTTTGCTCTTTGTTTGTTGTGTTGCAAAGCTTATGAAGTGAAGAATGAAATTTCATGACTTTTAACTGCATTTGACACATAAAATGCATCAATTCTTATCTAAACACAAATCATAGGAAAACACATGATAAGTGAGAAATATTGGTCAAACCATTACGAATAATAGGCAAATTTAACCTTTCAAAGTCTCTATATTTTGCACTTATCACTGATGCACTAGTGATACTACAGATCTGGGTGTGGGAAAAGATTTCCGCACAGTGCTCTTATTCGCCGCCCTATCCATCTCAAGTAGCCACCTACACCATCTCCACTCATTGCTCGCTGGAATGTGGAGTTTGATGTGACCAGCCACGCCACACACGTGCTCACACACTACAAAGAGGCATTGGATAGGCAAACTCCGAACTAGGTTAGTGTCTTTCTCTTAAGAAATTCTTTGTTATACTCACATGCTTTTGCTAAAAATCATTCTAACCTTTTTTTTCTTTCAGATTGTGTGGCAGCCATACACTGAAGAGATGAACCAGACCTTGCCTCTGTATTGCCTGACTGGTCGTCACATTGCACGATCCAGCGTGTCACTCAATTGTTTCCATATGGTAGTGTGGTCTCTCCCGGATTGTGTGATGCACTAGTTTGACGAGATACGGTTGCCGCTGGCTGATCCCAATACCGACAGGGAGGATCCAAGAATAGACCTTCATAACATAAACCTAAGAGGTTGAAAGGTTTGGAATTGGGCCACTCACCATTCAAACTACATCGCTATGTGGAACTAGAGAGCAGAGAGGGTTGTGAAGCTTCAGTAGAATCATGTTGGTGATACATACGATAAGTGGTTTTATTGCAACACCAGGAGATATACTTGGCGCACTAGAGTATTGCTGGGGTACATAGTTGAAAAAAATTACTTTATTTGTGATAGTTTATTGTCAATTAATCTCTGAAATATTTTTTTTATGTTATCATGTGATAAATTGTTGTGTAGGGGACACCACAAATGAGGTTATCGACATGCTTAAGGCAATGCAAGTCGACGTCACTGCTACGAGACTACGGATGATGAGGACAAGTACTACAATACGTATTACATCCTCCCACGGCCATAGTAGGACCCTGAAAATGTCCCTGCCGACCAGGTGTTGACCAGGAACCAGAAGAACAAGATCATGGTGGAAGACAAGGGTGTGGGCGTGGTCGTGCACGTGGTTGAGGAAGAGGAAAATGATGTGCACGTGGTCGAGCTGCTGAGCTAGACCTTCGCTAGGAGGATGATGCATTTGACATCGCCGATATCATTCTCATATCTCAGGTCGACAACGATCCTACGTTGCAAGTTGACACCACTGGGATTACTTACTATGGGAGCAGCTCAAACATTCACGGAGCATTATCGTCAGGTGTCACACGAGTATGGATGTTGACTACTCGACGCCTATGGTTGACCTTGGCATGTGTTCCACTTCTACCCCCGAAGCCCCTCTTAGGGATAGAAATCACCAACATCATCAGGGTGTAGGAGATCGTAGTGGTCGTGCTCTTGATCCTAGTTTTGCATCAACGGTTGATAATTCTACACCCGATGGGCCTAGGACTTATGTTCGTCATAGACATAGATGAAATCTTGTTTTTTTTTTATACATTTTGTAAACAACTGAAGTTAAAGGATTGTATAATCAAGATTTGTTTTTGTCAATGATTATTGGTGTATCTTTCAATTTATTTATTTTATTTCTGTTATGTTTGTGTTGAACTTGTGGAATATCGACAGGTTATGAGTAAGTTGTGGAATAGTGACAACTTGCTCAATTGTGTTGTGAGTGAATTGATTGTGTCGAAATAGAAGAATATTGAGATTGTTTTTTTTTTCTCAATTTGTGGTGCTCCATACTTAAATATAATCTAAATATTTGATAAAGGGTTTCATAAACGACTTATAAAGAAATCATCTCACGATATCTTAACTATTAGACATACTATAAATAAACTGTCTTTGGTAAAAACAGTTATCAGATCGTCAGTGTTACTTTAGGAACTTTTTTCGTCTCTGTTAATACATACATTTATTTTTAAAAGTAGGTTAGTTCAGAATTTTTTACAAATGTCTACACCAAGGGATCAGAAAAACGAAAGCGATTTATTAACTGCATTGGGCGGTGAATTGGCTTCACAAATCATTAGCTTTCCCAAAATTATCTGATCCGTCCCACAATATATGACAAATTGCAAATGTAGTCCTCTGATTACTTCTGCCTCTCGTTTCTCGCTCTCTTAGCGATTTCCCAAATTTGCTTCCCTTCTGTCGCTGGGGCTTGGAAATCTATCCTTGCAGTTCTAAAACGCATTAGCAGCACGGCAGCACAATACTCACAGGCGACAAAACCCCTCTGCTCTCTATAATATCTACTGATTCCTTTCTTCAGCTGAGAATCTCTTTCAAATTAAACCCTGCAATCCCACTTCCATATTTGATCGTGCCACCCTTGTACATACGTTTGCTTTCCTTCTCTTCTACTTTTGTTTACGCTTTGGATTCCTTAACGGCGCTGTCGGATTTTGTTCGACAACTCAATTGTCGTCGTCGTTTTGACGCCCCAGCTCTATAATTTGGTAAGGTATCTTTGCCCATTCTGATTCATCTTTCGAACTTTTTCCTGCTCAATTGAGAAAACCTAGCTTCCAGGGCAAATTTCTAGAACCTTCGATTTGGAATTTCCGTTTCCGGATCATCGTCTTCTTTTGAACCAATCTTAATTTCTGCAATGTTCCGATGTTCCATTGACGATGATGGATAGCAGAACTAATTCTTAGGTTTTTAATGCCTTTCGTTGGGTGTTTCGTTTAATCCGTTACGTTTGCCTATTTGGTTACGTTTCTGCCGTTCTATCTTTGATTGAGTATAGTGGCGGCTAGTGTCCAAGAAAGGAAATCAGTTTGATCTGTGAAGTGAGTTGGTTCTTTGATGAAGGGACTAGCCTTATGCGAGATACGTAGGGTTTATTTGTGAAACTGGATTCTGAGGCGACTTTACCGTGCACCCTTGAACTGTGGATGTTGTCTGTTTGAGCGTCAGTAGAAATTTGTTGAGTATTATAATACTCTCTCACAATTTCTCTCTTGGTGGTTAGTACGCCAAGGTTTCCTCTTTCTCGCCTCAAACTCATCTGTCCCTTTTTCTTATTTTCTATCGTCTGCAGTAAATTGCTAGCTCCTCTCTTTGTGGATGCTCTTATAAGTTATGTATTAGGGCGTTAACGCCCATGCAAGCAAATGGGGGTTGTTTATCTAGCATGCCTAGATAGTTAACGTGTAATGGAAGCTTGACTACAGCTTTGGCATGTCTTAACGTGTATATGCTGCTTTAACTTTAGTTAACCGTGTGTGGAGAGTTGAGCTGGATTAGATAAGCTTGGGTTGTTCAGTTAGTTAGAGAGTGGACACAGAATGGGGCTTGCTGATGCTGAATTTGGAATCAGGGGCTGAATGTGGTTGTTCTTGATGACTGCGAAGGAATACTTCAAGTGTGGGTGAGGTGGTTCTATTTCCAAAAATAGTTCTAACAATATGACTGTGTTTGAACTGTGAAACCTTAGCATATGGGTCTTCAACAATTTAATTAATACTTCATCTTTGTGGGTAGTTTTAATCAATTTATTTAGTAAACTGGTTAAGGAAAAAGTAATTTACCATGTAGCTATGTGGACATAATTCAGTTTAAGAGGATTTTAAATTCTAGTGCTAAAATTATGAGTTTATTCTTATTTTGTATGACATTGCGTTATATGTTTGGAACCATAAATTGCTTTGCGGTCCCGTGTTTTTTTTATGCTTTTGTATTTTCCTAGTAACAAAATTACTTTTATGAGATAAAGATGGACAATAAGGAGGGGATTGGTGAAATGCTTGATGGAGCTAACTGGTAAATGCTTTAGTGGTATTTTACATTTGTAATAGTTAGCATGGCCTCCATACTTTGATGCTTCATGGAGTAGTCTCTTTGGTCTTTCCGGCATCTGAAAATTATCTAGGTTTCCCCATTATATATTATCTCATCATTGCTGGAATTACTGTCCAATCGTTCATCTGAAGAAATAAAGAAAATCTTGAGTTTACCAAATAAAATTTCATATTTGCTTTAGTTTTCTTCTTTTTCTTTTTTTCCTTTTTTATTGTTTGACCTCAATGCTTTCTTTTGATGTCTTGTTTACCAGACATGCTGGGTGGTGTTGCTGCAAATATATCATTTTTGAAGCTCCTTTCTACCTTGAGAACGTATCATCTATCGCAGTATCATGACTTATAGTTGCTTGAAACTTTTCAATAAATGTTGATTTGTCAATGAACTTAAAAGGCCCTTTCTTCTGTTTCAGGATCATCATTATTGCTTGAGCCTGGGAGATTTGATCAGTTTTATTGTATTTATTGAAGTTCCTACTTCAGTTGATCTAGTTTGAATCTTTCTTCATCTTGAAGATCTCATGGAGCTAAAGATTCCTTCCCAAAGTTCTAGAGGTCTTTCACCCCCTGATTGTGTTAGTGATCCTGAAGAGCAAGAAGTCAGTGATGATGATGATGATCGCAATCATAAGCATCGTAGACGGGACACTCGATCTCAATCTATAGAAAGAGATCAAGCTGAGCAAATTTTGAGTAGGCCTTATAGGAAGTCTAGCAAAGCCTTTGAAAATGGGAGTTCGTTCAGACACAGTGACTTGCAGTCTCACCGTAATTCAGATAGGATACCTCTGAAATTTGATAAGCGACGTCCTTCTGCTGCAAGCTTCTCTAGATTCCCTTCAGATTTGAACCCAAGATTTATAATGAATCAGCCATTCTCTGGTGACCTTGGGTTTGGTAGAGGAAGAGGGAGAGACCCAGGAGCTTGGGGTTTACGTGATTCAAGATTCTCTTCGGTTGATGTTGCTTCTCCACTGACACAGCCTGGTTCGATTGCTCCAGCCATGTTTGCTGGAAGAGGATTGCCAAATCCACAAAGTGCTTCATGGGGTGGTGGTTATGGATTATTCCCTGGCATACCAAATGGTGCCATGCATCCCCTTGGCATGCAAGGGTCTCTCGGGCCACCTTTGAACCCTTCCTTGAACATGGCAATTCCTCGCCAACGTTGTAGGGACTTTGAGGAGCAAGGGTTTTGTTTACGGGGAGACATGTGTCCTATGGAGCATGGTGTCAATCGCATTGTTGTTGAAGATGTACAGGCATGTGAACTATCTACTCTTGAACATTATCCCCATTGTTAATTTAATCAAATAAACTGATAGCAAACAGTGGTTCAGCTGCAATAATTGCATTATGCTATGGTGCTTAATTTGATGGATGTTTTATTTTTTTTCCTGTACGTATTCTGCTTTTATGATTCTCTTCATCAGAGTCGGTTGGGGTTTTGGTTTTTCTTGGGGATTTGGATGTGCTATAATGAACTTTATTTCTATGTTCGGCTATGATGGTGATGTTGTGAAAATGTAATGATGACAGACTATTTTAGAAGGATTTCAAATGATAATGAAAGAATTTCGGCTTGCCTTGGCTTTGGTATAATGTGCTCTTTAAGTAGTAATTGGGTGGTATTAGTTTGGATGACAAATCAGTGATGCCTTTCAAACTAAAAACTACTCCCTTCTGTTCTAAATATATGATTTTCTAGCTGTGGGCACAAGAATTAAGGAGATAAAAAGTAAGACCATTTTACCCTTTTTTGCATTGGGAATTGAAGTAATTTAAAAAGTAGTTGTGATATAAAAGTTGAGGGGTAGAAATGGAAAGTAGATGACAAAAAAGGCTAGATCATCTTATATTTTGAAAAGAGTGAGAGGACCCAAAAAATCATGATTTAGAGGGATGGGGGCAAAAATCAAAACTCTAAATGCTTGTTGAGTTGGAGGATGTGAATCTTTTATGTGAAATAATCTTGTCATGTTATCTTTTTAGTTCTTCTAAAATGTTCACAAGGAATTAAACTTGTATATTTTGCTACAAAGGTGCTAAATATTTTCCTAATACTTCAAAATGCAGAGTCTATCTCAGTTTAATCTCCCAGTTTCACTCCCAAGTGGTCACATGCTGGGACCAACTGGAAGTGAAGCTGGCCCATCAGGTCTTAGTAGCAAAGGGTTGCATGGTAGAATTAGTAAATCTGGGAGAGATGAGGAGGGCTACATGTTGGATGGTGCTCCTTCTAGTACAGTTGATGCTAATGGAGCTGATGTTTACGACCCTGATCAGCCGCTATGGGCCACTAATTGCGCGGAGACCTCTATTGGGCAGCTTGCTTTGTCGCCTGCTCATACTGATAAAACTGAACTCTTGAAGAAAGCTGAAAATTCTGATCGGATGATGAGAAGCAGTGGATCGGCTGTGGGTCTTCAGAGCACTAGTTCATCTGTCTGGGGAAGAATCAATTCATCAAAAAATAGGTCACAATTGAGAGAGAAAATGAATTGTAGAATAAACTCATCATCTATGACTGAAGGAACTGCATCACACATTACAAAGCCATCTAATGCCAGGGATTTTGTGGGTTTATCTTCTACCTCAGAAACAGATTCTGGACATAATGTTAAGAGATCAAAAGCACTAAAAACACTTTTTGTCAGCGGTCTTCCTTTAAAGGACAACAGGAGAGAAGCCCTTTTATCTCATTTCAGAAAATTTGGTCAGGTTATTGACATATATATTCCATCAAATTCTGATAGAGCATTTGTCCAGTTTTCCAAAAGGGAAGAAGCGGAGCGAGCTCTTAAGTCGCCTGATGCTGTTATGGGCAACCGTTTCATCAAGTTGTGGTGGGCCAACCGGGATAATATTGTTGATGATAGCGCTGCTGGTGGAAGCAACATGCTAGCTACATCCCTTAACAGAGTGGGGCCTTCAAAAACTACTCAAACTGCTGTTCCTCATAGTGGGAAGCATAATATCCAATTCACTGCTTCCAAAGTTAATGTGGCAAATGCTTCAGACAATCAAAGTGTTCTTGGCACTGATACTAAGCATCAGACTTCATTTGGTTTGAAGGCTCCTCCCCTAGTGCAAAAGAAGTCTGATTGGGAGCATTTGAAAGAGGAGCTTCGCAAAAAACAGGAGATGCTGGAACAAAAACGGAATGAGTTTCAGCAGCAGTTGGAGAAGCTTCAGAAACAAGTAAGTCTAAGGTTTCTGATTAATACTCACCAGTCATTTGTACTTGTGTTGGTGGTGTTCGTGCAATTTACGTGCTGAAGATACTTGTTTTTTTTATTATTATCGAATTATCAATATTGACATCATTTCAGGATCCTGTTGCCTATTGCTTTGCTTGATGTCATTCACTGATTTCTCTGGCTATCTTATTTTTTTCCTTTCCCTTCTTTTCTTATAGGTAAGTTGCAAACTAGATGATAACTTGTTACTTGTTAGGCATGGTTCGCAGTTTCTGAAGACAGAATTAAGGAAATCATTTCTTTGATATTAATCTCTCAACCAATAAATTAGTTCATCTAGGATGAGAATTACACTTTAGTATTCTAGGATGCAGCCGTTCTGGCCAGTACAAGATTTGAATCCCTTCAGCTTCTTTTTTCCAATGGTTTTGGGGTATGATGAACACCACCTCATTTTTCTTGTTCTGGTTTGACCTGGGAAACCTGGTTGTCTTTCTTAGAGCATTTACATTTTATTGATTATTTTCTCACTAAGATGTATGAACTCTTCCAAATGGGCTTTGTATCTCCAAAGACAATAAATGAGAGAAGTGTGCGTTCTGTGCCAGAGAAATAAGGAAACAGTGAAGTATTTGTTATTTAGATGCAGTTTTAGTTTAGATATCTAGAATGCAGTCTGACATCATTTTGGTGGGATTAGAACGCCTACAGATAAGCCCAGACTTGTTAGATGAGTTAGCAGTAGATAAGGGAAAAGTATTATGCTCATGGAACTTTCTCTTTTGTATTCACTTCTCTTATTTTCTTTGAAGAGAAAGGAACAATAGAATCTTCAGGAATGTCTTCTGTACTGCACAGTCCTATGCAAAACTTGTAATTAGAAAGGTTGCACTTAGCTTCCATTACTGAAGTTTACAGCAGTAATCGTTGATGAGATGATTGTATTTGAGAAGTGATACAGCCCTATTTATAGAGAGAATGTCTAAGAGAGGAGAGAGTTCTAGAACTATGTAAGAGAGGAGAATTTTAGAGATTCTGCCTAGGAACTACAATCAGCTGAAGAGTTACAATTAATTACAGCTGAACAGTCTTTAATAATTAACTACAACTCAACAGCCACTAGACACTTAATAATTACACCACTAGTCATGTAATAATTACAACAATAGTGGCTGTTGGATAGACCAAACAACACTCCCCCTCAAGCTGGACTGTAGATATTCTGCATTCCAAGCTTGGAGATAAGGTTGTGAAATCTAGGACTATGAAGAGGCTTAGTGAAGACATCAGCCACTTGATCTTCTGAAGTGATATGACTTAGTTTGATTAGTCCTCCTTCAGTCTTTTCCTTGATAAAATGGCGATCAATTTCGATGTGTTTGGTTCGATCATGCTGAACCGGGTTATGTGCTATGCTGATAGCTGATTTGTTGTCGCATCTGAGCTCCATTGTGCCTTCCCACTTGATCTTCAAGTCAGACAATATGATACGAATCCAAAGAAGCTCACAAATGCCATGAGCGAGGACTTTGAACTCAGATTCTGCAGATGAGCGGGCTACCACATTCTGTTTCTTACTCCTCCAAGTAACCAAATTACCTCCTAAGAAAACACAGTAGCCCGTAGTAGACCGTCTATCAACAAGTGAACCTCCATAATCTGCATCAGTGAATGCTTGGAGGGTTAGTCTTTTTCCTCTTTCAAATAGAATACCTTTTCCAGTGCTCCCTTTAGGTAGTGTAAGACTCGGTGTGCTGCTTCCATATGTGGTTTTCTAGGATCATGCATAAACTAACTCAGGACACTTACTGCATAAGCGATATCTGGTCGAGTGTGAGACAAGTAGATTAGTTTTCCACACAATCGCTCATACCGAGATACTTCAACCTTTGGTGCATCCTGTGCTGAATCAAGCTTATGATTAGAATCCATAGGTGAGGTAGCAGGTCGGCAAGCACTCTTCCCCGTTTCAATTAAGAGGTCAGTGATGTATTTTTGCTGGCTAATAAAAATTCCATGAGAAGAACGAGCAACCTCAATTCCCAAGAAATACTTCAACGACCCAAGAGATTTGATTTCAAATTTGGATTGAAGTTGTTTCTCCAATCTTTGCTGTTCTTTGGGATCATTGCCAGTGACAATAATATCATCTACATAGACCAATAAGATGGTGATCCCCTCTGGGTGAGAATGCTTGACAAACAAAGTATGGTCACCCTGACTTTGCTTATAACCAGTCGCACATACAACAGAAGCAAATCGCTCAAACCATGCACGAGGAGATTGCTTGAGACCATATATGCCTTTTTAAGGCGGCAGACTTTGGATGAATCATTTGCAGCATCAAGACCAGGAGGCATCCGCATATAGATCTCTTCGTGCAAGTCACCATGAAGAAAGACATTCTTCACATCAAACTGCACTAGTTTCCAATCAAAATGAGCTGCAAGAGATAATAGTATGCGAACCGTATTAAGTTTGGCAACTGGAGCAAAGGTTTCCTGATAATCAATCCCATAGGTTTGAGTATATCCTTTTGCAACCAGCCGTGCCTTATATCTCTCCAGTGATCCATCTGCTTTGTATTTGAGAGTAAAAATCCACCTGCAATCAACCACATGCTTCCCAAGAGGTTTATTAACAATATCCTAAGTTCTATTTTTTTCTAATGCTCGAATTTCTTCCTCCATGGCTTCTCTCCACTCTCTTTTGGTTAATGCTTCAGAAACAGTCTTAGGGATAGGAATCTGATTAAGGCTTTGGACAAACAGTGAATGTGATGGAGAGAAGTTATCAAAGGATACAAAATTAGTCAAGGGATAAAGAGGGGTGGAAGTACACTTACGAACTCCTTTTCGAAGAGCAATGGGTAGATCTGAATCGGTTGTTGGTGCAGGATCAACACTTGGTTCAGACGCTTGGTCCTCCATCAGCCATGGTCTGCACTTATGTTCCCTGGAGTAAACATGTGTCAATGGAGGAGGAGATGGGATAGATGGTGAGGAGGGTGCTGGTGGTGTATCTTGTGAATTTATGGAAGGAGAAGATGATGATTCATGTTGCGAAGGTGGTAAGGAGGGTGCTGGTGGTGATTCGGATTGGTTTGAATTTGTCATAGGAGTAAAGGAGATGTCAAAGGAGGTCATAGGAGGGTTATCATGGTTAGAGTGTGTACTTGGAGGAGGAATGTCAATAGGTTCAGTAGAGGGATAGTAGGGTGTTTCCTCATGAAATGTGACATCTGCAGTGACATAAGTTTTTCTTGTGTTAGGGTTGTAGCACTTGTACCCTTTTTGTGTAGGAGAGTATCCAAGTAAGATGTATCTAACGGCCCGTGGATCAAGCTTCCCTCTATTGGGTGTGTGAATATGGACAAAAGAGGTACACCCAAAGACACGTAGGTCCAGGTTTGTGGAAATTTTGTGAGTAGGGAAGAAATGGCTTAAGCATTCAAGAGGAGATTTGTTTTGAAGGACACGAGAGGGAAGCTTATTGATTAGGTGACAGGCTGTTAAGGTGGCTTCTCCCCAATAGCGTTGAGGTGTGTTTGATTGGAAAAGAAGAGCATGAGTTATTTCAAGAAGATGTCGGTTCTTTCTTTCAGCAATTCCATTTTGTTGTGGAGTATAGACACAAGAAGACTCGTGAATAATTCCTCTGGATTGAAAAAATGCTGTAACTTTTTGGTTGAAATAGTCAGTAGCATTATCAGTGCGAAACCTTTGAATTGAGGTGGAGAATTGAGTTTGAATCATGTTACAGAAAATGGGTATGATAGAACTTACTTCACTCTTATTTTTTAGTAAAAACAACCATGTAAATCGAGTGCGATCATCAATAAAGGTAAGAAACCATCGAGCACCAGAGATATTAGCTATGGGAGAAGGACCCCAAACATTGCTGTGAATAAGAGAAAACGGAAGACTGCTTTTTGTCATACTGAGAGGTAAAGAAGCACGAGTGTGTTTGGAATTTTCACACACATCACATTTGAGGGCAGAGACATCAATACCAACAAGCAGATTAGGATACAAAGTTTTTAAAGCATAGAAAGAGGGATGACCTAAACGCTTATGATAAAGCCAAATTGTGGCATTTTTATCAGCAGCGGATACAAGGGCTCTACATGGATTAGGTGAGACACGATGTAAATCCAAGTAGTACAATCCATTCCGTTGCCTAGCAGTTCCAATCGTCTTCCCCGAGTGTAGATCCTGCAAAACACACCAAGATGGAGAAAAAACAGCAAAGCAGTTGAGATCATTGGTGAGTTTATATACTGAAGCAAGGTTCATGGCAAGACCGGGGACATGTAGGGTATTACTAAGGTGCAATCCATTTGAGATTTTGGCAGTTCCTTGGTCAGCAACAGATGTGGATGTACCATTTGCTGTAGTAATTTGTAGTTTTTCAGGGCAAGATGAATAATCATCAAGGCAAGAGGAAGTAGAGGTCATGTGGGAGGTAGCTCCTGAATCAAGAATCCAGTCTCGTAAGACATGTTCCGAAGCATTAAGACAAAAAGATTGTGAAGTATTACCTTGTAGGGCGAGAGAGCATTGATCAGTGCTGGAGGGAGATTGAAGGGATTTCAGCATAGCCCGAAGTTGCTTCAATTCTTCTTGAGAGATGTGTGAATCTGAAGGACCAGCAACTGTAGATGTGGTTGTGTAGGCTTTTCCAACCCCTTGTCCTCGTTTCTTGCGTTCTTTCTGCAGATGGGGATAAAGTTTCCAGCACTGATCATTGTTGTGATTTGATCTTTTACAATGGCTGCACGACCTTCCTGTTTTACCAACATTATGTTCCCCTTGTGCAGTAAAGGCAGTGCTTTCAGTTGTCTTGTTTTCCAGCATTACTGAGCGGCGACTTTCCTCTGATTTGACAGTAGCAATGATCTCTTCTATATTAGGCAGATCCTTGTTTCCAAGAATTTGAACTCGGACCTGGTCATATTCTGGGTTTAGACCAGCCAAAAAACAGTACACACGTTGCTGGTTTGTTGCCTTTTGATATAGGGACCGTTCGCTGCTGGTTTCAAACGCAGTTATTGTTAGCTTTTCCGTTAATGTTGCTCTGGTTAACAAATACCAGTACGACAGGTTAGCTCTCACCAATTTTAAAACCAATAATAATTTGACATGTGTCCCACATATTTTTTCCCAACAGATTAATCCCGTGATCGTTGTTAGCGAACGGGCTCATAGAAGTGCATCTCCTGTGGTCTCCCACTTGATGCTTTGGTATTGATCCAATTCCGACCACCACCGTTGAAGATTGGTAGCATATTCCGAGACTGATAGTCCTTCTTGCTTGGTGGTCATTGACCTAAGCCAGAGGTCATAAATAAAGGCAGCATCCTTTGCGGTTGAGTAGGATCTCTGGATATATTCCCAGATTTCCTTTGCTGTTTTCAGAAACATACATGTGATGCTGATGCTTGGATCCATTGAATCCCATAACCATGACCGTATGTTGGCATCTTTCTTCCATTCACCTTCATTAGTGTCAGCTGGTTTTGATTGAGTGAGATGATTGTCTAGTTCCTTCCCTTCTAGACGAGTAAGGACAAGCTGAGACCAAATCAAGTAGTTCTTGCCATTCAGTTTATAGGCTGAATCAATAGGAGCAAGATCAGTCTTGTTTGGTTTCAAAGCTGCTGTAATAGCAGCAGCAGCAGCAGCAGATGCAATAGAATTCGAATCAGATTTGTTGAACTCAGCCATAGTGACGAAGAAGAAAAAAAAGTGGGTGGATGAAGAAGGTAGAGACACCTTTTTAGGCAGGAGATTTAGGGTGGAGACACCCCTAGGAATAGAGTTTAGGCGGAGACACCCTTAGGAATAGAGATTTGGGTGAAACACCCTTTATCTATGTTTAGTGTTTTAAGAAAGTGGTGGCTATGGTTGAAACCTGCTCTGATACCATGAAGTTTACAGCAGTAATCGTTGATGAGATGATTGTATTTGAGAAGTGATACAGCCCTATTTATAGAGAGAATGTCTAAGAGAGGAGAGAGTTCTGGAACTATGTAAGAGAGAGGAGAATTCTAGAGATTCTGCCTAGGAACTACAATCAGCTGAAGAGTTACAATTAATTACAGCTGAACAATCTTTAATAATTAACTACAACTCAACAGCCACTAGACACTTAATAATTACACCACTAGTCATGTAATAATTACAACAATAGTGGCTGTTGGATAGACCAAACAACAATTACATTGTAAAGCTTTGGTGTCTCTCTTTTAGTTTAAAATACTACTATTTATCAAAAGAGTGAGAGGTGAAATAAAAGAGTTTCTCATTCTCCTAACAGTGGCGGATCCAAAGGGGGGGGGGGCACCGGCCCCCCCGAAACTTTTAAAAATTTGTCAAATACTCTTATAAGTTTTTGAAAAAGTACAAAATTACATAATATTTTAAAGTGTGTCAAAAAAAAATTTGCCCCCCCCCCCCCCCCCGAAACAAAGTTTCTGGATCCGCCACTGTCTCCTAACACTGTTTCGTCATCTTCTAATAACCCATTTAACCAACGTAATGTAATATCTCGGGGCATTATACCCACCAAAATAAATGTTACAACTGTTATAGATATGACAACTAACAAATACAAGTATGTGATGTTCTAGGTTTATGTCAACGAGATGACAAGTTGTATCTTCAGTGTTTATATGACTAGTTGACACATGTGAGTTGGTCCTTTTTTCGTGGTTGAGACTGTTAGAGATATATCTCTCTCCCAGTAATATTCAATTGCGGCTCATGAAATGCTTGCCGCCGCACCCCCTCCCCCCCCCCCCCCCCCACAACCCAACCACTTTGTCCAAAAAGGAGGTAATGCAGGAACTGCTCCTTAGGAGCTCAGTTGGATGCCCCAGTATCTTCAAACCGTCATGAAGTTTGACCAGGCAGCTGGGCAGCATTATAGGTGTTTTGGACAAAAATACATCATGTTATCCCTGACTAACTGATCATGTCTTCCACGTCGATCTGCTCTAGATTTTGTTTGCTGGCTCGTTCTTAGGATCTGAATTAAGAGAACCTCATTGCCACCAAAAGGTGCGACATCCCAGTAGGGCTTTTGGGAAGAACCAGAGCATATTTTGATTAATTAGGGTCTCCTGGAGATGAATGATCTGCCCTTGCCATTTGAATTTATTGATAGGTAGGGGAGGGGTCATTGTAATTCCTCATTTTTCACTACTACGTCAGAAGTAACAGGCTAGGATACTAAGCAGTAGAGCTACCAGTCTTTGCTTGCTCTTCCATGGCCATCATGGCAGTTTCACGCACCTGATCTCTGAATAAGCAGCTCTTTATAGATAAATGTACTGCCTGTTGTGAGCCAATCTACTCCATAAATCACACTCCCCTGTGATGCCAGAAGTAGGACAATCAATTGAGACATTGACTCCATGAAGCGTCAATTTCACCCCCAATCCATGATGTGGATTCCACATCTAACCCAAACTCTTTCGTGAGATTGTTTTGGAATGTTGGCAGCTGGCTAGACTCTGAGCAATTGGCCAATGACTATGCTGCAGCGAGGGATCACTGAGGCATGGGAGAGTGTAGGGTTAAGTCGTGTTTGAATTGGTCATTGGTAAGCTAGGGTAGAATTATGATTAGGTGTTGACTTGGGCGAGCTTAGAAATGTGTTAGGGTATTTGCTGCTTAAAAAAATAGGATTGAATTATGGTTTGAATTAAGGGTATCTCTATTTTATCAGCGCAGTTTGGACGGCTAGGTTTGGACAAATAGCCCGCTCCTATACTTACTCCTCCGCGTTCTACCACCAGACCTTTGAATGACACCACTTGCGAGGAACTCTTTCTGCAATACTCTTTGTGGCTTAGGTATCTCTATTTTATCAGCGCAGTTTGGACGGCTAGGTTTGGACAAATAGCCCGCTCCTATACTTACTTCTCCGCGTTCTACCACCAGACCTTTGAATGACACCACTTGCGAGGAACTCTTTCTGCAATACTCTTTGTGGCTTATCTTCTCGCACAAGGTGGATGTCTGGGTGGAGGCAACTGAGCATCTTTGAACTTGCCAGATAATGTGCAGCTGATTGGCGGTGGTGACTGAGCATCTTTTCCTTTTTCCGGACTCCCAATTTTTCTTCCGATGGCTCTGCCGATGATTAGATGTCTTCTCCAATAGCTTTTGTATTCATCCAGTCTTCTTTTCTGTACGCCTCTTCATCCTTGTTGCCTTTGATCCCTCCATTGTTGTAGTGATCACCACTTCAGTTCTAGTCTCTAGTCGAGTTTGTTTTTCTCCATCTCTTGTTTTGATTTTTTGCTCTCCTCGTCATCCTGTACGGTTTCAGACTTCCGATTCCTTTACTTCTTCCGTCAACTAGACTGGACATGTTCCAGAGTTTTCAAACAGTGTTCCACGGGTTTAACCATTTTTTCTGTTGGTTGAATCGAGTGAATTGACATTCTAAAACTGATTGAATGTTCTTCAAAACTGACAACCCGTGGTCCAGGATTCCATCATCTCTCTTGCCCTCTTCTCCATCCTTTCCAAGATGTTTTCCCATTCCACCCAAGACAAGGGTCTTATACCATTTGGTACAATTACAGGCGTACCTACCCCCAGCCCATTTCATTTATCAAACGATAGAATGTTCTTCCCCTTCTTCCGTACATACTCAAGTAGTCTTCCCTATTGGTAAGTAAGCATCCCTAGCGACAGCTCTTGGTGCTGGAGGAATTTATTGAATCTAAGACAAATATGCCATTAGATGTCTCTCAGATGACAATGGGGTTGTTTGGCCTATGTTGGGGAACAGGTTCTCTATTAAGAAATATTATGAAAAGCTTCATGTGACTACCTCAAAAGGCAATGGAGTAAGGTGATTTAGAGCAAAGGGAACTTCCCCAGGTACTCTTTTATCTCTTGGTTGGCTGTTAATGGGAGGTTCGTCACTAGAGACAGAATGAGAAAATGGGGAATAACTACGGAAGAAGTGTGTGTTTTATGCCGAAAAGATAAGGAAACGGTGAAGCATTTCCCATTCAGATGCAGTTTTACTTCTGATATCTGGAATGCAGTATGGAATCATTTTGGAGGAATTAGAACACCTAGAGATTGGCCCAGACTTAGTAGATGGGCTAGCAATAGATGGAGGAAGAAGTGTAATGCTCCAAGAACCCTCTCTTTTATATTCACTTCTCTTATCTATCTTGTTTGGAGAGAAAGGAAAAATATAATCTTTAGGAATGCCTTTTGTACGGTCCTATCAGTGCTCTTCGGGTGATATTTCATTGGTGCTTTTTGACTTTCAGCAAGTTGTATGCCATGAAAACCAATGTTCTTGGGAACCCTCAAGATTTGTTTTTTTGGATATAGGAGTTCTTACCTCTATGCGAGTAAATGTAAGCATGTGATAGTCTTCTTGAGATCCATGAGGCTGCACCTCTATTGTAAAAATAATTCTTTTGTGCTGGATTTGATGAGCAAGGCATGAGAAGTCGATATGAAGCCGGAGTCCTAGTGTGGGATTAACTTAAATTTTGTTGGCTCAAAAAGTTGAAGTCAGTCACGTGATAGACTGAGGGTGGGGAGCTAGGTGTGAACTTATGACCGAAACAGACTGATAAAGGGAACTTGACTTTCTCTATAACCAGCTTCTTTCACGAGAGATTAATAGTTACGGCAACGTTTAGTAGTATAAGTAGTTGTCTGTACTTTTTGTTCCCTTGGGCTATGTCCATTCGTTATTATTTCCTCTTCCAGTAGAAATATTCTGCCTAATTGTTAACTCCATTTCACGATGGGTGGCTTCCGATGTTTGTTCGATGATCTTTGTTTTTAGGGAAAATTACATGCCCCACCCATGACGTTTGGCGCAATTACACACTCCACCCACGTGGTTTCACAAATTACTTTCCCCACCCATGTGGTTTCCCTCTTTTTACATCCAGCAACTTTTTTAATTTTTGTTCAATTCAAAAGATGTTTAAACGTTGTCCAAAATTGATGAAACTTTACATGGATGATGCTAAAGTGATATATTTTGATCTTATGTCAAATCCGAAGTTTTTTAAGTTTAAATGTGACCCGTGGGACTTAATGAAACATGTGACATGTTCATTGGGTCCCACATGTCACATTTAAGCTTAAAAAACTTTAGATTTCTCACTGAACCAAAATATAACACTTTAACATCGACTATGTAAAGTTTCATCAATTTCGGACAACGTTTAAGCATCTTTTGAATTGAACAAAAATTAGAAAAGTTGCTGGATGTAAAAAGAGGGAAACCACATGGGTGGGGAAAGTAACTTGTGAAACCACGTGGGTGGAGTGTGTAATTGCGTCAAACGTCATGGGTGGGGCATGTAATTTTCCCTTGTTTTTATTGTTATGATAAATCTTTTTATGTTGTATGAGCCTGGACCTTTGGTTTCCCACTACTCAAAACATGTCTTTAATTATGATGGAGTTTGTGTTCTTAGTTTCTTCTCCCCTTGATTGTTCTTGTGATATTGAATAGACAAACATAATATTTGCTCACTAATACTTCACACAACTGCTTGCAGGCTACAGGTGCGAAGAGTGAGGTGTCAGCACATATGCCAGCTTCCAAGAAACAGAAAGTTGAATCTTCGGTTGACTATGTCACCGCCAGACCTTCCAAGTCTTCTGAACCTCAAGTGCAGGCTGAAGAGACACAGCACAAATCTCAAACTGCAGAAAAAGCTGTTAAGCTTGGTTTTAAGCCTAGCCCGGTGGAGTCATCAAACTTGAAGCAGGGATCTAAGCCGTTTGGGATCCATGGTTCTCCTATAAATAGATATAAATTGGACAACCGGCCCATGTCCTTTCGAATCAATGCACCTTTGCCCGCTGAGTTTGCAAACGTAAGTTTTTCCTCATCTTTCTCTGTTTTATGTGGATTACTTTGTCCTTTCCACCTGCTTACTTATCAGCCTACCATCCAAAGGGGATGCCTAGGTTGAAAGTTGAGAGTGATATAGTTTTATGGGCTATCTGGTTTTAAGATCTATCTGCAATCTTATTTCCATTAAACATGTAAGACGAATGAACTCATTCGGGAAATAGGACCACTGGAAGTTGTTTCACTCAGTTTATTTTGCCTCTTAAAAAGGTTGTGTCAGCATCCAGAAGAGATCTCATTGAAAAAACTAAAATATGCTTCTCATATTTTTCTCTGCCAGGTTAATGCTCTGAGAGAACATTTTGTACCTTTTGGTGACCTGAATAGTGTGGAGCTGGAAGAAGCAGAAATGAAAAATGGCAATGATGATGATGCTTATAGTTCTGGAATAAATAAGAATGTCTCTGCTCGCATAAGCTTCAAGACACGCCATGCTGCAGAGAGGGCTTTCATGAATGGCAAAACCTGGAACGATCACATTTTAAGTCTGACTTGGATCAGAATATCCCCGAGTTCAGCTGGCACCCAGAGTGAAAAATCTCCAACTTCCAAAGAGCCGTTAGACGTAGAAGTTAAGTCTGAGGAGAAGCCACCAACTAGTAATCCACATGACTGCTCCAATGGAAGAGAACCCTCTTCATCAGCAGCCAAAGAGGCCTCTGCTGTTGAAAGTCAATCTCGTGAGAGATTAGCCTGTGATGCTTGCCAAGATGGGCCTGTTGGTAGTGAAGATTCTCCTATCTTTTCTGCACTTTTGACCGGTGAGGGTCATGGTCAATCTGTAGACAAATCTGCTGCAAATGGTTCCAGAGGAACAGATGGCAAAGTTGTGGAGAATCTGGGAGAAGGTCAGCCAATGAAGTCTGGAATTCTTGATCCTGCTATTGATGATCTGATTGAAGGTGAGAGACCTAATGAAGAAGTTTCTTGATGGCAACATGGTGTTTTCAATACTCTGTACAGCGAGGTAAAGCAAAAATGCATTCAAGTTTAATCAACATGGCTGCTGCATCCTTGGTCTTTCTTTAATGATTTTTTATCTGCGTTCGTTTCTCCAAGTTGCTTGCCATACCTTGTGTGGTGGATCCATCAACAATTGTGATTTTGACTTGAACTCCACCAAGGATTAAAATAGGACCTTCGCTGTATCTTGTTGCCTACCTCTAGGTTTAGGCCTGTAAACCGAAGTTAGAGAATTTTGTATGTTTTACATCTTTTATTATATGTAGTTTTCACCTGTAGTCACCATGTTTTTTTTTTTTTGCCTTTTGACATTGGTAAAAGCGAATTATGTTTCTCGTTTGGGTGAGAATTACCACCCTTATTTATCGTCCTCATTTTTTCTTTCAGTGCTTTGCTTATTGTGCCTGACGTAGTTCTGTCCAAGTCTCTTCTTTAGTTCAGTCACTCCATAAGGAATATTACCAGATGATTTATAATATAAAATCTTCTACAGTATGCATCAACTTCCGCCATCTATATTCCATAAATACATAGGTTATATAGGTTAAACATGACATATAAACTAATCCATAATGGGGTTGAGGAGGCGTTATCGTCTCATTAGAAAGGTTGGCATTTTGTATTTCGCCTGGGAAGCCTGGTCATTAAGGGGTGGATTTGGTGACCGAGACCATTTGACCGTCCCGCATCAGACTGGAATGGTGTAGTGTGGTCTAAGTTAGCCCAAGACAGCTGTTGATTGAGTTATTTTTTGTTATATTAATTTTAAATGATTATATCATTTAAAATATGAGTTTAAATTAAAAAAATTACACCATTATTTATCAAAATTTAAGTTTTTTAAAATAAAATCAAACATATTTTGAGAAATTTAAAAATTTATATTAATTACATGTATATATCTATATATATTAATGAGATTTATGATTTCTAACATCAATTTAGTGTATCATTTTGAAAATATTAGAATTGATTTATATTGAGGCGTGTAATTGTAAATACATAATATTTATTTTAATAAATCATAATATCAAAATTAATAAATTATATCTTCATTTTAGTGTATCATCATACATATAAAAATAAAAGTAATTTAAACAATAATATACTACAAAATAATATTTGACATGTATGAAAAATACATGATTCACCGTAGAAGGTTTAAAATACACCATACAACAATAATAATACATTACAAAATAATAATAATAATTTTTTATTGGTTCTGAAGTTTGTTATCTAATTCACCACTTATTAATTAACGAATCAAAAGATCAATTTTAATGAATCATAATATCAAATTTAATGAATCATATAATCATTTTAGCGTCTCAACGTAAATATATAAAAATAAAAAAATAAACAATAATAAAAACAAAAAAATATTTGGTGTATGAAAAATAGATTATTCACCATATAAGGTTTAAAATACACCATACAACAATAATAATACAATACAAAACAATAATGATTTTTTATCAGTTCCAAAATTTGTAATCTAATTCACCACTTATTAGTTAATGAATAATAATATCAATTTAATGAATCATAATATCAAAATTAATGAATCATATTATCATTTTAGTGTATCATCATACACATGTAAATATAGATTTTTTTTTCGAAGTTGTCAAAACATATCCATGACTGGTCTTGTTTTGAATAGCTTAAATTTAGATGAACTGAGATATATTTTTTTTTTCATTTTGGACTTATATATTAAAAGTTACAACCATTTAAAGTTAATATAGTAAAAAGACAACCCAATCAACAAAACAGTCCAGTCAACAGCTGACTGGGACTACCAAATCACTGTCTCACTCCTACCTCAGGTGCGGGAGCGCTGCACAATCGAATTTACGCCGAGGTATATGGTAACTTCTTTTATGCAACACGAATGGCCGAGGCATATATTTTTCTTTTATAAAGATATCAAATAATTTATCAATTGTACAACACTTTACATGACTATATATACATATATGTGATTATTGTATAATAGAGCATATATTAATTTAAAATACATGCCTTAATCAACTCAATAATATATTTTTTAAATTGCAAATTAAACTTACTAAGCTAATATTTATATTTTTTCTAAATTAAAAAAGTGATATACACCATACACTATGACTCGAAAAGAACCGCCAAGTGAGATATACATAATATAATGAGTATCACCTTTTTTTTAGGAAGAATATCATGTTTTTAAAATAGTGACAAAACGATTATAGAAGTTAGTTTGCATGTTTCTAATCATTAATGAAAGCATTTATAAATTATTAGTGATATACAAAAACTAGATTAATGAATGCATAAAATCGACTCCAACAATTTAGTTAATCGTTTCCAAATGTTTAAAGCTTTCAGGTTTATCAATTAGTCGAGCTCCATAAACTAACAAATTGTAAGAATAATTTTCTTATAGATAATGATTCAATAAGAACTGTCAAAAGAAAAAATATATAACTAATTAATCATCTTTTTTAAAATAGTGATGGAAACGACCATGGAAGGTTGTGTACTTGCTTCTAATCATCAGTGGAAGCGTTTTTAAATTGTCGTCGATACGTAAAAACCAAGGTTAATAAATACGTAAATCAAATCCAACAAGCCAGTTTATTGTTTCAAAACGTTTATAGCCTTCAGGTTTATCAATGAGCCAAGCTCTGTAATTTGTAAACTGACAAATGATAAGAAAATATTTTTATACACAATGATTCGATAAGAACGGTCAAAGAAAAAAATACATAGGATGTCATCTTTTCTATTATAGTGATGAAAACAATTATAAAAGGTTGTGTACATGTTTCTTATCATTAGTGGAAACATTTATAAATTATCGTTCATACGTAAAAACCAAGGTTAATGAATACATAGAATCGACTCCAACAACTTAGTAAATGTTTATAACTTCCAAGTTTATCAATTAGTCAAGCTTTGTAAACTAATAAATGGTAAGAATACATTCTTATATTATTCGATAAGAACGGTCAAAGGAAAAGAAACATAACAGTTAGTGTCATCTTTTCCATTACAATTATTGAATGTTGTGTACATGTATCTAATCATCAGTGGAAACATTTATAAATTATCATGGATACGTACAATGAATACATTAAATCGTCTCCAACAACTAAGTTCATCGTTTCCATGTGTTTATACCTTACATGTTTATCAATCAGACAAGATCTGGAAACAGATAAATGGTAAGAAAATATTCTTATACACAATGATTCAATAAGAATGGCTAAAGGAAAAGGTATATGACAAGTAGTGTCATTTTTTAAAATAGTGATGAAAATGATTATAAAAGGTTGTGTACATGAATCTAATCGTTGGTGAGACGTTTTAAATTATCGTGGATAGGTAAAAACCAAGGTTAAAATGAATACATAAAATCTATTCTAACAACTAAGTTTATCGTTTCCACCATGTTTCTAAAAATCTAACCGCAAAACCAACGCTCATTTTTGTTACTTAAGAAACAAGAAGGTAATATGAGTCGAATATTTCTCCTCTGTAAATACACAAACAAGCATATGAAGCAATCGATACGGTGTCGTTTAACTGGATAAGGCAAGTCCATACCTTCATGTGCCGCTTCAGTCCACTCTCTCGCCTAAAGCCTGAAAGGTAATGGAATGGCGTCTTTTCGACTCTGCGTCAAGCCATATTATACACTTCTAAGCCAATATTTTCTCCTCCGCCTCTAGTCCCACTTTCAGTTTGTTGCAGGAATCCCACATTGGCTGTATGGGCAGTCGATGTGTGGTTCATATAGAATATTGGGCTCTTCATCCCTTGAGCTAGCTTTTGGGGTGGTTCTCCCATGGTTCTTCTGTAGCATTTTCTGTTACATGGGTTGTTTGAGGAACATTCCTGTAACATTGGTATCAGAGCCAGACCTCCTCGGGCCCGGGCCACCATGGGTGGGCGCCGGAGTTGGCTAGACCAACGTGGGCGTTGGTGTCTCGAAGGAGGGGGATCTGTTGCAGGAATCCCACATCGGCTGTATGGGCAGTCGATGTGTGGTTCATATAGAATATTGGGCTCTTCACCCCTTGAGCTAGCTTTTGGGGTGGTTCTCCCATGGTTCTTCTGTAGCATTTTCTGTTACATGGGTTGTTTGAGGAACATTCCTGTAACACAGTTCGAGGGACAAAGCATCGCCCACACTCCACAGAGGAGAAGTCGTTACAATGTGCATTGAGTAAAACTAACCCTTTCTCTCCTCCCAATAATATTGCCCCTTTCTCTACCCATTGCAACAACAACAGAAGAAGACTAGCTTAACCTCCAATAGTATGCCTATTCTAAAGAAGGTTTTCCTCTTCTGATTCCGTCATCATAAGTGAAGGTCTCGCTCCCCTTACTGTTCGTGCCGTTATGTGGAACAATAAGTGTTACAAGACATTCACAGTTACATCTCTAATATAACAAAGGTTACTCAATGTTAAATCGAAATTCTTGTCTATTCACGCGGTTAATTGCAGGTTGATAAAGCAGGTGCTACTGTTTTGTTTGAGAAGATGAACAAGAATTCAAAGTTCAAAACCCAGTTCGTCTTACAAGTCTCAAAGATTTAAGAGATCCATAGTTAGTTGCTGATAACAAATACTTGTGATCTGATGGTAAGAAGCTTGCCGGTAGTCAAACTGCTACTTCCTATCCTGCAAAGAAATTTGGGAAGGCTACAACCAATGGTGACAAGTCACTGGTGGTTCTTGTAGTAGAAATTTCACAAATGAGAAAGCATTGGAATCTCACACCGGCCAAGCACAGTGCCAAGTGAGGGATAGAATTGGAGTCTCTAAGTTTTCCATGGTTTTGGATGTGCTTGTTTTTTTTAGTCATGGAGGGCTAGAATTGCGAGAGGAAAAGGGATGAAATTTTGTTTTAATGCTTGGTTGGTCAGTTGCGTTCTATTCGCTGGTATCTTTATAATTGACAATAAAAAACTTGTGATCCATGACTGTAAGAAGAATAGCTGTGCTCTGTACGCTTTGTTCTATCGGTGTTGTCCATGAATAGCGAAGCTGAACAGAAGAAAGGAAAAAAGAAACCACATATCAATATTAGACGGTTGAGATTAGAGTAAAGAAAGACGCAAGATCTGAATGTTGAAAGTGAACGACAGAGAACATTCTCTGAGAGTTTATTATTGGGAGAGCGATGCTCAACTTAACTAACTGTCGAGAGAACTATTACATTGAGTTTTATATGATAGAAGATCAGAACATACTAGAAGAAATAGAAGAAACGCAGAGTTTAAAGAAACACAATAAAACAAAGGCCGGGATTGCAAAAGAATATTAATAATCAAGGCGCTGGAGACTAAATCCAGGAAACAGAGATAAGTATTGATGTCCTGGAAGAGCTTTGGTTAATGGATCTGCCAGCTGCTGTCGAGAAGGAATATGATTCACACAAATCAACCCTTGTTGTAACTTTTCACGAACATAGTGACAATCTAAATCGATGTGCTTTGTTCGCTCATGAAAAACCGGGTTTCTAGCTATGTAAACCGCAGCCTTGTTATCACAGTGAACAGCAACGGGCTCAATGTGTGCCAAACCCAACTCATGTAGAAGTCTGCTAAGCCAAGCAATTTCGGTAGTGATGCGCCTCAGAGAACGGTATTCAGCCTCAGCTGAAGATAAAGCAACAGTAGTTTGCTTTTTAGATTTCCATGAAAGAGGGCTGCCACCAAGGGTAATGAAAAAACCACAAACAGACCGTCTTGTTGTAGGGCAGGATGCCCAGTCGGCATCACAGTAGCCAATAAGATCTGTTGAGGTTGAATTGTTCAATAGTAAACCATAGCCAAGAGTACCCTTGACATACCTCAGGGTGTGATAAGCTGCCTTGAGATGTAGATCTGTAGGCTTAGTCATAAACTGGCTCAACAGTTGGACCGCAAAGCACAAATCAGGCCGTGTATGCGTCATGTAGTTCAGCTTACCCACAATTTGTCTGTACAAAGTAGGGTCTGATAAGAGAACACCCTGGTCTGGTGCAAGTTTGATACCAGTTTCTATGGGAGCGCGAACTGGCTTCCATTCTGACTTGCCAAATTCAGATAAAGTTTCCATCATAAACTTTCTCTGAGAGACCACATAACCAGTGGCAGTTGGTAAGAACTCCATCCCCAGAAAAAAACCGATCGTGCCAAGGTCTTTAATCTTAAATTGGGAGTCAAGAGCTTCTTTTAAAAAAGAAATCTCTGCTGGACAATTGCCTGTGACCAGAATATCATCAACATATACAATCATATAGGTTGTGTTTTCACCAGAAATTTTAACAAATAACGAATAGTCATTCAGAGACTGTTTATAACCAAGGGTTTTGAGAAAGGCAGACAGACGGGAGTACCACTGTCTAGACGCCTGTTTCAAACCATATAAACTCTTCTGTAACTTGCAAACTCGTGTGTCTCCTGGTGAGAGATACCCTTTGGGAGGCAACATATACACTTCTTCATCTAGTGTGCCGTGAAGAAATGCATTATTAATGTCGAATTGTGAAACAAGCCAGCCTTTCTTTATAGCAATAATAAGAAGTGCTCTGACTGTAGTGAGTTTAACCACGGGAGAAAATGTCTCCTGGTAATCCAACCCTTCCTTCTGAGAAAAACCTTTAGCCACCAGACGAGCTTTAAAACGCTCAACACTCCCATCTGCTTTGAGCTTAACCTTATACACCCACTTGCTTCCGATAGGCTTTTTATGTGTGGGTTTAGGAACGAGCTTCCAAGTGTTATTTAGTTCCAGGGCAGAAAGCTCCTTTTGCATAGCATCGACCCATCGAGCATCTGTGCAAGCCTTCTCATAACAGTTTGGTTCAGTGTAATCCGAAACAGATGGTGAAGTAGATAACACAGATAAGCAGTATGATGGTATAACATCAGTGAGTGTAACCAAGGAAGAAAAGCAAGCATGATTCTGTAAAGCATAGTCAGATAGATAAGATGGTATACTGGTGGTGCGAGTAGATCTTCTGACTGGGTGCAAGTTGGTTGGAGAAATAACAGAAGTATCTCTGTCTGTTTGATCTTGACTTGTAACAGAATCATCTGTATTAAGAAGATCATTATCAGAATCTGTAGTAGTAGCAGGTTGTTGAGCAGCAGGAACAGTAGTTGGAGTAACAGAAGGAGCATGATGATCATCATAGACAGCATACTCAGTCTGTTCAGGAAACAGAAGTTGTTCTTCAGGTCGAATCAAGTGAGAAAGATCCCGCTGAAGATAACTTGGGAGATTTTTGAAAGGGAAAACAGATTCACAAAAGACAACATCTCTATTGATTAGAACCTGTCTTGTCTCCAAGTTTAGCAACTTATATCCTTTCTGATGTGGAGGCTGACCAAGGTAAACACACACTTGAGACCGTGGTGCAAATTTATCACCCTTCTGCCCAACAACGGTAGCATAACAGAGACTACCAAATGACTTCAATAAGTGATAATCAGGTTTTTGCTGAAAAAGAACCTGATAAGGAGATTTCATTTGCAAGACACGAGTTGGCATTCTATTAATAAGGTGCGTAGCATGTAAAACACTGTCACCCCAATAACAGATAGGAAGATTGCTTCTAAACATTAGGGCCCTTGCTGTCTCGAGAAGAAAACGATGTTTCCTTTCTACTTTCCCGTTTTGTTGTGGAGAATATGGACAAGTGACTTGATGTATGATGCCTAGACTGTTAAAGTATGCTTTCCCTTCATTGCTTGAACCCAGCTCTAGAGCATTATCACTGCGAATTATCTTAACAGTAGCATTATACTGATTTTTAACCATGGCAATAAATGATTTAAGAACAGCAAAAGCATCTCCTTTTCGTTTGAGAAGTTGAACCCAAGTACTCCTACTATAATCATCAACAATAGTGAGGAAGTAAACATAACCATCATAAGTTGTTTCCTTAAAGGGTCCCCAAGTATCTATGTGTATTAAATCAAAAACTGCTTCTGATTTAGATACACTATCTGGAAAAGGGAGACGATGTCCTTTTGCTTTTCTACATGAATCACAAACAAAATCTGATAAAAAATCAGATTCCTTTATTAAATTCAGTGTCTTCATCTTTGAAGTTGGCATATGCCCGAGACGGTGATGCCACTCTTCAAAGGTAACACTGCAAGCACGCAATTCTTCAATCTGATGGACTTCCTGAAATCTGGTGCTTCTCCACTGATCCAAGGTCTTTTGTAACAACGCTTTATCCAAAACATATAGACCATGTGTCACATGTCCTATGACATTATGACGAATCAAGGAATGGTCCTGTAAATAGCAAAGATCATCACTGAAACTTATAAGACCTCACAATTCTTTAACTAATTTGCTTACAGAAATCAGATTGAACTGAAATCCTGAAACAAACAAAACATGTTTGAGGTGGAAACCATCTGTTAACTCAACATCTCCTGCAGTTAAAACATCTTGGAAGTGACCATCTGGCATCCTAACACGTCTCTGTTGGATTGCAGGTCCACATTTCGTAAAGAATTTAATATCACAACAGATGTGATCAGTAGCACCAGAATCAAGAATCCACATATTCTTGTATGAAGCATCAGTTTTTAAAGTACTTAGGCAATGAGAGTAATGAACTTCCTCCATACCTGCAAAACTGCAAAGTGCAGTTTCCTCTCTCTTTTCTTTAACAAAATTGGCTGTAAGGAAGTCAAGCTGCTCCTTGCTGAAGCCTAAATTCTGAGGCATACTGATTTCTGCTGACTCTTCCCCTTTGAAATTTTCTGGAGCCACACAAGAATTACTGTAACTTTGATTCTTTTATTCTTGCCATGCTTGAAACCTTTAGGGAATCCATGTTTGGCATAACATGTCTCAATAGCATGACCCTTCTTATTGCAGTAGGAACAGCGGAGATCTCTTCTCCTTTCTGCATCATTTTGCCATCTCATCTCTTGTCCAGGTTTACTTGAGTTATAGGAAAAACTCATTGCCTCTGTATGAGTTTTATCTCCTCCTGTAGAAACTTCTCTTTGCTTTTCCTCTTGGATTAAGATAGAGTAAGTCTGTTCTACACTTGGAAGAGGGGACATCATTAATATGTTGCCGCGAACATGCCTGAAACTATCGTTTAATCCCATCAAAAGCTCCAGCAACTTTTGATTCTGAAAAAGTTTCTCCCATTCCTTTATAAAACCGCAAGAACAGCCTGGTAACTTGCACATTAGCCTAAATTCATTCCACAACCGTTTCATTTTAGTATAGTACTCTGTAACACTCTCGTTCTCCTGTTTCATAGTTGCGATTTCACGCCTGATTTGAAACAGTTGAGCGCCATTAGCTATCTCGTAACGGCTGCAGAGATCGTCCCATAATTCTTTGGCGCTAAGTGCGAACATGACGCTTTGTGCTACCGAAGGTTTCAAAGCGTTCAAGATCCATGATCTGACCAAGCTATCACATCTTTTCCAACTTTTTAATCTTATCTTCACTATCAGTTGGTTTTTCCACATCACCAGTTATGAATCCGATCTTGTTTTTGGATTCGAGAGACAATAACATGATTGTCAGGTATGGAAATTAGATCCAGTGAATTGAGTGGCTATGACCATACCTGGATGATCGCTGGGATGAATGTACAGAGGATCGGACATGTCTGAGTTACTTCCCGCATTTGCAGTCGCAGTCGTCAAGAGCTGCATCAAGTTCTGCAATGTCAGCGGCGTATCTTCTGTCGTCATCGCTCAATCTTCCAGACAGTGAGATCAAGGAAGAAGATGTGCAGGATTGGCCTGCTCTGATACCATAAAGAAAGACGCAAGATCTGAATGTTGAAAGTGAACGACAGAGAACATTCTCTGAGAGTTTATTATTGGGAGAGCGATGCTCAACTTAACTAACTGTTGAGAGAACTATTACATTGAGTTTTATATGATAGAAGATCAGAACATACTAGAAGAAATAGAAGAAACGTAGAGTTTAAAGAAACACAATAACAGAATATGTCAATATAGAGTTTATAAAAATGGACTGACGGTGTGGATTAAATCTGTCAGAGACGGAAATGCACCCTCCGTCACCAAATCCGCACGCATCATTAAGGTACAACCTTGCAGCTTCTTGAACATTCACGACCCTCTTCCCTAAAAAAAATAACATGCACAACTAACTAAACTAATATTTGATTGGCAACATCTCTGTTACAAACATTTTGATCTCAAGACGTGAAAAGTAATTGTTCAAACTATCCTGCCTTTGTATTATCTTGGAGGGTTCCACATTTTACATATGTGAAGTGTAATACATATGACATGCTACACGTATTAATGAGTTATGTTAAACATTATTTACCTCAAACAAAGATTTTGTAATACGTTTGAATTATTAGATATTCATGATGTTATCCTCGCTGTCCCACCAACGACTTCAATGTTATGTCTCTCCAGCTTGATAATGATCTTTTTAATAGAGTAAGCTTTCCAAGTTTGCCCTTCGCTCAAAGTACAAGCTGGTTTAGAATCGTAAATGTTGTGTTTGATGCTAACTTTGGACGTTACGTTTGAAACTACTTTGTAATGTAGATCTATTTTTGTTTTGTTTTGTTTTGTTTTGTTTTGTTTTGTTTTGACAACTAGTCTGATAGCTGGTGAAATAGCTGAGATAATGGATCCAAAATAGTGGCATGCAGGAGAATACAAATTTTGAACCTATGTATGTTAAATTCCTTATGAAGGTAACTGAAATGCTTCATTTTTTTAGAGGGTCACTACACGTAGTCGAGTATCACATTCGCTCAATTGGAAAATGAACATTTTATCCTTGTTTAAAAATGATTGGGAATTTTCACCAGATACCCCTGAGGTTTGACCGAATTTCACCAAATACCCCTACCTTTTCAGAATTACTATGAGATGTCCATGAGATTTGGTTTTTAATACGAGATACCCTTCCGTCTATTTCCTCAATAAACGTCCGTTAACTTTTACAATTTCTTCCCATTTTACCCTTAATCCAATTTTTCATGAGATACCCCTACATATTTGTAACTGCTACTTTCACCAGATACCCCTGCGTGTGAAAGTAGTCGTTACAAATATGTAGGGGTATCTCATGAAAAATCAGATTAAGGGTAAAATGGGAAGAAATTTTAAAAGTTAATGAACGTTTACTGAGGAAATAGATGGAAGGGTATCTCGTATTAAAACCAAATCTCAGGGGTATTTCATAGTAATTCTGAAAAGGTAGGGGTATTTGGTGAAATTCGGTCAACCCTCAGGGGTATCTGGTGAAAATTCCCAAAATGATTTAAAAATTACAGTACTGTACCCAAAACTAGTGACATATAGCGAGCATCACCTCAATTTCACTATATAAGGAGGATGCATATGTTATGAAATCATATTCAAATTCAGAAATTATATAGTAAGAGAGAGAGGAAGAGAGAAAAATGGTTTTGAAAGGTTTAAAGATATTTTTTGAAGGGTGGAGCAAAAAGAAATGAGGAAATAATGAAGGTGACGCTACAAAGATCTTTGACGAACACGTAGATGATCTTAACTTCGACGAGAACAAATGAGTGGCTCATTCAGAGGCATTTTTTATGCATTTGTAGTTCTTTTAAGTTAGATTAGGGTACAAATTTAGAACAAATAAGAATTAAAACAATCAGAAATGTGAAAAAATGACAATATACCCAGAGAGCAGGTGCTGATGCCGACACAATGTGGCCAATGGTAACGCAGGAGGCGTCGACGACCATACCATAGCACTAGCGTTGACGACCACCATTTGGAATGAGCTTTGATGATCACCCACGTCAACAACGATGGTGAAGGGCCGACGTCGGTGCCTACCCTGGGTGGCTATTGTGACACTTTATTACCCTTTTTAGACCGCTTTGAAGATAATTTGAGTTTTTGGTTGATATGTCCATTTTTTGCTTAATTACGCACTTGTACCATTTATGTTGACCATGCTGTGAGCTTTAGTTAATCACACATTATTATGTGTAGTTAAGGGTTAGAACGATGATGGATTCGATCATGAAGAAGTGAGCATAGACACAAGTTATCGTTTTAATACGGGCCAAATATTTACAGACAGAGAAGAGGCAGCTGCTTATGTGATCCATGTTGTTGAGAATAACCGTCTATTTAATCAGACAGACTGTTAGGGATAATGGTGAACTAGTGCTGACGTGCGAGAGGTATGGCAAGAATAGGTCACAAAATAGCCAAGGTGAATCGTCCTCCTCTAGTCAAAGGTGGCAGTGCACTATGAAAAATGCAACTGCCTGTTCCGTATAAGCATCCACGGTGAGCCGGTTGTTGGGTGGTCAAATCTCGTAATATAGCTAATGCTTAACCATGAATTGTCTCGTAATCCTCACTCTTATTTTGTGCGCCCTGACTTCAGTGTGGATGAAAGAGCAAGCATGAAGAGCTTGCTGTTGGGCAAAATCTATATAACTAAATATAAAAATATATGCAAAGAGTAGGCAAGTGCACCTAGTCGATGTAGTACAACAAGTGTCGTATCCCCAAGGAATTAGTTTTATCTCCCTAGTCTCAGTAATTAGTAATTGAAATGAAAATCAGTAAATTGGGGAGTTTAGTCGGTGGTAAGCTTGATTAGGTTGGTTGAGCAATAAAAAAACAAACAATTAAATTAAAGATGATAATTTGTCTATTTGGGTGAAGAAGTACTTTGGGACATTGGTAATCACCTAAACCTCCTAAATATGCTTTTAATCCTACTATACTATAGTTGTCTCATAGAAAACGATTTATAGCCCTCTGAACCTAAGATGAGCCTCTTACTTAGTTAATTTTAACCTTCAAAACCAATTAGGGTTAACCTCACTAAGTAGCATTAAGCACAAGTTCTGAATAAAAGCCTTAAAATCTACCAACTAACCATAGAGATAGAAATTAGGGTTCCTCTCTCAAATTGGTCACAAGCCCTAACTCAAAACCAATTTGTAGAAAGGGCTCACCACAAATGCAATAAAGGATCACTTTTAAAGCATTGAATGATAATTAAGAGAGAAAATAACCATATTATAGCATAGTAAGAGTTACAAGCAAATTTAAAGATTTAAGGTCAAAACCCATCCCAAAGCACAATGAAGTCTATTCAAGCATTGAATGAGAAATAACAACAAAAGAGAGAGAAATAACCATTACTAAGGTAGTTGAGCTTTGATGGAGGTGAGTTGTCTTCTTTCCCCTTCTCTTCTTCTTTGTCACCTCTGCCTGCGTTCTTCCTTGGAGCTGAGCGAGACCGTGAGTTTATAAAAGAATGAGAATGAAAATTCTTAATTCTCATTTTTTAACTGATGTGCAACACGTTTTGTGTGTGGTCCAGGTCTGCGTTCGGCAAAACAACCCGGACCACACTATCGTGGCCAAATCCCATGTGTTGATGCCTAGTTCAGGTCTATTACCCGAACATATACTCGGATCAGAGTGAAAAAGAGGCAAAAACTTCACTGTTGCTCTGGTCGAGTCTTCTTACCCGGACACATACCCGGACCAGGGCGAAAAGGATGCAGAAACTTCAGCACTGCATTGGTCCGGGTCTCTTTATCCAGACACATACCCAGACCAGGGTGAAATAGAGGTAATGATTGGTCATGGTCAGTAACCTAGACAGAGACCCGAACCAGGCCTGAAATGCACCAGAATGAACGTTTTGCTCTCGTTTGATCCCGTTTTGATCTATAATTTCATGGTGCGCATCTCGAAGTCTTGTTCAAGCACTCGAATAGCTCCTTTTCATCGTTTGTTAGTGATCCAATGAACTTTTACCTAATTTATAACGAAAAATGTATAAATTCACTGATAGTCATAAAATGCTCTATAAATTAGTGAAATAAGTTATAACCTAAGTAGGATTCAAGTAAATATAAGCCTTATAAATGCATATTTTCACCACTTATCAACTCCCCCACACTTATCTATTTGCTTGTCCTCAAGTAACACTAGGAACCCACAACAAGAAGAGATATTTAAAGCAAGAAAGTGTTTAGATGACTTCTTGGATTATAGTGAGAAAAATGATGTAAGACCTCACAAGGAGTGCTAACCAACCTAATCATGGTGATATGGGTTTAGGGCAAATATAAAGATAAGAGTTTTAGGGAATGATCTAGACTGCTTCAAAGCTTCAAAGATTTGGAAACTTGGAGAACTTTTACTACCAACATCTCTCAAGAATGGGCATTGAGGATAAAACAAAAGTAGAAATAGATATTTGCATTAGTTTCACTTTTGCAACAAGAGATGAGAAGAAGATATTTAGGCATTTTGCCTTTTCATTCAAGAACACTCAACTCTCATTTTGCTGGTTACCAATGTCTCTTAAGTCCCTTTTTAATCATTTTCACAAGGTAGCACCCCTTAGCAATCCCTGATAAGAAGATAGAAAGAACCCCTAAGCAATAAAAACTCACCAAGACAAGGTCATGTGGTTGCACCGCAAATACATGCTCCTCAAGAGACAATTTTGAAAAAAATTTGGTGAAAAATCCAAGATTTCATAGAAAAACTTGCTTACTATAAATGTAACTCCTAAGTGTAACCAATATATAAGCATACTGAAATTGAGCGGTGCGCAAAAAGAAAAGGTCGCTTCCCCCACATTTCAATGGGAAAATGTCCTCATTGTTCGACGAATAGCTCAGGGAGAAATAAAAGACCTTTTCAAAGCACTAAACATAGAGTTAAATAAAAAAAGGTGAGTATGTTTTGTATTGTATAAAGCTAAAATAAGGGTGAAATTAGTACTCCCCTTATAAGGTGTGAACTGAAGACGGGTTTCCCCCACACTTGCAAGTGTCATGGGTCGTTGAGGCACCGCCTTCGACGTGTGGTAACGAAGGTCCTTGGAGAAATTTTGCCAGAGGTTCCTTTGTAATGTTCTCTAATCCATCCCTTTTTAGAGGGGGTACACCTGTATCCAAAATATTCACAACACAAACACCACCAATATGGGCACAAAAATGGAATCCGGGTTGCCCTTTGTCCTCACTTAGGCCTAAAAGTGGAAGCCTTGTTGTTGTAGTCAGCCCATATATATCCATGCTTCTCTTTATACTCATCTCCGATGTGCGATGAGGGTATCACAATCATAACGTCCATAGGTGGTACATGGTCAATGGGGTGGACGTTGATCGCCTCCGGCTGGTACGCAACCGCTCAGCCGGTGATGGGAATCTCCATGATGTGATATACGTCATAGAGAGTAATTTTCATCTCTCTAAATGACATGTGTAAAGAGTCCATGTCCAACTACCATCTCTTCATGAACGCGAAAAATGAGCTCAAAGTCAAAGCTACCATGCGCAATATGGGCCAGATGCCCAAGACCACTTCTCTTCACCACTTGACTCCTGGTGTCTCAACTAGGATGAAATCCACTGATCCAGCATCTTGGTCTTAGACTTGAAGCTAAGGATCCCCTTCTCCTGTTCAATTTTTTTAACAAATGTCACAACTATATGACGTTTCCTAAGCAAACTTAAGTTAGAAAATAAGTACAAAAAATAAGAACTTACCATTCCCTGCCACACATCAAGCGCGACGTGACCTTCGAAGCTAAGGATCAGGGTCATAATCCGAGGACATTCGGGGACAAGAGTCCCATCGAGCAACCAATTGTCTGGGACCTTCTCGATAGGCTGCTGATTTAGATCCGCCTTGACTCTCTAAGCTCGAGTTATAGTTGTCCGACCCAGGACTGAAAGAAGAAGAAGCCATTTGGCTTAGTCCAACGACAGGTCATGAAGGCCCCTCACTATTGGTTCTCACCACAATAGTGTCGTCGCCGACCACCGAGTCAGCAACCTGGTTACAAGAGTTGGGTTGCGGTGTAATGAGCTGCTGCTACTGCTCCTTCAAAAACCTCTAACGTGCCTGCTTCTCAACTACTCGCCAAAGCTTCTCAGCCACACGCCTCCTAGCCGAGGCGTGGGCGTACTACGCACACCTCTTATCTCCAACTGTAGGGAAAATAGGGGCGGGCGCGATGACGCCTCACCTGGGCCAAATGAGCTACTGCCCCTACCCATGAAACCAAAAAATTCCTTACCCTTCATTTGTTGTGTTGTGTTCAATGTTAGTCAAAATGTGTTGAAAGTTAGTCAAAACCAATCAAAGTTAGTCGATACCAGTAAAATGCATATCATTGTTGATCAATTGCAGTTAGAATCAATCAATCAAAACAGATTCAAACTAATCAAAACCGTCAGACAACTCATAGATAGGTCAAAACACCTCTAAAACATCGAAAATAGGTCAAAACATCACAAAAACGGGTCAAAATGCACTATATGCTCACGACACCGCCGTCTTCAAGCTACAGACATCAATGCCACCACGAAGCCTTCACGTTGCTGCCACCTTCAAGCCACCCGCGTCGACACCTTCTATTAAGCCTTCACGTCGACACTCATTGTAAACGACCATCATCGACACCTACCTACGTCGGTGCCTAGTCTTCTATGTGGGCGTCGACGCTCACTTTTGGGACCCAATTTTGATTGATCTTTCTCCATTTCCATTCTACTACGAGTCTAATTATACTGAAAACCTGTAAATTAGGAGAGTAAAAATACCTAAACAAGAAGATCTGAACTGATTAATTGGAACTCGAACTTCCGCTCCCGTCCCGCTTCTAGAAAGATGTTAGAGAATTCTAGTGAAATAGAGAGTTTTGAGAATTTGAAATGAGGTAGAGAGATACTACAGGTTGTAAGGGAAACATCATAAAAGTTCTAAATTCCAACTGCGCGAAGTGAAAACTCAATTGAGCATACGAGTTCAGTTATTTTAATGTCAAAATTGTTTATTAAAATTAAAGAGTAAATTACTCAGAACCCCCTCAAGGATTTAGGATATTACAATGAACCCCCTTGTGTTTATCATAATTACTGGTAACCACCTCGAGGTTAAGGTATATTTGACTACGAGCCCTCAAACTATATCTTTGTTAGTAGAAAGTTAACTACACGTTGACCTATCAGCTTAATCACATTAATAATGTTAGATTGGACAAAAAGCACTACTTAATATGTATTGTTATTTTCCTAAAAATATCAACCTAGCCTTAAAAATGCATCTAAAGTGGGATGAGAGAGAGTTAGACAATGTTAATTAAGCAGTTTTGTTGTCCAGCCTGTATTATTAAGAGTAAATTACTCAGAACCCCCTTGAGGATTTGAGATATTACAGTTAACCCCCTTGTGTTTATCATAATTATTGGTAACCCCACCTCAAGGTTAAGGTATCTTTGACTATGAGCCCCCAAACTATAACTCAGTTATTAGAAAGTTAACTACGTGTTGCTCTATCAACTTAAACAAAACTGCTTAATCAACATTGTCTAACTCTCTCTCATCCCACTTTAGATGCATTTTTAAGGCTAGGTTGATATTATTAGGAAAATAACAATACATATTAAATAGTGCTTTTTGTCCGATCTAACATTATTAATGTGATTAAGCTGATAGGTCAACGCGTAGTTAACTTCCTACTAACAAAGATATAGTTTGAGGGCTCGTAGTCAAATATACCTTAACCTCGAGGTGGTTACCAGTAATTATGATAAACACAAGGGGGTTCACTGTAATATCCTAAATCCTTGAGGGGGTTATGAGTAATTTACTCTATTATTAATGTGATTAAGTTGATAGATCAACACGTAGTTAACTTTCTAATAACTGAGTTATAGTTTGGGGGCTCATAGTCAAAGATACCTTAACCTTGAGGTGGTTACCAATAATTATGATAAACACAAGGGGGTTAACTGTAATATCTCAAATCCTCAAGGGGGTTCTGAGTAATTTACTCAAAATTAAATGATGAGTTACAAATTCTCCTGAAGCTTTCCCATAAATAAAGAAGGTGCTATGGATGTTTTGTTCATACTCTAGGAAGTTGAAAATATGGCATGTGAAGACCTCTGCAATATGAAGAGTCTTTAGTCATTTCAATATATTTTATCAGCATGTATGCTTTGTATTTTATGGTTATTTAACAGTTGTTAATGAACCATAATGTAACCTTTTAATGACCTTTTAGGGATTATTCTTCAGGTTATTTAAGTAGGTAGTGAATTAGTTCATCCTAGGCTACAAAAAGGTTGAGACTTCTGTAGCAGAAATATGTGTTACTATACTTCTACCTAGGCAGTGTACCTATCGTTTTGCGGAATAGTGAATTGAGTGGGGGTTGTCGAACTCAAGGACCTCGTTCAATTAATTGACAATTTATTAACTAATTGAGAAAACTTAACTAAGAAAACAGGAAACGTCACTTTTTCAGGTTTTGCTTAATTAATCTTATCGTAACCAAATTAACAAAAAGAAATAAAACAATTAACAAACAATAACTGAAATAAAAATGAAAATTAAATATGATTAATATGATAAATAAAAGGCGCTCCCCGGGTTGTTCTGCTAACCTATTTCTTCAAATCCTATTGAATAACAATTTCACTAACATTGCAATAAACTCAGGAACTATAAATAATTCACCGACCGGGTCATGTACAATGAATTCTAATTGACTGGAAGAACTAGCAGCAGGCTAATGCTCTAATTCGGAAACAAATCAATCGCTTTAAGAACAGTTCCTTTTGGAGACGGTTTAACCTATAGGCGGGGTCATGCTTCTAGTCGTTAATCCGGTTTAACTTCCTATGTCTTGTTAACTAATCTCAGCACTGCATTTTAATTAGAAAACTACAAATATTGCTTTAATAATTGATCAGCGAATTAAAGTGCATGAAGAACAGGAATTAAACTATTGCATTAAATAAAAGTAGTGAAATACTTACATGATAAAATTCTACGAAATAGGTTCGCTTCCCCAACCTGGGGAACTAAAGCAACTACTCACTCATGGATTCGGAAACGAAAACAAACATTGAAATGAACATAAAATAACACATAACGAATAAAAGTGTAACGAGTAACAATAAAGTAAACAAATGAACTCAGTTTACTAATGCCCTTAGTTAGTCCCGGTGTTACTCGGTTCCTCTGAGTTGCTCGCACCGAATATTTCCTTGCGCTTGCTTCTGCTGCACTTCCCTGCTCCTCGGTTCAGTGCTAGTGTCGAACTGGATGAATGGGGAATATGGGTGAGCGAGGTGGTTCGGTGAATGCAAGTGGAGATGGTGGCGATGGTCTGGTACGGTGGGGGTGGATGGATGAATATATACGAGGTTAATTGGCAAGTCAAACGATTTGGCTGGACGAATGATTTTGTGAGGCGAATGGTGAATGTGGTGATGATGGAAGTCAGGAACAGCCAGCCCCCTTGCGGCGCTACCAATTTCTTCCTTTTTATAATAGTCACATTGAATGAGATAAAAATCTCATTAGCGTGAGTGCATGGATAGCTGTGTATCTTCATAAAATATTTATCTCCAACTTGATAAAACGCGGCGGCACATGTGCATGGCTTTCCTGTTCGTGAATGTACAAATCACATTCAATTTGTTAGCCTAGTAAGCAGCCCATCACGTAAAAATTGTAGTGCTCCCTTTAATTCCAAAGCTGCAGTTTCTTTTTTTATTAATCAAATGCCATGAATGAGATTGTCTAACTTCCGGGCATAGATAATAGTATATGAATCCTTATAAGAAATTTGAGACTTTTCCTGTATTTCATAAATAAAATATATCAGCTCTCATCTAAATATAAATATTTGAAAAACATAAGATAAGTGTGAAATATAAGCCAATTCATTACGAATATTAAATCAAATAACCCATAAAAGTATATATATATTTCACGCTTATCAACTTCATGGTTCAAAGCTCAGTATTTCAAGATGCAAGGGATACATAGTAGCATAGCTTGATGAGGTGAAAGATGAGAATACCATGAAGGAATTTTGGGATAAACTCAAGCTACCTACATGACATAAAGTGTCACGAACAAGATTATCGAATGAATGAAGGATACAACCTAAGTGAACACATCGATGAGTGTATGTTCATCATGCTAAAGCTAAAGAAACATAATGAGGTGTTGAGGATGATTTTTGGGCATGTTTCTTGCTTCGCTCTTTGTCACCCTTGTATAAGCACATTAAAGAGTAATCCCTGTGCTCTGTAAGACAGTTGACCACCTAATCTTCAAGAAGCCAATGGATCATCGGCCCAAAAGTGAATCATCATCAGGTGATGGATATGCTCTAACTACTCATGGTGGAAAGAAGAAAGGAAAGGGTATATGTGCAAGATGAAGTGCTATAATTGTCATGATGAAAGAAATTATAATTGTAAGGGCCCATCACTGGAAGATGACAAGGAAAACCACAAAACATGTAATGATAGGTGTGTGGAAGATACTAGAGTAATGATTATTGGAATGACCCCTTTGACCCTTAATGAATTTTGGATTCAGGTTGTATTTATCATATTTGTTGTGATCACTCCATGTAATTTTTTTACTACAAACCCATTAGTGGAGAATGGTGTTCGCGTACGGAACAATGAGCCTTATACGGTTTTTTGGCCTAGGGTGATCAAGCTAAGAATATATGATGAATAAACGTGTTGTCTCAAAAGTGTGAGACACTTTCCCATAATGTCATGGAATATTTTGTCATATGTGTCTTGGATGTTGAAGGTATGGAATTTTTAGGAATGGATGAATGATGGTAGTTTGAGACAAGAATATAGTAGTAGAAAGTGATTTTAAGGATCAGGTTGTATAGGTTAGAAGCTTAAATAAAATACATCATGACCGCTTCCAATACTTGAGTTATTGAGCATGTTTGACTCGATTGAAGAAGAGTGAATGTTAGTTACGTCTTGGTGATAGGGAAGGATTAATCATTAAGTGGGGGGGATTGTTAAGATAATGACTCAATCTGTTAAGTTTCTCGTTAGGTTAATTGAACCATATCATTTTTCAATTGTTAAGTTGCTCATACGAATTACAAAATGTGAGTTACGAATTCCCGTGAAGTTTTCCTATACAAAAAGAAGATGTTAATGGGGAGTTTTGAAGAGTTTATAATCCTTGAATGTTGAAAATAAGGTTTGTTATGAGCTCTGCAATATGAAAGAGTTTTTGGTCATTCAACATGTTGTTACTAGCTTAAATGCTTTGTATTTCATGGTTATTATGGGGTGTTAATGAACCCTGAGGTTATACTTCATGTAAAGTTTTTAAGGCATTTATGTAGCATTTTTATGGCATTAAGGGGTTACGTTTCAGGTTATTCAAGTGGGTAGTAAAGGGGTTCATCAAAGGCTACAAAAGTGTTAAGACTGTGGTTCAAGCGTAGTATCCCAAGATACAAAGGATATAGTAGCATAGGTTGGGGTTTGAGTAACATCTCTTAAGGTCCTCTTGTAATTGTTAGAGTATAATTTTGATGTAGGATTAAATTAACTCCTTTAGATGTGTGTGGACTATGGTTTTGAGTTGAAGATTATGAATGAACAAGATGCACAAAGATTTACGTGGTTTGACCATAAATGATCTAGTCCAAGAGAGTGACAGAGGTTTTTAATAAGATTAAGAGAATACAAATGAAAAGAGAGAGTATTAATGTATGCGTGGAAAATAAATGAGATATTGATTGTTATTTATAGAGAAAGAGGCAGATGACCCTGCTCATTGCTCATCTGTTGGTTGGGCTGGTGATGCGGGCTACCTCCTCATAGTGTAGGGATGACATCACTCGGGATCAGAAACAAAGCTTTCTTCTCTTGTCGGGGTGCCCGCTAATTATAAAAATAATATCAATCTTGGGATATTTAATGATGTGTCAAGCAGATATGCAAGTGATAATGATGAGTTATTCGACGAGACTGATGGGACAGGATGTCAGCTCCGCACATTCTAGGTCATGAGTGCTCTATGTAGTAGAGCTGGGGTTATTGCAACTGGAAGCAGGCCAGGGTAACTGGTCGGGGTCTGCAACCCAGCTGGTTCTGGCCGGTTAATATCAATTTTGGCTTCCACTGTGAGACCGGGGATTCTAGTGGGGAAACTCAGCTTCTTGGGCTCGAAGGCTGGCCATCTTGTTCCCCAATTGTTGGATCGTCATTTAGGGCACCTATTTAGAAGTATGAATGTGTGATTAGTATCTCTTAATGACATGGTTAAGGTGAGGTTAATTATACCATACCAACAGTAATATTCTGAAACTTAGCAATCTTCATGTTCTTTTTCTCTTGTGAACTAAACTTTGGGTCTAACCACATAAACATCTTGTGTCACTTTCTTTTACCTTCATGTGAATTTACCTTGTAAAATCCACATTGGTCCTTACACTTCTCAATCGGTAAGAGGGAAACATATACTTATATTCTACATATTTGTAAGAACTCACATTACCTTCTATAAAAGGAGTATGTTAGAACTAGTGATTCCAAATGTAACAACCTAGTTTCAAGTCGCTGGTAGATAATGTCCGCTTTGACCAAAGTCTCACGTTTTGTTTCTGAGGGTCAACCAGGTACACCTCTCAAAACATGTTTACCATGAATGAGTATCCACATTCTTATAAGAAGTGTTTTGTTCGTCTCTCCAACCGATGTGGGAGTTGTTCATGGCACATCACTTACCTCCCTTGAGGAAGCCTAGCAATCCTGCAGGTCACCGGCACATTGATCCGACCACCGCCTCTGATACCATATGTTGAAATGCCACGAGGCTCCCACATAGGTTGGAGGGGCGAACAAATCACTCCTTATAAGGGTGTGGATACTCCTCCGTGGTGGACTCGTTTTGAGCGGTGTACCTGGTTCATCCTCAGAAACCTAACCATGAGACTGCAGTAAAAGCAAACAATATCTACCAACGACTTGAAACTAGGCTGTTACACCAAACTAACATTAACAGAAGATGGCAAACAATAAGGCACATCCATAAATGTGGTTCATTCCACACTCAAATAATCGAAAAACCAGTTATTGCAAATGGGTCTACAAGATCAAGCATATTTAGTAGATGATCTAGTAGCAATAATCAAGTTCACAATCCTAAGAGCTTTATTGGTGGTTCTTGTAAATAAGACATAATGACTTTATTAACTCAATGTGAACAATGCATTCTTGACAATGATATATGAAGTTCACAAGTTTAAGGAAGTATACTATGGTCTTAGGCAGTTACCTAGAGAACAATATACAAAACTGCATATTTATATCACAGACATGGGACAAGTTTTATCAAATAGTGATCATTCATTATTAATCAAAGAAAGAGATACATGCAACACATTTCTCGGTGTTAATGCGGATGATATAATCCTCACATGGACCATGATTAAATTAGAAATATCAAGAAAGAGATGGAAGTTAATTTAAGATCATAGATTTAAAATATTTTAAGGATTACAACACACCTTAAGGTGCCACCTCTTTGTAAATGTTATTATGCAGTTTTTTTGTATCAAGTGTCGGTGACTTAATCGGTAGTGGAAGGAGTTGAGAGATATCTTTGAATCAAAGATTTTGGGTTTGAAATTCACACAATAATATATATATATATAGTGATTTTCGTATCCCTTGTTCGTTTGATATTCATTGGAACTTATGTTTAAAGTTCTTCTTCTAAGCCTTTAAAATTGTTCAGTGGTGAAGCGGTGATTTACTTTCTAAGATTTAAGGTTCGTTTGTTTTGGGGTAATCAGGAAATATTATCGGAATGATTCTGTTTCTTGCTATGTGTTTAGTCATTTTTTTCTTATTTTCAGGAATGGGAAAGGGAATGGGATTACTTTAAATCCCTCTAAGTTAATTATCCACCCCTATTAGGGTAGGAAATGAGATTCCATTCCGTTGTACACTCTGGCCAGTGACATATGGTCATTGATTGATGACCAATAACCATTGACCGGTAGATGTTGACTGGCCATTAAAGGTTGTTGACCGACAGCCGATGGTTGTTGACCATTAACTGGTAGTTACCGGTTATTCATTTCAATTTCCCCAACACAAACAAACACCGACTTGAGGTACCCCACATGGGGGTTAAAAAAGGCAGTTTTTCTGGACGAAAATTGTCTTGCGATTGCATATACGTTACCCAAGGATACGAGGTAAATGATCTTCCACCATTCTGCCAGTAGGTATACTTGGTGTTAGGAAAATAAAAGAAAATTCATTTTCATTCCCCTCCACTCCCTTTCCTGATTACATTATGTTCCCCCCGCTCAATACAAACGCCCTTTGTACTTTCCATTGCCATAGGTTTTGCCAACTTGACAATTGGTGTTTATAATTTTGTCTTTGCATTCGCGTTGATTATATTAAATGTGTGATAGTAACATTCTACATGATTTATTTTCATGGTAATATTGGTGGGAAAACTTAGGATATGACCGGAACTTTGATTAAGAATTACCAAAGGAATTCAATAGTAAAATCTAAAGTTGAAGACAAATGAAGGGAAACCCTTGAACAATCCATTTCCTTTTAAAAAGTTACTTGGAAAAGTAAATCATTGCTCATATTAGGAAAAATTTCAACTTCATTGCACAGTTAGTCAGCTTATGCAAATACCTACAAAGATTCACAAGACAATAATACACACATATCATTGAGTAACGAGGGTGACATCAGGCTAGTAGCTTATTATGATCTAGACTGAGTATGATGTTCTAATACTAGAACATCAATTAATGGATATATCATATCGTTGGGAGAAGCGGTAGTCATATGGGAGTCAAAGAAAAAATGTAGATTCCCCAATGATTAACATAAGTAATAAGCATTATTCAACTCATGCATAGTGTTGGTACGGTGTAATTAGCCTCATCCTAACCATGTCATTAAAAGAATTAGTAACACTTCTACATCTCTAAACATGTACCTTGATTAGGAGCCAACAAGTAGGACGTAAGGTAGCCGGCCTCCAAGCATTAAGACTAGGAATTCGGGCCTTTCATAGCCCCAACCCCGGTCTCACGACTAAGGTTAAGCCCAAGTTTTAGCCGCCAAGATCCAACCAAGCTGCACCGGCGGACACCCCAATCGACCCTCCCGGCCAGCTCCCCCGACCAACTTTGATGGCTCTGACATATAGAGCACTTATACACTTCATTAAATGCCCCAAAATTGATGTGTCCTTCTTGACAGATAGCGAGCAGCCATGAAGCTTTGTCTCTGATAGGACTACCTGGATGACGTCAACCCTACTTCCCGTATATAGCCCATGTCACCACCCGACTTGAAAACAAGTAACGAGATGGCATAGTGAGGCGGTCTGTCTGTCTCTTTCCCTATAAATAGCAATCAATGCCTCATTTATTAAAGGACACACACATCTACAAGACACATAATTGCTCTCTCTCCTCTCCTTTCCTGTATTCTAAAAAATCAGAGTGAAACCTCTGTCAACCCTCTACAAGACACATAAAATCAGACACGTAAATCCTTTAGCATAGATATAGTCCACAATACAAAGAGATAATCTAAACCTATAGCACATATTACTCTAACACATAGAAATATGGTTAGTTAGCCTACAATCTATACATATTTAGGGGATAGGAACCAAAGTAGTCAAACTAAAACTGGTGAAACCGAATCGAATGATGATTGACAGTAAAATTACAAAGCTATAGTGCATATAGTAGTTTTAAAACGAACCAAGATTTATTATCATAAAACAAAACTACATGACAAGTACCACCCTCGCAACTTATAGATATTTACCAATAGAGAACTCTCCCTTTTTAACTTTTAAGCCAGTGAAAATTCACAATATAGCTTAATTAAAAAAGTTTCATAATTCACTATATAATCCGATTTCAAAACTTGTTCTTAATATACCCCTAAAAGTTTCAAAATTCACAATTGAGCTCGTTTGGGGACAGCTTCCAGCAGCAGACAGATTCTCAATTTTTAAAATCAGCAGGGTTCCACCAAACACCCAAAACCAGTAGCTGACAGCTTCTGCAAAATCATCAGCTAACAACTTCTCAATTTTCAGCAGCAGGACCTAATAATTGTCTCCGTGTTTTTAAAACCATCAGCACACGTTCCACCAAACACTAAAACTAGCAGCTGACAGCTTCTATAAAACCATCAGCATACAACTTCTCAATTTCCAGCAGCATAACCCAACAGCAGCCCCCAGCAGCTGTCCCCAAACGAACCCAATATACCCATACCCCCTCTGTTCAACAATATCTGTCATTTTAGAAACTTGCACACTTATTAAGAAAATTAGAAAAATAACGCATGTATCCCTACTTTCTACTTTTCCATCTAGATAATAATTGCTTTTGTGTTGAATAGTAGGGTTAAAAGTGAAAAAAAGTGTGTCAAAAAACTAGAATGGCATACCACAATCAATTCTTAAAACGATAGATATTAATTAACGGAGGGAATACTTTTTTATTTAGGATCATTTAATAAAATTGTAAAAAAAATACTACATAAGTATAAATAACTACAAAAAATATTTTAAAAAGTAATAAATTCATAAAAGTAAATCACTATAATATATAAAAGGGAAATTTCATGAAATACCACTATATTTTGACTAGTTCATCAAATTTCATATATATACAAAACTGAAATAAAATTAATACTTATTAAATATTAAACATACACAGAAATTTTAACAAATTAAACTTTTTTTCATCTCATTGTTTTTTACCTTCTTCAACTATTTATCAGCTTCTTCATTAACATATTTGTAGTTATGATTAACTAATGACTAAATATTATATAATTGAAATAAAGTTAAGCTATCTTTCTTCTCATTCTTCTATACCTTCCTCGATATGTTGCTTCCTCTTTTCGTTCATTTAAAAAACCATCAGTTCGTATAGGCTCATCTGAACACATTCGATATAGAGGAGGTTATGGTCCCCTGAAAATTTGAAACTGATTTATATTCGAGCCAGGACATGGGGTCTGCTCGAATCGAGGGCACAAGTCACATGAATAGAGAAGCATTCACATTACAGGTGTTCAATTTAAATACAACTACAGCAAGCAAGACTGCAACCTTTGCGAGCAGTTCCACACCAAAAGTCCGAAGAGGAAGACAACCAAAGGTCAAAGACATACAAGGCAATCAGGACAAAACAAGCCAAGCCAAAACTGAACAGAAACCAAACAAAAGGAATATGGGTTAGGGTCTGGACAGTTGAGGTCCCTGATTTTTCTGGATTGAATCTAGTCCTTTAGATCTAGAGGCAAGTAATCTAATGGCTAAAATTATGTAGCTATTTTTCTGACATTTTTATTTTTTTTAAATGATAAAGCAACATCAATTAAAGCCCAGCAGACCTATTTTACAGGGCCTATGACACCTATATTATAGATTATAACAATCGCTAGACTCTTAGAATTCCCTAAACAACTACCAAAATTACCAAAACCAGTTTTTCTACCTTCATTTTGTTGCCGGTCATCTCTTCCCCCATTCTCTCACAATTTTTTTTTGAAAGCACGTCATTCCCTCTCATATTCATTCACCAACGTACACATAATTCAATTACCTCAAAACAATTAACTACTCATCCTTCAACTTCTACGATATTTGCGTTATCGCCTGCACTAATCGTTGACGTCGTAGAAGGGAAACCACCGCTTTCAAAATTTGTTCGACGACGTCAAACAACCAGGTATTTCATCTTTATTTACTAAGCTCTCACTCATCTTGTCTGATCTTGCTCTTCCATTCATTCTCTCTACACTTTCTGATTTTTCTCTCTCACCATTTTTTGCTCTTTCAAGGTTTTCTTCATTCTCAGTAATGGTGGCCACGGGTCCGGTTCCACCGGTTCCGGTTCCGGTTCCGGAAAATGTGTATTCGTATTCGGAACCGGTCTGGGTGGTTCTGGTTCCGGTTCCGGTTCTGAAATCTGGATTCGCTTCGGATTCGGTCAAAAAACCGGTTCCGGTTTCGGTTCCGGTTCTGATCGGTTCCGACCGGTTCCGGAGCGGTTCCAGAAAGATTCGATCGGCTCCAGTTGCTTCGTTTTAGCTCCGATTTGAGATCCGTTTGAGCGCACACGTTGCTCTTTTCATCCACTTTACTCCTAGATAGGTTATTCTTCAAGTTTATAATCTTAAATGTGTAAGAAACAAAGACTTAGGAAATTTTATTGAATTTACAAAAAATAAGGAACAAAGAGAATTTTATTATATGATTCACTGCCTCATTAAAAGCTTATTAGGTAAAAACCCTTTGAGAAAACCTTAATAAGGAAAAAGAGTACAGCTACTAAGAGGTTACATGATTTCAATTTGCAAGTCTTAAAAAAAAGATTACATGGAAAGAAAGTAATACTAAATTACTAATACATTCTAAAATATTAGAAGATAGAAGTCCTAAGTGGTGTTATCCCCATTCATCTCATATCAATCATGATGTTGGCCTTCATATTGCAATGCGCGTGCTTGGGATCTAACGACTATTTTCTTCAGAGGAGCGCGCGCCCGAGACCCAAAACGACGTCATTTTGGCCCGATTCCAACAGTAACTTCAACCGGTTCCGGGGAGGTTCCGGTTCCGGTTCCACCGGTTGCGGTTCCGGTTCCCGGTTCCGAATCCGACGACGGTTCCAAGCGGTTCCAGCCGGTTCCGAGCGGTTCCGGTTCCGGTTCGGGCCCGGTTCGGGCCCGAATCTTAAAACATGTATTCGTATTCGGAACCGGCTGAGGCGGTTCGGTTCCGGTTCCGATTCCCACCGGTTCCCGGCCGGTTCCGGTTCCAATCGGTTCCGGGTAGAACCGCCGGTTCCGGGTAGAACCGGACCCGATGGCCACCATTAATTCTCAGTCATTTTGCTCTTTCAAGGTTTTCTTCATTCTCACTTATTTTGCTCTCTCATCCATTCTCTCAACTCATTCGCTGGTAACTATGTCCAGTTTTCTTCACCAATAAAAACAATGGAGTTGGAACGGCACATTGGTAAAACTAAATCAAAGAGAAAAACAACGGTGAGTTTGTTCTCATACTAAAATGAGCATATTTTTGTTTTGATAAAATATTCCACTTTTTTAAGTTAAGTATTCGATTTTTTTATAAATTAAGTGTTTGACTGCTTAGATATTAAGAATACAAACCGACAGAAATAAAGTACTCGACGGTATATATACTAAGTACACGAAGCAATATAAATAAAGTATTCGAGTGTTTATATATGAATATATATAACGTATTCGACTGTTTTTTAAAAAATTAAGTATTTGACTGTTTTGGTATCAATAAAGTATACAACTGTTTAGACATTAAGTGTAAAATATATATAATAAAGTATTCGACTGTGTAGATACTAAGTATTCAAATATATAGAAATAAATTATTCGACTGTTTAGATACTAAGTATGCAAATCTATAGAAATAGAGTATTCGACTGTTTAGATACTAAGTATGCAAATCTATAGAAATAAAGTATTTGACTGTTTAGATACTAAGTATAAATAAAGTATACGAATGTGATAGTGTTAAGTATAAGAATATTTACAAATTAAGTATACTAATGTGATAGTGTTAAGTATACAAATTCTCACAAATTAAGTATACGAATATACATGTATTTGACTGACTATATATATATATATATAGTTACTAATTAGAATACTTTTTTTTATATACTATTGTTTTTTGTAACAGTTGGCACAAGAAAATGACCCGAAGTCGTTTATGTCAGCTTATCAAGGTTCAACTGCTTGTCTCATTGACTTAATCTAGGGACTGAAGAGTGATCCTATGAGGTTGCTAAAGGAACAAGCTCTAGAAAAGGATGGGTTTGGTGGTCCTGCGAGAAAGCATTGCAAATTAAGTATACGAAAATAGCGTTTGATTGTAGTTAAAAAGGCTGGGTTTGGTGGTCCTACGAGAAAGCTTTACAAATTAAGTATACAAATATAAAGTGTTTGAATGTAGTTATATAAAGTGTATGAATGTTGGTTCATCTAGTATACGAATATTCATATTTCAAGTATATGAATATTGATATAGAAGTATATAATTGTATACTTAAGTTTCTTTAAACAAAAACTAAGGTATTAGCATTATTGTATAATAAGTATGATCGTTACTAAAAATAGTGTTTGACTGATTAGATCATTAGTATACAAATTTGTGATAGTGGTAAGTATACAAATGTTTACAAAGTAAGTATATGAATGTAATAGTGTGAAGTATACGAATGTAATAGTGTGAAGTATATGAATGTAATAGTGGGAAGTATACGAATGTAATAGTGTGAAGTATACGAATGTAATAGTATGAAGTATACGAATGTAATAGTGGGAAGTATACGATGTTTACAAATTAAGTATACAGATGTGATAGTGTTAAGTATACGAATGTTTACAAATTAAGTATACCAATATGTTGAAGCATTGATGTCTTCTACGCTCATATAACAATATGTTTAAACATTTGTACATTTAACTTATAAATATAGTTATAGTTAAAGTATTGGTATACTTAATATGTAAATATATGTATACTTAACACTTTCGCATTCGTATCTTTACGATATCCTTATTCATATACTTATGTACACTATGCAGTCGGTTACTTTAAGTATATGTCCTTTACTCGAATACTTAACATATAGTCAGTCGTTTGCTTAAGTAATCCATACAATGTAGGTATGATACCAAGAATCAAGAAAAATACTATATCATGCGTAAATGGTGGTGAAGTGGAACGAGGAAGAAGAAGTTAACTTGTATTAAGTAATTCTGGTATGCTATGTGAGAAACACACACACATATATATATATAATGTTTATTATTGTTTTGACTATTCATCTACCAATTCCTCAGTTCAGTTTTATGTCCAGTGGTAAATGAAGAAATATCGACTCTATTGTTAACGTATACTATAAAAAAACCTTACTCGAACACTAGTCTGTGTTAAATTCGTTTCAAATACTAAGTGAGTTCTACTTAAATTACCATGTACACTTATAATCATATAACAGATATTGGAAGTATTAAACTACCCCATAATTATTACTCTGCAACATTGAAAAACATTAAAAGATGTAAATATATTAAAAAATTTATCACAAAAATACATATTTAGTTTTTCAAAATATACACACTCAAATACTAAATCAGTAGTATATCAAATACTTATAACAATATATTCAATTACGAACGCCTTCTAAGCTATATACCAGATATCACTTGACTATTAAGCTACCATCATTATTACTTCTGCGATATTGGAAAATGTGAAAAAATTTAAATATAACAAATTTTTTATGTCAGAAGTGTCTTTTTAGTTTTTCAAAACATATACACTAAAATATTAAATCAGTACTAGTTCAAGTACTCATAACAATACCTTTAAACACTAACATGTTCTACACTCATATACCAGATATCGGGTGACTGTTAAGCTACCACATAATGATTTCTTCTGCGATATTGAAAAACGTGAAAAATTTTAATATAATAATTTTTTGATCTCATAAATAACTTTTTAGTTTCCCAAAATGTATACATGAAATACTAAATCAGTATTTCAATTACAAATAACAATATGTTGAATTACTACCTTCCTTTACAATCATATACCAAATATCCCATGACTGTTAAACTACCCTATAATTATTACTTCTATACTATTGAAAAACGTGAAAAGATTTAAATATAGTTTAAAATTTATGACAAAAATACATTTTTAGCTTTTCAATATACCAATCATTACCAAATAATTAAAACAACTAATCATTTATATACTAAAAAAAGCTGAACTCGTTCGCTAAGTCGGGTTTTCACTTCGCACAGTCAGAAATTCAAAAACTTTACGATTTTGCCCTTACCCTTAAACTCTCCTATATATACACCTTTACCCTCTATTTATCTCTCCACAAAATTTCAAACTCTCTATCTCTCTAGAATTCTCATTGACTTCTCTCTAGAAGCGGTAACCGGAGCGGGAGCGGGAGCGGGAACGGGAGCGGGAGGAAAGCCGGTGCTCAAGTCATCATTCTGTTAGTACGATCGGCAAAATCAGGTTATTTTCTGTCATAATTTACAGTTTTTTAGCGTAGAATAGCAGTAAAAGTAGCAAAAGTAGCAGAAAACAGTAGACGAATTCGGAAACGGGGGAGGAAGAACAGCCGGCGCAGGCGCCGGCAACATGGTGCGCGCGCGGGCGCGCGGGTCTGGGTGCGCGCAGGCGCCGGGTGGATGGGAGCGCGTGGCGCGGCGGAGGAAAACAGGCGCGGGCGCGGAGGAACGGAGGCGCGGGCGCGGAGGAACGGAGGCGGCGCGGGCGCGGGCGGAGCGGGCTGGCGCCGGTGATTCTCGGTCGCGCGGGCGCGCGCTGTCGGGAACTCTGGGGCTCGTTTTTTGCTGTTTTGTTATATAATTGGTCGTTTTTTACATTGTATACCTCTATTATGCGTGTTTTAATCAGTTCCAGGATTTGTATGAATTTTTTTTTGACGTTGAACTACTGAGATGCATGTATGACCGGTATTGACTAACCTCGACCGGTCTTGACTAACTGTAAAAATAGTATGACTAAATTCTACGGTAAACAACAGATGGCGGGAGGAAAGGGCAAGGGTTTGCTTGGTAGGTTCGGTCTGGGTAAGGGTAAGTCGATTTCTGACCGAGGCGAGAGCTCATCACACCATCGTGTGACCGGGCCTGATGCTACTGCTACAGAGAGGAGGCGTACGCAGTACGCTACAGCTTCGTCGAGGAAGCGTAGGGAGCTTGAGTTTCTACGAGCCCGTGAGGAGAGGTTGCGGGCGGAGTATGAGCTGGATCAGGGGGAGGGGGAGGAGGAGGAGTATGCGGAGGAGGAGAGCAGGGGGAGGAGCAGGAGGTGGACCAGCTACATGGTGTGGATCTGGACTCATTGATCGGCGATGGGACGCTGGTCGTGAGGTCTGATAGTCCTGCTTGGCCTACTCCTCCACAGAGGGGGACCGGAGACGCACGTCATGGCGAGGCTGACGCTGATGACGAGGATATGGATGAGCCGGGTGCTGAGCATGAGGGCACACGGGTGCGCCGTCGTCGCCGGTCCCCAGTACATGGTCCGGCAGAGGGGCTGGCGCAGATGCCGGCTGCTGATGCTTGGGTGCTTGGGCAGACTCCAGTGCCCGGAGGCCCTCAGGATACGAGTTTGATCCCGAGTTTCGGTGGTCACGTCGCGCTAGACGTGTGGCGAGGAGTGGTATGTTTCCCGTCTGGTAATAGATTCCATAAAATTTTAGATTGTTTAGGAAATGGTTAACATAGTGTGAACTCAATTATAAATATTCAACAGGAGAAGGGATGTCTTAGCTTCAAGCCTAGGACGAAGTATTTGGAGGCGTGGACTCTGAGTACATTGAGGCACCCAGAGTCTCTAGCAGCGGTCGAGGATAGCGGACTTGCGCATCTTGTCGACATAGCGCATGGTTGTTTTGACCTCGCGCTCCTCTCAGCGTTCGTGGAGAGATGGCAGCCTGACACGAACTCCTTTCACATGCCATTCGGAGAGATGACTATTACTCTCCACGACGTCTACCACATTTTGGGTATCCCCATCACCGGCATGGCGATTTCGTACCAGCCCGAGGATGGCGCCCGCCTCGGTTTAGCGGCCCCACCGTTACAGGTTCTCATCCCCCACTTCCTACGGCTGTTTGGCGCGGCGGACCAGCAGGAGCTGATAAACTGTAGGTTCCTGGAGAAGAGTCAGGTACGTTACCGAGCTCTTCATGATACTTGTGGCGGTCCATACTGTACCCCACTTCAGGAGACGACGGCCTTCCTCTGGTGGCTGGTGTCCCACTCATTGATCATCGACAAGGGCGGGGATCGTGTTATGCCCACGTCCTACTGGCCCATCCGTGACCCTAGTAGGGTCCACTTGTATGTGTGGGGGACCGGGACACTGGCATACCTGTACCGACAGCTCGGCATCGCTTCCCGGGCGGATACACGTCAGCTGGCTGGTTGCCTGACGTTGTTTCAGGTGAGAACTTGATTGCGAGCTCACGACTTAAGTATTGTAAAGTTATTGTTTGACTATCTTGGCTAATGTTTTCGGATGATCACCGCAGTGCTGGATCTACGAGTACTTCCCCATGTTCAGACCGGAGCCCCTTTCAGACTGGGATGGTTGCTCCCCGACGGCGGCGAGGTGGCCTCGTTACACGAGGAATTTGATGGATGATGAGAGGCTACGTTTCGTGAGGGGACGGCTGGACACGATGTCCTCTACTGAGGTACGAGTTGCTTAGCGATTGTAGTAATAAAAAGTTGACGTTTAACGTATCGTCAAACATTGTTTCTCATTTAATTTGTTAATTGTTTTCCATTAAATGAAACATAGGTTACTTGGCTGCCATTTGAGGCAGAGGGTGCCCTCGTATCACAGGCGCGCTCCCGGTACTATGGCACCATACAGTTCTTGGATATTGCTGAGCCGTATATGCCGGAGCGGTGTCTGCGCCAGTTTGGATACGTGCAGACTATCCCCCCTCAGCCTATCAGACCCGACAGCCATTATCGTCCCAGACATGGGAAGACGTACCTTGCTACGTACGACTACGGGACAGCCGTGTGGGACAACACGACAGGGCCCAGCAGGTGGAGGTTTCCTCTGACGCGTGCGCAGATGGCATGGGCCGTGGCCCCGGATTACATCCGGTGGTTCCAGCGCCTTTCTCATGTTCAGGTGCGTCCACTAGGAGCGGACGGTGGGCCCAGTACACGACGAGAGGATCAGCTCCAGGTAAATACTTTGTCTTGTTAAATTTTTTTTGTTGTTTGTAATTGTTTTTAAATACTAACTTCACATTTATACCTTACTGCAGTATTGGGATGAGACAGCGCCGCTTATCATGAGTCTCGCACCGGAGAACAACCCGGGCTGGCCCACGGGTTTCCCCGCCTGGGCGGCTGATACGCTGGAGATGGCCTTTGAGTACTGCCGGCTTAATGTCCCGACCACCCCTGATTCGCCCACACGTCACAGGAACCCTAACCAGCCTCGTGCTGGCATGGAGTGGTACATCGCGGGGCGTCGCACCAGAGGCCTTAGGCCTAGAGGGGAGGGTATGCACCGTAGGCACATGGAGCAGGCGCGTCGTTATGGGGGTGATGGTGGGCGCGGTGATGATGGAGGGGACCGGGTGATGGGAGGGGAGGGCGTGGTGATGGCAGGGGAGGACATGCTGGTGGTGGTTCTGGGCTGGGGCGGGTGAGTATGGTGGGGGTGGGTATGGTGGTGGTGGGTATGGTAGGGGTGGGTATAGTGGTGGTGGGTTTGGATATTAGTAGACTTATTAGTTTATGTTGTTTTTAAACATTCTGTATTGATGCTTAAACTGGTGTGGTTGTTGTAATTTTAATTTATGTTTATTTGGTTTTTAAATAATTCATTCTTGTTTATGTCATTAGGATGTCAATTCCCTTTGCAATTCACGTGAACCATTACACCGCACTCAATGAATACGGGGCACGGTTCCAACGTGCTCCGGGATGGGCAGTGATCAATACAGAAATTAGAACTCCGAGAAGTCTTAACAACCTAACAGCTTCATTAAATCAAATTGTCAGATCACATTTTGATAATCAGCAACTCAACGTCTTTTCCATTGTCTACCTTAGGATGGACCAAGATCTGTACAACGACTCTATCGTCGATATACTGACCGATGCGGACGTACGCATGATGTTGCAGAACTACTTAGACCTTGGAGAAATAATGGAAAGAGTTAGGATTCTTGTGAAGTATGAAGATGATTCAGACTTCGAAGACCCAGATGTAATACGAAGCAGGGCTGAGGCGGACCGTAGGGAACACAATTCACGCTACAGGGCTAGTACGAGGAGACGACCGCCTCCCGCTTGATCAGTGCAACCACATTTGGCTTTCATGTACTGGTAGTCATCGGAATTATTATTTGTTTTAAGATTTAAAATGATGTGTGTGTGGAATAAGTTGTAACATTATGAGAAATGACGTGTGAACAATGTTGATTGGAAATGAAACTCTAAAATAGAATCGCTTTTGAAGTCTTGAATATGTTTCAAATATGTGTACAATTACATTTAATTAGAAAAAAAAACATTTTTTTGAGCAATCTCCGACGACAAACCAATTATGCTTTTGAAGTGCTGAAAATATGTTTCAAATATGTATAAAATTTATTAGTAAAAAAAATTTTTTTCAACAATCTTCGACAAAAAACCGATCTCGCTTTTGAAGTCCTGAAAATATGTTTCAAATATGTATTCAATTTCATTTGTAAAAAATAAACTTTTTTGTCAACAATCGTCGGCTCCAAATACGTCGAGAATGGTCTTGATATTTTCCTCCATAGCAATATTGCTTGTTTTTCTTTTCCTCTCACCTTCCATGATTTCCTCATCACTGTTGCAGTCTAGTAGAATCTAGAGTAAATAGTCTAAACGTAATCTCATTGATTTTGGCTGCTAAAAGTCCTTTCTTTGACAAGGTGTTAATGAACTCCCAAATTGTAGTATTAGCTGTGTGACAAGAAACCAATCTTAATTCCTTAACTTTAGTTGTTCACTAATGGGATAAAAGCATCCACTCAACATGAAGTCACTATACGTATTCACTATCAGTATGGTATTCAGCCTACGATTATTGATGGCCAAAATGCATTCCTTATCAGTAACCTTCCTGATGTTGTGAACGAAGGTATACTTGAAAAGTTACCCTTGGTAGACCAAGTAAGGATCAGCATCTTGTCCAGTGGTTAGAAACACAGATGGGCCAAAATTCGATCGTTAGTGACGGATGAAATATTCTACAACTCTTTTTTTGGTAAATTAGGTGTCAAATGTGCTTCTTAAGATCAATGTCATCCTTGGTGGTCTAAATTCTTTGTTGGCCGTTGAGTCGCTAACCTTCCTGATGTTGTGAACGGATGAAATATTCTACAACTCTTTTTTTGGTAAATTAGGTGTCAAATGTGCTTCTTAAGATCAATGCCATCCTGGGTTGTCTAAATTCTTTGTTGGCCGTTGAGTCGCTAACCTTCCTGATGTTGTGAACGAAGGTATACTTGAAAAGTTACCCTTGGTAGACCAAGTAAGGATCAGCATCTTCTCCAGTGGTTAGAAACACAGATGGGCCAAAATTCTATCGTTAGTGACGGATGAAATATTCTACAACTCTTTTTTTGGTAAATTAGGTGTCAAATGTGCTTCTCAAGATCAATGCCATCCTTGGTGGTCTAAATTCTTTGTTGGCCGTTGAGTCGCTAACAGCAGTAGTATTAGAACGCATTGTATCTACGATGAGTTTGCTTTTATTAGATAAAGTATAATCCACTTTATCAACATGAGACACTACAACATTCAAAAAATTAAGTGTCCTTTTTCAATACTTTCATCTTGCAAAACATTACAACAACCTTCTTGAATATATTAATGGCATACAAGAATTCAACAAAATTTTACAAACTCTAATCTTCTATAATCAACTGTCCTGGTCCACTAGTTGGGGGAAACAATCTGTACCACTCTGCATTGCGCGGTAAGAACGGCTCAATATAAGCTGTAACTGAGGGCTCATGCCAACGTCGACACATCGGATTCAAGATTGGGACTGGACAATTTTCGACTGTTTGGAGTCTAATGAAATGAGACTGCCCAGCGACACATGCAATAGTGACCTCTGCTGCTGGACGACCTAGCCCCCGATCATCACGTAGCGGCAGTGCGACCAACCCACTAGCCCTACCATCGTGTGCTTTTGAAAAACTGATAAGCGCAATGTGGTATACAGTGCACAAGATGACACCAAGATCTAGAATTTCAATCCAGTGTGGCGTTGGTGCGAAAGAGTCTGCAAACCAATTCAGTCGAAAGTACTGTCTATCGTACCAAATTCGCTCACATTTATTTAACCACCAGTCTCTTCTGTCCACCAGCTCATCCAAGCATGCACGTCTAACCTGTTTCCATTGGCTTTCATCGTTGTACACGGCATCAGCAATAGCTCGAAACCCACAGTTTCCATCACCCACTATCTCCCTGTAACCTATAATAAAATTCGCTAATTGCGGATCGAGGTCACTCCAATATTGCGAGAATTTCCAGGGGCTCCAGTATGTCGGATATGGTGCATGTTGTTGAGGTGGATTGTGTTGCATTGCCGGTCCTTCTCCAGTTTGACTCATTCCCTCAGATGGCCAACGCTGTGATTGACTGTGTTGCATTGACGGCCCACGATCACTTGTACTTTCGGGGGCTGTCGGGCGTCGCTGAGACTACGAACGTCGTAGGCCCGGGCCACGGTTTCCAAGACCTAAATGCTCGTGCTCGGACTTGTCCCTAGTGTTTGGCCTCTTATTTTTTTTGGTAGTGGGCCTACCCTTAGGCACCTTCACCTCTGGTGGCTGTAAAACCAGTGTGATCATCCTCGGGCTCCCATATTGGCTTCCACGCGTTGAACGCTTGTTCGATCGTCGTAGGATCATACCGCTGAGACAGATCATCATACCATAAACCTACACATGAGAGTTGTTCCTCTGTGCTATACGACTCATCGTATGTTTGGCGTTGTGCTTCAAATTCTTGTTGTGCGTCATATATGAGTGTTCGCCAAAAGATATGCACTTCTTCAACTGGTATATTCAGACCGGCTTGAATGTACTGAAACATACGAAACGCGCACGGTAATCCCATGGTCGAAGTAAACGCACAAACATCTTCGTACGATGTTGTGTGGTCAATATCGCAACTCCCGCTTCTCAGCTGATCCTGGAGTATTTCCAAACATTTGAGGCTCACTTGATTGACCAGAAATAAAAATGGGACTTGCTGGTCTTCCGAAACCCTTCTGTCAATGGAGAACTCGAAGTCTTGTTTAATGTGGAAATGTTGCCCTTCGACGAATCTATGTATGCTGTCGAAGCATGTGTCTAGAGATCCGGTGGATGTATGAAGCCAACACTTTAGAGCTGAGTGGGCGCTCTCCGCCCTATAGATTGGAAGTCAATTAGTAGCAGATAAATGGGAAACATACCAATACAAACAACAGAACATGTTGACAATTGAAGTAAGCTAACCTGTTGGTAGATGTGTTGCCGAAATGCATGAATCTCTTAACCCATACCTCACAAAATTTCTCACGCTGACATAGCCATGTGTTGTTCAAGTACACAACGAAAGGATTGTTGGCGCCGTAAGAGTGTACTAATTTTCCGTACTGTTCATCGTACTTCGCAATAGTTGAGGCGTAAACTAGTCGCTTCCACCGGTGCACTACTGAATCGACTCTCTCACGCTCAACATGCATTATCTTGAGCGCATTGGCAGCCACGTTCTTGCATATATGCCAACGACATAGAAGATGTGGTACAGAAGGATATACCACTGAAAGTGCTTTCACTAGCGCCTTTTCATTGTCAGTGACAAACACATTTGGAGGATAGATCAACACCTTCTTCAGCTGATTAAGCATCCATGTGTATGCAGACTCATCCTCTCTGACCGCAAAACAGAACGCTATACAGAAGTTCTTGCCGCACGACGTGACTCCGATGAACTCCACTAGAGGCACCTTGTACATGTTCGTCTTGTAAGTGCTATCAATGAGCACTACATAAGGAAACATCTTAACGAGCGTCAGCGAAAAAGGGTGCGCAAACAAGACAAGACCCAGCCTAGATGGATTCCCTGCAAAATGGACATTTAATTAGAACAAACATTTAAAGTGATTAACATACAAATAAACCAACACTAAACAGATGTGCCGACACTTACTTGCATCTTTCTCGGACCACCAACTATAATTACGTTCATCTAGCGAGTGCGTGAAGGACGCTACATTTGTACGTCCGCCACGATCTTCTTTTCTGAATTTCGAAACTAGGTTATGAATCGATGTCTTGTCTGCAGTACTTTCAGGGTTCTTGTCATGCAAATGGGCCCACATCTGCCTAGGCGCAACACCACTCCTGTACAAACTTTTCATGCTTGCCCTTTCGTCGACACTAAAGCGAGGCCGGACGAAGTGAGATTGCGGGTTACAAGCTAACGCGTGGTTGTGCGTCGGGACCATCACCAAGATAGACCAGCCCGTCTGTTCCCCACCCCTGATGCTTAGGCGGAAGGGGCAGTTGCATTTCTTCGTGGCACGCCGTGGCCTTTGACTCGACGATGACGATTCTCTTGTGCTAACCCGTGGCCTATGCTTGCCGTACCTCTCACACGTTAGTATTACTTCACCGTCGTCTCGCTTAGTCTGTCTGATTAGATAAATATTATTAGCCTCCGCGGTGCGAAACGCATAACTAACCGCCTCCTCTTTATCGCCATAGACTAGGCTAGTATTAAATACATGACTTGTGTCTATGTTCGCATCCTCGAATTCATCATCGTTTTCACCCTAAGCAGAAAAACGTCGTTACTCACGAAGTGCTACTCGTAAACCCTAATACTACGTATTTTAGAATAAAATCACACATAAGGCATGAAAATAATCAACAAAGTATATCATCGTAAAGTACACGAAAAGACAAACGCAACGGCGCAAACGGTTCGAAAAACGGAGCAATAACGAAAAAGATACAGCGGTTTGAAAAACGGGCACCAGCGTAGGCGCCGACATAAAGACGCCGGCGCCGGCGTCCGCAGCAAATAGGGCGCGCAGGCGCGCGTTTGGAGGGAGGGGCGCGGGCGCGCGGTACCATAGGGCGGCGCTGGCGCCGCTAATACGTGGGGCGCGCCAGCGTCTGCCATTCCCGACGTCTTTTTTAGCTTTTTTCGTTCAGTTTTGTATATTCTAGCTACGTTTGTACATAAATTGCTAAAATAACAACAGAAAGTACCTCAGAATGAGCTCCTCGTGAGTACTCCTCGCTCCTAACATCATCTGCATACTCGTCTTCCATTTCACGAACACCACCTTCAACATTTCCTCCATCTTTTTTACTCTTCTTACCGAACAATTTTTTCTTCAAATTTCCGAAAGAAACCATTTCCTCTCTTTATCTCTCTAACTTTAGAATTTATGAATTTCAATATGATTTCATATCATATTCAATTCCTTTATATAATGAAATTTGGGGTCACCTTGTAATATATCACAAATTGTGGGTAAATATAGTAATATTTGAAAATTATTATAGTAGGGGCAAAATAGTCTTTTCCCGACTGAGCGAAGTGAAAACCCGACTGAGCATAGCGACCCTCAAAAAAAGACATTCCACCAATGAGAATACATCCAGAAAAATCTGGATTGCTTGTGAGACCGAGCCGCTGGGAAGTGGCTCTGACAGAAACAACCACGTTTGAACGCCATAACTCTTTGGTCTTCTCATTTTTTATACTCCCCTCATGAATTGACTTTACTATTTTGATACGTCGTTTGACTTCAATATTTAACATGTAAGATAAAATAATTTTAAAATTTAAGTTTTATAAATGATTCCTTACATGATAACTATATATATTATAAAATTTAGTTTTGTAAAATTATTTTATCTTATATACTTAATATTGATATGGAAAAACATGTCATAAAACAAACAAGACAGTCAATTTAAGACGGAGAGAGTATATATTTTCTTTTGAGATAATTATCAAAGTCACAGCAAAAGGTTATTGCTAGAGGCATAGCATAATACAAAATACATCTACAAATACCAACAACTTGAGGAGCCAAGATAAAAAGTATCCAAAGTCCCTTTGATATCAAGCATAAACACTCTAAACATGAAAGCAGCTCCACAAGCCGTCTATGTTATATGGCGTGGCATGGCATTGCAAGGGTAACCATGCTTGCAAGCCTGAGCTGTTTTTCAAGAGGCAAATGATGTCTCAAAGAAACGCAGGTATGCAACATCACATGTACTAATAAATCAGCAGCAATCTCCCTCTCACTTTCCTCTATCAAAAGAGAGCTTTGTGGGGGCTCGGCATTCTGGACAACCCACGCGTAAACACGCTCAGTGGATGTCCATAGGAACGATGCTGCAGATTCTGCAACGGCATCCCATCTTGGACTTGAAAGAAGAGAGGAAAGAGTGATTGGAAGATCGCGCAGCAGCTCTCTCTGGTCGAGGATTAGAAGTGGCATGTATTTGCAAAAGCTACCGGATAGTAGAGAAAGAAACTGCAAAGCAGTAGATGGATGTTTTGTGATACAACTAATTTCCAAGACATCAAGAAGCCACTGTCTCTTAGCACTCCCTTCAGCATGTTGCAATGCTGCCGTAAACTCGACCAGTATATCCCACAAACCTGCAGGCAGAACATATATAATCATAACACGGTTCAAGAGAAGCTTCTGTTTATGACTCTGTTAACAGGAAACGTGAAAGTATTCAGGTTTTCAATGAAGAAAGAACAGGATCCGCAATCCACAAGCAAACTGACAGAAATTCACAATGACAGTAAAGGACCAACCTTCAAATTTAGTATTTAGTATGCTAACTTTAAGTTTCCCAAGCTCAGTCAGCGGAAGAAACCCAAGTCTCACTAGGTGCGCTTTAGCTTGAATCTTCTTTACCGCACTCACGAAAATTTCTTCACCCTCTTGCTGCTCCAAATGAACATCTTGAACCTGCAAACAATAAAGCTGATGAACATACATCTAGGTAGTGATAATGCTCCGAAAATTCCATTTCAATAAAACTTTTGTAGCTTCCTTCTTTTGACATAAGCATAATTTCAATGACTTGAAAGTTGTTAAGATTGTATACATGCGTTATGTACAAAGGACAACACACTAAATCATAAAATCACATGTGGCGGATGATATCTCCATTTATCTATATTTGAGACAGTAATATATGGGTTATCTAAGCTCTTTAGCCCATTCCTCGTTAGATTTAATTTCCAAAATGAAATCCGTTACAGCTAACTTAATCATGAAGCAGTGTCCAAAAAAGTTAACCATCAAAATGTATAATAATACCAAACATCAGATATTCCCTCATTCATTCTAGATATTTCACACTTTTTAAGAAAAAATTTAAGTTACTAGTGTACCTTACTCTTGTATAGGAAAAATAAAAAGCGCATCTATTTTACTGGGAACACGGATATAGAGTGGAATTAAAATTAAAGGGCAAAAATAGAAAGAGAGATACAAAAATTCAAAACGACTATATTTTGAATATAATTCGCAAACCCTAAAATTACTTGCTTTTTAATAGGAGAGAGTAAATTTTTAAGGTATTATAAGAGTTTTTACATATAGCAGTAACTATCTTCGAAGAATACAAACAAGTCAATTATAGATTATGGCATATTGAATAGTTCATTTTCAAAGATGCCTTCGAAGTGTAATATCAGTTTAAACTTCGTCAACCAAGGAACATTTTATTCGGTGAATTTTATTCTATTCCAGCATCCAAGCCCACTGACAAGGTTAACCAGTGATTTTATCAGCAATTAGAGATCAGATGAGATGATATAACACAAAGAATGTCGCCTTAAAAAAGTTGCCATACCCAAAGAAGATCCTGTAGCCATGTAGGTCGAGCTTTTCCCAAGCACTTGATAGATTCAGTCCATTCTTCAGCCAAACTAGCACTAGCTCCTCCGAGAAGTAGAGCTGAAGATAGTTGAGGCAAACCAAGAAAAAGCACTTCCATACAACGCTCCATCACATGAAAATACTTCTCCGTGTCAATAAATTTTTCAGAATCCAAACATCGGTAGAGGCCCTTCCAGCATGAAACCCGCAATAAACACTTCTGATCTGCACTAAAACTCTGATATGATGAAACAGAGGCAGATAAATACTCTACTATATCATCGAACAACATTTTGAGCCTATCGCCAGAGAACAACCTCAACACGTCAGAGAAATGATAAAGCAAATAGGACTGAAGATTCAGATCAAGCATTCTGAACTTTGGCAGGTAATACAGCTCATCAAGGTAAGACAGTACAGTGTCAAATTTGTCTGCATGGACCATCAGAAACTGGAGACAATCCTCTTGAATTTTGTCTTTTACAATGTCAGAACCCGCAGAGATTTGAGGCCCATATCTTATGCAGCGTCTTACAACAGCTAACCAATCCAATGATGGAAGCCTGGGAGCTCTTGAAAGGCACCTCAATACGGCACCCAAATTAACATATGAAATGCTGTCGGCCTACAAAAGGTTGACATAAATATGTCAGCAAATAACTTCACGATTCAGGACCAGATGCCTCAAAAAGTTCAAATCGCAGAAAGGTGAAGATGATGCACACTGATATGACGATGGGGTCATTACTCATGCTTAAATCTGTTAGTGAGAAGCTGTATCGAATTAGATACACTAAGCCTAAGCTAGTGTATTCTCTTACAATTAGATCAAGTATTTCAGCTTGGATAACATTTGAAAGAACAGAGGTTTGCCAATTCAGATGTCAAGGATGACAACATCAATGGTTTCATAAGAGAACACTCCCCACCAGCAGTAAAATGAAAATGGTGAGTCAAATAGGCTCTGTTCACACACAAGCTTTTCCAGGTAGATGTAGATTATAATTTTCATGGGTCCCACAGATTACATGTACAGGATGATTTCATCTCCTTATTTAACGCTTGTAAGAGGAGTGTTTCTTCCCTTTAATCTTCATCTACCCTGAAGAAGAAAAAGTGAGAACGGGACCTAAACCAAAGTGAAAAGATAAATTCAACCCGAACGCAGACATGAACCCCAGAAAAGGATTCTACAAAGCAGGTCGCATGAATACAGTCTCAAAAAAATGTTAATGAGTAGGCTGACACAGAAATGTGTATTAATATGATATTTAACCCGATGCAAGCTCTACATATCATCAGAAGAGCCTACCTCTGATGATTTGAAGTCCAACAGCCATAGAGAGAGCTTCATCACAGCACTGTCTTCAGGAAGGCTTTGAGGAGGTTGTTTATTCATGCAAATATTATTCTGCTGGCTGTCAGAAATCTTTTGAAGCTCTTTATACTGTAAATGGTAATTTAATAATGACACTGCCCATGCTGCATATTGCTGTAGTTGGGGATCATCAAAACATTGAGCAACAAGAAATATGTCTTGCATCAATGACGTAACGTATGGCTCCAGAGAAGAATTTAGCAGACCACCCATGATCTTGGAAGATCCCTGATTTCATTTTACATGACAGGTTAAATAAGATTAAAAGATTTTAAACCAATTCAAACAAGCTTTCATTCACACAAGAATGATACCTCTGTCTTGTTGACTATATGAGGAGAGGTATTAGAGTGATGGTGATCGAATAAAGTCCCAGCCCCAGCTCCCATAGCATTGACTACACCAAGCATCCCACCAAAATGAGTGACATGAGGATAGATTCCAGAGTAGGTTTTGCGAAATAATTCAAGCAACTCCTTCACACATTCAATATCTATTGGATGCATTCTCTCCCCCAGTATACAGAAAAGAAGATTTCCAGCTCCAACACAAGCTGCTGTAAGCAGACTACCACGGAAAGAAACCAACATTTTGCTCAGAAGTAAATTGAAGATCAGCTGCTTATAGCAAAATATCAGCTGATCCAGCTCACTGTCATGCATGAGATCTACTTTGCGGCAAAAAGAGACAACATCTGGTAGTCCAAGACAGGCCCCGATGGATAATAAAATATGACAATCATCAGATACTTCAGCTTGGGCACTGGCAAATTTTATCCAAGACGTAAACAAAGATTTGATGTTGCATATAATGTCATGTGAACCAGCTCGGTAAAGAGCACTCAGAGTGCCCCCCAACCCTAAAATAATCCCTGCAACACCCCACGTATCTTCATCTGCCTCATCAGAACTACCCAGTATCAATTCATCATTAACATCAAAACTGATACCTCTTGATCCAGGAGGAACATAATGACAGAGGTTGACCAGAAGATCAGATGAAGTTTGAGTAAGCCGAGCAATCATTACAGACAACAATCTGACAATTTTTCCAAGCAAGGTCAATTCCACATCAATAGGTCCCTCGTCTAACGTACTTCCAGTTCTGCAAAGAAGACCTTGACAAGCAAACCCCAGGCCAACACCACAAGCTCCTTTAACAATGCTGCTTTTGCTACAGCATGCAACCTGTACAGCCATGCAATACATTGGGTTAAACAAACGTGAAGCATAGGTAACTAATGTGTAGCTGTTTCAAGGGAGCTGGCTGTCTGATTTTGTGAGCAGTGTCCACCAGGCTGAATGGAAGATATTAACCCAATGATGGATGCTCATGATGTTGGGGTGTGTGTATGTATACTGTTTTTCTACGCTTAAGCTTTCTGAGGAATGCTCTCTAGTCATTAAGAGATATCAGTGAGTTCTATATGGTCAGTATGTATGGTATTCGGATTGATATAAGGCTATTTGGCAAATACTTATCAGAAAACAGCTATAGACAGCCACCTACTTCCTACACCTTGACATTTAATTACCCTTCCGAACACAACCAATTCAATAGATGTGGTAAACAAAGCTACATGTCACAAACGAGATAACTTCACAATATTTGACTGATTATGTTAATTAGTAGTATCTTGTAGTGGGTGGTTATTAAATTAGTGGGTAGTTTATATTTAGTGGGTAGTTTATTTCTATAATTAATTTCAACATTATTATTCTGATTTCCTAATCCCTATATATAGGATAGCTAGCATTGTAATCGTTAACCAATTATTAATCAAATCAGTCCCTTATTTCCTATCAGTTACAATTACCGTATTGTTACATTGGTGCTTTTAACGTCCGAACTCCATGGCTAACGCCACCAGAATGAAGACAATCGAAGATGCTCAGCGCAAAGCCTTCGACCAAATCAGCAACCTCACTAACCAATTCACTCAACTCCAAGCCTCCATCTCCGCCCAGTTCGCCGAATTCACCAAACAGCTCACCCAACATGCACCACCACAGTCCCCCCATCACCACCACTTTCTCTATGAAGCGGAAAAAACCTCTCTTTCCTCTTTGTTTAAGCAACCTACTGCAATGGCACAAAAGACAGCCGAGACGCAGCCAGCGGAGAAGAAGCCCGTAGCTGAGAAATCCCCCGCCGAGAAGAAGCCAAAGGCTGGAAAGAAGCTCCCGACGGAGGCAGGTGCTGCTGCTGGGGACGAGAAGAAGACAAGGATGAAGAAGCGTGTCGAGACCAGCAAGATCTACATCTTTAAAGTCATGCAGCAGGTCCACCCCGATATTGGTATCTCCAGCAAGGTTGTGGGGATTATGAATTCCTCCACTCAATCTACTCTTCCGCGGCCGGCATTCAACAAGCTCACCCCGACAACAGCATTAGTTTGTCGTGGGAAGGGACTTTGCTTTAATTGTGATGAACACTTCGTTCCGAGACACCAATGCAAAGGGGCACCCATGATGTGTTTGATCACTGATGAGTCACTACCGGATCATACGGAATTCATCGATCCAATCGACATTCCATCCCAGGAAGAGTACATACCACTGCCCCGAATTCCCAATCCTCCGCCTTGAGGACAAGTCGGTTTTCGAAGACCGGGGCAATGTCACAAACGAGAGAACTTCACAATATTTGACTGATTATGTTAATTAGTATTATCTTGTAGTGGGTGGTTATTAAATTAGTGGGTAGTTTATATTTAGTGGGTAGTTTATTTCTATAATAATTTCAACATTATTATTCTGATTTCCTAATCCCTATATATAGGATAGCTAGCATTGTAATCGTTAACCAATTATTAATCAAATCAGTCCCTTATTTCCTATCAGTTACAATTACCGTATTGTTACACTACACCACCTCACAAACACAGCAGCGCCATCAACATCAAAATCTACATTGCCTGCTAGACCAAAACCACATATATAAGTGGTGAAAACTCATTGCATTGCTTGAGAGGCAAAGACTATACAGATTAACCATGTACCCATAGAACTATTTAACCAAAAGTGTCAATATATTGTTCAAATATAGACAAAGCTGGTAGAAGGATATGACAACGAGCGATGGTTTGCTAATATATTCCAGAGATCCAGTACACAACAACACATGACAGGCAGTCATAGAGCAGCATTACCATTTGGTGAAAGACCATAGGAGTCTTACCACAACAAAATAAGGACTAAAAAATATTCCCTCCTGTTCAAAATATATGTCATTTTAGGCTTGAGATTTATGTTCAAATTATGTCATTTTAGACTTTTTATATCCCTCTTTCTACTTTTACCCCTCAAAATTCACGGGATACCACTAAAAAGGTTGTTAATTCACAAAATACCACAGTTTTTGAAAAAGTTTTTCAAATACCACAAAAATTAATTTTAATATATCAGATACCACAAATTACTAGCCAAAACTTTTTGAGACCAAAATACCCTTATTAATAAACATAGTTCACGGCATACCACATAAATATTATTAATTAACAAGATACCACAAAACTTAATAAAATATATATTAAAAACAGTAAAAAATAATAAAAATTTAAGCTAATTTTATTGGTTAAAATTTTATAAAATAACAAAAACCACATATATAATTTAAAATTTTCAAAAAATATAAAAACATACTATATTTCATTTAAAAGATAAAAAAACTTGATTAAAAAAAACAATTAAGAGAATGATAATTCAAATTTTTTACAATATTTTTACTCAAAGAATTTTTAGTACTATAAAATAGTATTTTGAAAAAAAATGAATTTGACTATTTTTATTCAAATTTGTGGCTTTTCCAATATATTAAACTTTTTATAATTCTTTAGAGATTTTATTATTATATATATGGTGTTTTTTATTTTTTTCAATTTTAACCCTTATATGAAGAACGTTAATTTTAACTAGTTACTTTTTTAACATATGTTTATTAGTTTTTGTTTTGAATTAAAATATATAAAATGATATTATAAAAAAATTAGATCATAATACTCTTAACTATTGTTTTATTTTTTTGTCAAATTATTTATCTTGTATATAGTAAGTAGCAAAAGTTAACTTTTTCTTATATATGGGTTAAAATTGAAAAAATAAAAAATACCATATGTATATATAGTAATAAAATCTCTAAAAATATGAAGAATAATAAAAGGTATAATTAGATTAGAGAACCACAAATTTGATTAAAAATAGACAAAAATAGTAAAGAGAATGATAATTTGATTTTTTATAATCTTACTTTATACAAATTTAATTTTTTTATAATAATATTTTATATTATTAAAATTCTTAGAGTAAAATATTATAAAAAATTTGCATGATCATTCTTGTAACTACTTGGTCTTTTAATGTTTCATAATTTTTTAGTAATTTTATAATTGTATACTAGATATTTAATTTTATAAAATTTTAATCTCTATATTAATAATGCTATAAATTTTTATTATTTTTTTACTGTTTTAAATATATTTTAATAAATATTGTGATATCTTATGAATTAAAAATATTTAGGTGGTATATCATGAACTATGTTTATTAACAAATAGGGGTATTTTGGTCTTAAAAAGTTTTGGGTTAGTAATTTGCGTTATCTAGTGAATTAAAATTATTTTTTGTGTAATCTGCAAAACTATTTTAAAAACTGTGGTATTTTGTGAATTAACAAACTTATTAGTGGTATCCTGTGAATTTTCCCTACTTTTTTAATTTATTATTGTCATTTCACTGTACTTCTTTGTCTTACCAATAAATTATACTTACTTTTATATTTTCCCATACAAAAAGTAAGGACACACTAGTCTTTGTAAACTATTTCTTAAAAAGTGTGAAAATGTCTAAACGACAAATATTTCGAACAAGAGGGAGTAATAATGATAGAGTGGTCTTCACAAGTTTACCACGATAAGGCCATCGATGTGTTCATGTTTCAGCCTGTGGTCAGTAACATGTATAGAAGTCGAGATCAAACCGATTGAAATTGCAGCCGACCACTGGCGGTATTCGTGTTCAGACTGATGAAGCCACTTGCATAGGAACTCTAAAGCGGTTGCTTTTACCGCATGAACAGAGGGAGGCAAGATCTGAGGATGCATCAACAAGCAGCCAAATACAAGACACAAGCCTGATTAGAACAGAAACATACTGTGCTACATAAATATGCATCAAAAAGCAGCCAAATACAAGACTCGGGCCTAATTAGAACAGAAACATACTGTGCTACATTTATATGGTTCCACACAAGCCACAACCAGGGGTTTCCTGGTTTAGTACCATAGAGTGAAAGTAAAAGACAGAATCATGAGCAAAAACTCTGCTACTCACCGCACAAAGCGCACCAACAGCAAGTGCCATATTTTCAGCTGTCCTAGGGATAGCATCTTCTGCCACTTGAATCAATTTCTGCATGAGGGATAAACTGGTCATTATTCACACTGAAGTGGGTTTACTAACATGCATCATAAAGACCAGGAACACTGACCTTTAATATACAACCAGCTGCTTTTGAAGCCTTATCTAAAGTTGTTGAAGAACCTTTAGAATCAAGAAAAGATATAAAGGCCCTGAGCCATTGTTGCATGAAGGGCTTCCATGACTCCAGTGCAATAAGTGCAGTCAAAATGTTTCTTGATAGATGAAGGGAAGCAGCTATATCCTTTGCTGCATCATCAAACTGGGCAAGTACCTCCTGAGAAACCTTCATTTTACCAATTTACAGGTATCAACCTCACAGACGAAGCACAATCAAGCACAAAAGCATCAAAACCTGTACCTTAGGAAGGCTTTTGTGATCAAGACTTTTTTCCTTGAATGGAAGGCAAATAAGAGATGCACCAGGTAGTTCTTTTGTGTTGCTTATTTTCCCTACAGAAGAAAATATCACCAGGATTAGAAGATACAAAAGATTTTCCACTTAGCATGAAGCCACCTTCTAACACAAACAAATGAGCTGATTGATGATCCATTGAGAACTGAAAACTAAACAATTTCATCAAACAGATTGATAGTATTAGTTTATATAATTCTGCATAATGACAAAATGTATGTTTTGAGTTAGTCATCATGTGTTCAACTCTTCACTAAATATGCCATTGACATAATTCTCATCTATGGTGTTTGCTTGGCCTGCCTAGGGCATGCTGGTGAACAGTATCACAACATAAAGAATATAGCTAACCTGGGAACTGATGTAGCCAGAGAAAAGGTACATGACCTTAATTTAAAACAATAACAAATGTATGCAATTGCATTTTTATGAATTTCAATGGGTACATGATCATAAGGTACTCTCTCTGAACTAAAAATAGCATCCACTTATGAGGATGCAGTGTGACAGCTTAGTTGTTTCCAGTAATGATTATTCTAATATGAGCAAAAGAATACATCAGATAGAGAAATGGGCTATGTCTTGCCAGCCTAGGGCATTACTCCCTCTTTTGGATTTAGTCGAATCTTATTGGAGCATGAACTTTTATACTTTCTAGCATGCATTAGAAATCATCAAAGTGAATAATGCCTAAAGATCCTGTATTGTCTTGGGGGCCAACGAAAGCACCTTTTTCGAGTTGCTTTTGCAAATCAAATAAGAATTTAATGGCAGCAGTGTATCACTGGATCAACGTGTTCCTAGTGCTCCATGATAGTGTCATCCAATCATTTACAAAAAGGAGCCATCAATGTCCCTCAGGCCTCAACCAATCACTACACAGTTCATAAAAAACTGAAAAGAAAAAACATTTGCAACATTTTTGTAGTGTACTCCTTTAAGCAATGATTGTTGGTCTTCCCACACAAGCCAACAAATAAACAACAGACCATGTACCACAAAGCTTTGTACAACATCTGAAGTAGAGAACAAAAAAATCTAATTATTCTGTATAAACCAAGTGGCAAAGAATACAACTTCTTCAGCCAAATACCATGAACAATAAATGGTTACTAGAACATTCTTGTTTGACACTGACACATCAGATACTAGCTATGATAAAAATGCTTGATCAAGTTGTTCTCCAAAATGACCCTTAAAACAGCCCACCTAAACAAGCAAATATTTTGCATGCCATGATCATAATCTTAGCTTATAGTTTAGTACTTTTCTTATTTGGTAAAGCAAATTGTCAGAGAGAATTTACATCTTATTACCATCCCAATCTAGGTACGGCGTGATAATAATATTGGTTCATTTTCAAATACATGGGGTAGCTAAACTTATATCAACTTCATTACGTTAACAACAATTTAAAAAAGTTGAGTAATAGTTCAATGCACTTGAAAACAAAATATTTGGTAGGATACGATCTGGTGCCAATTCGTCAATGCATAAATGACAAATTTTCAACGTATACTATCAATACTAATTCAACACTGATTTGACATTAGAAAGTTTCATAAAAAGTTACTTTCAAATGAAGAACAACATTAACATCATCATCATGGATAAAACATATTTGTTTATCATGAGAGTAAAAACTGAAGCCAACTATAAAAAACAAAACTCCAGATATGAAGGGGGTGGATGAAAAAAGTAAGGATAGAGGATTGATATGTTGAGGTGCACAGTATCAAATGGGAAGGAATGATACCTCCCCACCTTCTTGGGGTTCCCTAGATATAAAGTATCCATCATCATCCCTTACCTTTGTAAGTTTTAAGCAGTAATATTTGATGTGTAGACTTATTTTTTAGAAGACATAAAGCCCTATATTTATAAAGAGAATGTCTTAGAGAGGAGAGTCTTTTGGTATTGTTCAAGAGATCTGAAACTTCTATTGAGTCTGTCTAGTAACTATAATCTGTTGATTAGTTACAATTAATTACAGCTGGTCAGTCGCCAATAATTAATTACAGCTGAACAGTCACAATTTAATAATTACAACAATAGTATCTGTTCGGACAGACCAAACAACACTCCCCCTCAAGCTGGACTGTAGATATCCTGCGGTTCAAGCCGGAGATGAGGTTGGGAAATCTAGGACTATGGAGAGGTTTGGTTAAGACATCAACAACTTGATCTTCTGAAGAGGGGATCAATTTCGATGTGTTTGGTTCGATCATGATGGACTGGGTTGTGCGCTATGCTGATAGCTGATTTGTTATCACATCTCAGCTACATTGTGTCTTCCCAATTGATCTGCGAGTTAGACAAAATGATATGAATCCAAAAAAGCTCACAAATGCCACGAGCCGGAGCTATGAACTCGTATTCTGCAAATGAGCGGGTTACCATAGTTTTTTTTACTTCTCCAAGTAACCAAATAACCTCCTAAGAAAACGCAATAGCCCGTATCAATATCAACAAGTGAACCTCTGCATTAGTGAATGCTTGAAGGGTTAAGTCTTTTTCCTCTTACAAATAGAATACCTTCTGCAGGTGCCCCTTTAAGTTAGTGCAAGGCTTGGTGTGCTGGTTCCATATATGGTTTTCTTGGCCGTGCATAAACTGAGTCAAGACACTTGGTGCATAAGCAATATCTGGTAGAATGTAAGACAAGCAAATTAGTTTCTACATAATCACTGATACCGAGATAGTTCAACCTTTGGCACATCCTGTGTAAAAATCAAGCTTATGATTAGGATCCACAAGTGAGGGGCATGTCGACAAACACTCTTCCCTAATTCAATTAAGAGGTCAGTGATGAATTTTGGCTGACTAATGAAAATTCCATGATAAGAACGAGCAACCTCAATTCCCAAGAAATATTTCAACGATCCAAGAGATTTTATTTCAAATTCGGATTCAAGCTGATTTTCCACTCTTTGTTGTTCTGTGGGATCATTGTCGGTGACAATAATATGATCCACATAAACCAATAGGATGGTGATCCCCCTGGAGTGAGAATGCTTGACAAGCAAGGTATGATCGCCCTAACTTTGTTTGTAACCAGCTACACATACAACAGAAGCATAGCGTGCAGATGATGCGCGGGGAGATTGCTTAAGACCATATAAGGCCTTTTTGAAGCGCCAGACTTTGGATAAATCATCTGCAGCATCAAGGCCAAGAGGCGTTCGCATATATATCTCTTTGTGCAAGACCTGGAGAAAGACATTTTCACATCAAACTACAATAGTTCCAACCAATATAAGCTAAAAGAGATAACTGTATGCGAACCGTATTAAGTTTGACGAACTAGAGCAAGGTTTCCTGATAACCAATCCCATTGGTTTGAGTGTATTCTTTTTTCCACCGGTCGTGCCTTATATCCCTCCAAGGATCCATCTTCTTTGTATCTAAGAGTAGAAATCCACATGCAATCAACCACATGCTTCCCAAGAGGTTATTAACAATATTACAAGTTCTATTTTGTTTCTAATGCTCGGATTTCTTCCTGCATGGCTTATCATCACTCTCTTTGTGCTAATGCTTTAGAAACAATTCAGGGATAGAAATCTTATTGAAGCTTTGAATAACATGCATATGCATGTAGACGAATTATAAGAGGATACAAAATTAGCAAGAGGAGTGTAAGTACACTTACGAACTCCTTTTCGAGAGCAATAGTTAAATCTGAATCAGTTGCTGGTGCAGGATCAACACTTGGTCCAGACGTTTGGTCCTCATTCAACCACAGTCTGAACTTGTCTTTATGGAGTAAACATGTTTCAATGGAGGAGATTGGATATATGGTGAGGAGGGTGCTGGTGGTCTATCTTGTGAACTTGTAGAAGGAGAAGATGATGATTCATGTTGGGAAGAGGGTGATTCAGATTGGTTTAAATTCATCTCAAGAGTAAAAGAGATGTCAAAGGAAGACGTTGGAGGATTGTCATGGTCAGTGTATGTAGCTGGAGCAGAAAAGTCAATAGTTTTAGTAGAGGAATAGTAAGGTGTTTACTCATGGAATGTGGCTTCTGTAGTGACATAGGTTCTTTTGGAGTTTGGGTTGTAGCACTTGTACCCTTTTTGTGTAGGAGAGTATCCAAGAAAGATGCATTTAGCAGCCGAAGGATCAAGCTTCCTTTTGTTGGGTGTGTGAATATGAACAAAAGAGGTACACCTAAAGACACGTAGGTCCAGATTTGTAGAAACTTTGTGAGTAGGGAAAAATGGCTAGAGCATTAAGAGGAGATTTATTATAAAGGACACGAGAGGGAAGTTTATTGAATAGGTGATTGGCAGTTAAAGTGGCTTCTCCCCAATAGTGTTGAGATGTGTTTGATTGAAAAGGAAGAGCACGAGCTATTTCAAGAAGGTGTCGGTTCTTTCTTTCAGTAATTCCATTCTGCTGCAGAGTATAGGCACAAAAAGGCTCATGGATAATTCCTCTGGATTGAAAAAAATCAGTGATATGTGGGTCAAAATAGTTTTGTAACATTATCAGTGTGAAATCTTTGAATTAAGGTGGAGAATTGAGTTTGAATAATCTTCACTCTTACTTTTAAGCAAAACCAATCATTTAAATCGCGTGCAGTCATCAATAAAGGTGAGGAACCATTGAGCACCTGAAATATTAGCTATTGGAGAACCCCAAACATCACAAACGGAAGATTGCTTTTTGTAGTATTGAGAGGTAAAGAAGCACGACTGTGTTTGGAATGTTCACACACTTCACATTTGAGAGTAGGGATGGTAATGGGTGACGGGTACCCGTTTCACCCTACCACTCGACCCGTAAAAATGGGTGAAAACCCCGAAAAAACGGGTGAAAAGCGGGTGACACGACCCGTCACCCGTATGTATTTATATTAAATAACAAAAATATTTATCTCATATTTGTTGAGATAATTTAGAAATATTTTGGTTAATACTCCATGTTTGAAGTGTTATTAACACTAGTTGATGTGGTATGTATTGGAAAACAAATATGAGTGAATTTTTAAAAAAAATTAAGCTTATATAAGGTGTTACAAACAAAATTCTGGCTGAAAAAATATATAAACGGGTGACGGGTTCACCCGTTCCACCCGCGGGTGACGGGTGATGAAGGTGCGGTGACGGGTCGGGTCGGGTGGTGCGGGTGAAAAACGGGTGATGGGTCGGGTGATGCTCCACCCGACCCGAACCCGACCCATTGTCATCCCAATTTGAGAGCAGGGATATCAATACCAACAAGCAGTTTGGGAATAAGTTTTTCAAGCATGGAGAGGGGAATACCTAAACGCTTGATAAAGCCCATTATGGCAACTTTATCAGCAGCGGATACCAAGAATTTACATGGATTAGGTGAGACCCAAGGTAAATCCAGGGAGTACAATCCATTTCGTTGTCCAGCAGTTCCAAACGTCTTTCCAAGTGCAGATTTTGTAAAACACTCCAAGATGGAGAAAAAACAACAAAGCAGTTAAGATCACTGGTGAGTTTATATTCTGAAGCAAGGTTCATGGCAAGATCGGGAACATGTAGGGTATTACTAGGAGCAATCCCTTTGAGATTTTGGCAGTCCCTTGGCCAGCAACAGATGTGGATGTACCATCTGTTGTAGTAACTTTTATTTTGTTAGGGCATGATGAATAATCACCAAGGAAAGAGGAAGTAGAGGTCGTGAGCGAGGTAGCTCTTGAATAAAAAATCCAGTCTCATAAGACATGTTCTAAAGCATTAAGAGAAAAGGATAGTGAAATGTTACTGCGAGAGAGCATTGATTAGTGCCGGGGAGAGACTGAAGGGATTCAGCACAGCCCGAAGTTGCTTCAGTTCTTTGAGAGGTATTTGAATCTGCAAGACCAGCAGCTCCTACTGTAAATGTGGTTGCGTAGGCTTGGCTAGTTGTCCTTGTTTCTTGCATTCTTTCTGCAGATAGATATAAAGTTTCCAGCACTGATCATTGTTGTAATTTGACCTTTTACATTGACTGCACCACCTTCCACTTTTACCAATTATGTTCCTCTTTGCGGTAAAGGTGGTGCTTTCAGTTGACTTGTTTTCCAGCATAATTGAGAGACGACTTTTCTCTAATTGAACAGCAGCAACGACCTCTTCTATACTAGGCAGTTCCTTGTTTCCAGAAATTTAAACCTGGACCTGGTCATATTCTGCGTTTAGACCAGCCAAAAATCAGTACACACGCTGCTAGTTAGCTAACTTTTGATATAGAAGCGCATCCCCTGTGGTTTCTCACATGATGCTTTGGTACTGATCCACTTCATACCACCAACGTTGAAGATTGGTAGCATATTTTGAGACTGATAGTCCCTTTGCTTGGTGGTCATGGACCTCAGTCAGAGGTCATTGATGAAGGCAGCATCCCTGACTGTTGAGTAGGATCTCTGGATATATTCCCAGATTTCCTTTACTCTTATGAGAAACATACAAGTGATGCTGATGCTTTGACCCATTGAATCCCATAGCTATTACTGTATGTTGGCATCCACTTTCTTCCACTCAGCTTCATTAGTATCGGATAGTTTTGACTAAGTGAGATGATTGTCCAATTCCTTCCCTTGTAGGCGAGCAAGGACAAGCTAAGACCAAATCAAGTAGTTCTTGTCAGTCAGTATATGGGCTGAATCAATAGGAGCAAGATCAGTCTTGTTTGATCTCAAAGTTGCAGCAATAGCAACCGCGGCAGTAGATGCAACAACATTTGAATCAAATTTGCTCACCTCAGTCATAGTGACGACAGGGAAGATAAATGAGAGGATGAGAAAAGAAGTACACCTTTTAACGCAAGAGATTTAGGGCAAAGACACCCCTAGGAATAGAGTTTAGGGCGGAGACACCCTTAGTAATAGAGATTAGGGCGAAGACAGCCCTTAATCTATGGTTAGTGTCTTGAGAAAATGATGCTCAAGGTTGAAACCAGCTTTGATATTTACAGCAATAATATTGGATGTGTAGACTTATTGTAGAGAAAATATACAAGCCTATATTTATAGAGAGAATATCTAAGAGAGGAGAGTGTTCTAGAATTGTCCAAGAAATATGAAACTTCTAGAGAGCCTGCCTAGTGACTATAATCAACTGACTAGTTACAATAAATTACAACAGGACAGTCACTAGTAATTAATTACAGCTGAACAGTCACTAGTAACCTAATAATTACAACAATAGTGCATGTTCAGATAGACCAAACAACACTTCGTAATAATTTTATACAAAAGAAATAGAAGATAATTCACGTTCCTTGTAAGTTGTATCTTTCTACTTCAATTCCTATGTACCAGTTCTTATTCAATTTTCTTGTGCCCTTGAATCCAATTCTGTTTTCTTCCACACTTCCACACCCTCAATTGATTGTACATAGTAGGTGAAGTTTACACCAGTAATCGTTGATGTGATGACTTTGAGAAGTAATACCGCCCTATATTTATAGAGAGAATGTCTAAGAGAGGAGAGAGTTCTAGAGATTCTACCTAGGAACTATAATCAGCTGAAGAGTTACAATTAATTACAGCCCAACAGCCACTAATAATTAACTACAACTGAACAGCCAGTTCAGCCACTAATAGTTAACTACAACTAAACAGCCACTAGACACTTAATAATTACAGCACTAGTCAATTAATAATTACAACAATAGTGGTTGTTCGGATAGACCAAACAACACTCCCCCTCAAGCTAGATTGTAGATATTCTGCATTCCAAGCTTGGAGATAAGGTTGTGAAATCTAGGACTATGAAGAGGTTTGGTGAAGACATCAGCCACTTGATCTTCTGAAGTGATATGACTTAGTTTAATTAGTCCTCCTTCAATCTTTTCCTAGATAAAGTGGTGTTCAATTGTTGATTGGTTGTTCGATCATGCTGTACCGGGTTATGTGCTATGCTGATTGCTGATTTGTTGTCACATCTGACAACTCCATTGTGCCTTCCCACAAAATAATACGAATCCGAAGAAGCTCACAAATGTCATGAGCGAGGGCTCTGAACTCAGATTTTGCAGATGAGCGGGCTACAACATTATGTTTCTTACACCTCCAAGTAACCAAATTACCTCCTAAGAAAACACACTAGTCCGTAGTAGATCGTCTATCAACAAGTGAACCTCCATAATCTGCATCAGGGAATGCTTGAAGGATTAGTCTTTTTCCTCTTTTAAATAGAATACCTTTCCAGGTGCCCCCCTTTAGGTAGTGTAAGACTCGGTGTGCAGCTTCCATATGTGGTTTTCTAGGATCGTGCATAAACTGACTCAGGACACTTACTGCATAAGCGATATATGGTCGAGTGTAAGACAAGTAGATTAGTTTTCCACACAATCGCTGATACCGAGATACTTCAACCTTTGGTGCATCCTGTGCCGAATCAAGCTTATGATTAGGATCCATAGGTGAGGTGGCAGGTCAGCAAGCACTCTTCCCAGTTTCAATTAAGAGATTAGTGATGTATTTTTACTGGCTAATAAAAATTCCATGAGAAGAACGAGCAACCTCAATTCCTAAGAAATACTTCAACGACACAAGAGATTTGATTTCAAATTTGGATTGAAGTTGTTTCTCCAATCATTGCGGTTCTTTGGGATCATTGTCAGTGACAATAATATCATCCACATAAACCAATAGGATGGTGACCCCCCCTGGTTGAGAATGCTTGACAAACAAAGTATGATCACCCTAACTTTGCTTGTAACCAGCCACACATACAACAGAAGCAAATCACTCAAACCATGCGCGGGGAGATAGCTAGAGACCATATAATGCCTTTTTGAGGAGGAAGACTTTGAATTAATCATTTGCAGCATCAAGACCGGGAGGCATTCGCATATATATCTCTTCGTGCAAGTCACCATGAAGAAAGGCATTCGTCACATCAAACTGCAATAGTTTCCAATCAAAATGAGCTGCTAGAGATAACAGTATGCGAACCGTATTAAGTTTGGCAACTGGAGCAAAGGTTTCCTGATAATCAATCCCATAGGTTTGAGTATATCCTTTTGCAACGAGTCGTGCCTTATATCTCTCTAATGATCCATCTGCTTTGTATATGAGAGTAAAACTCCACCTGCAATCAACCACATGCTTCCCAAGAGGTTTATTAACAATATCCCTAGTTCTATTTTTTTCTAATGCTCGAATTTCTTCCTCCATGGCTTCTCTCCACTCTCTTTTTGTTAATGCTTTTGAAACAGTCTTACGGATAGGAATCTGATTAAGGCTTTGGACAAACTGTGAATGTGATGTGATGGAGAGAAGCTATCAAAGGATACAAAATTAGTCAAAGGATAAAGAGGGGTGGACGTTCACTTACGAACTCCTTTTCGAAGAGCAATGGGTAGATCTGAATCAGTTGTTGGTGCAAAATCAACATTTGGTTCAGCCGCTTGGTCCTCCATCAGCCATGGTTTGGACTTATGTTCCCTGGAGTAAACATGTGTCAATGGAGGAGGAGATTGGATAGATGGTGAGGGGGGTGCTGGTGGTGTATCTTGTGAATTTGTGGAAGGAGAAGATGATGATTCATGTTGGGAAAGTGGTGAGGAGGGTGCTGGTGGTGATTCAAATTGGTTTGAATTTGTCACAGGAGTAAAGGAGATGTTAAAGGAGGACATAGGAGGGTTATCATGTTAGAATGTGTACTTGGAGGAGGAACATCAATAGGTTCAGTAGAGGGATAGTAGGGTGTTTCCTCATGAAATGTGACATCTGCAGTGACATAGGTTTTTCTTGAGTTAGGGTTGTAGCACTTGTACCCTTTTATGTAGAAGAGTATCCAAGAAAGATGCATTTAACGGCCCGCAGATCAAGCTTCCCTCTATTGGGTGTGTGAATATGGACAAAAGAGGTACACCCAAAGACACGTAGATCCAGGTTTGTGGAAATCTTGTGAGTAGGGAAGAATGGCTTAAGCATTCAAGAGGAGATTTGTTTTAAAGGACACGAGAGGGAAGCTTATTGTTTAGGTGACAGGCTGTTAAGGTGGCTTCTCCCCAATAACGTTTAATTGGAAGAGAAGAGCATGAGCTATTTTAAGAAGGTGCTAATTCTTTCTTTCATCAATTCCATTTTGTTGTGGAGTGTAGACACAAGAAGACTCATGAATAATTCCTTTGGATTGAAAAAATGTTGCAACTTTTTGGTTGAAATAGTCGGTAGCATTATCAGTGCGAAACCTTTGAATTGAGGTGGAGAATTGAGTTTGAATCATGTTACAGAAAATGGGTATGCCAGAACTTACTTCACTCTTATTTTTAGCAGAAAAGATCATGTAAATCGAGTGCAGTCATCAATAAAAGTAAGAAACCATCGAGCACCAGAAATATTAGCTATGGGAAAAGAACCCCAAACATCACTGTGAATAAGAGAAAACGGAAGACTGCTTTTTGTAGTATTGAGAGGTAAAGAAGCACAGGTGTGTTTGGAATGTTCACACACTTCACATTTGAGGGCAGAGATATCAATGCCAACAAGCAGATTAGGAAACAGAGTTTTTAAAGCATAGGTGAGACACGATGTAAATCCAAGTAGTACAATCCATTTTGTTGCCTAGCAGTTCCAATCGTCTTCCCCGAGTGTAGATCCTGCAAAACACACCAAAATGGAGAAAAAACAGCAAAGCAGTTAAGATCATTGGTGAGTTCATATACTGAAGCAATGATCATGGCAAGACCAGGAACATGTAAGGTATTACTAAGGTGCAATCCCTTTGAGATTTTGGCAGTTCCTAGGCCTGCAACAGATGTGGATGTACCATTTGTTGTAGTAATTTGTAGTTTTTCAGGGCAAGATGAATAATCATCAAGGCAAGAGGAAGTAGAAGTCATGTGGGAGGTAGCTCCTGAATCAAGAATCCAGTCTCGTAAGACATGTTCTGAAGCATTAAGACAAAATGATTGTGAAGTATTACCTTCTAGGGCGAGAGAGCATTGATCAGTGCTGGAGGGAGATTGAAGGGATTTCAGCATAGCTTGAAGTTGCTTCAGTTCTTGAGAGATGTGTGAATCCGAAGGACCAGCAGCTATAGATGTGGTTGTGTAGGCTTTTCCAATCCCTTGTCCTCGTTTCTTGCGTTCTTTCTGCAGATGGGGATAAAGTTTCCAGCACTAATCATTGTTGTGATTTGACCTTTTACAATGACTGCACCACCTTCCACTTTTACCATCATTATGTTCCCCTTTTGCAATAAAGGCGGTGCTTTCAGTTGTCTTGTTTTCCAGCATCATTGAGCGGCGATTTTCCTCTGATTTGACAGTAGCAATGACCTCTTCTATACTAGGCAGATCCTTGTTTCCAAGGATTTGAACCCGAACCTGATCATGTTCCGGGTTTAGACCAGCCAAAAAACAGTACACATGCTGCGGGTTTGTTGTCTTTTGATGTAGAAGTGCATCTCCTGTGGTCTTCCACTTAATGCTTTGGTATTGATCCAGTTCAGACCACCACCGTTGAAGATTGGTAGCATATTCCGAGACTGGTAGTACTTCTTGCTTGTGGTCATTGACCTAAGCCAGAGGTCATAAATAAAGGCAACATTCTTGGCTGTGAGTAGGATCTAGATATATTCCCAGATTTCCTTTGCTGTTTTCAGAAACATACATGTGAGGATGATGCTTGGATCCATGAATCCCATAACCATGACCATATTGGCATCTACTTTCTTCCATTCAACTTCAGTTATCAGCTGGTTTTGATTGAGTAAGATGATTGTCTGTCTAGTTCCTTCCCTTCTAGATGAGTAAGTACAAGCTGAGACCAAATCAAGTCGTTCTTGCCATTCAGTTTATAGACTGAATCAATAGGAGCAAGATCAGTCTTGTTTGGTTTTTCAAAGCTGCTGTAATAGCAGCTGCAGCAGCAGATGCAACAGCATTTGAATCAGATTTGTTCTTCTCGGCCATAGTGACGAAGAGGAAAAAAAAAGTGGGTGGATGAAGAGGGTAGAGACACCTTTTTAGGCAGGAGATTTAGGGCGGAGACACCCCTAGGAGTAGAGTTTAGGGCGGAGACACCCTTAGGAATAGAGATTTGGGTGAAGACACCCTTTATCTATGTTTTAGTGTTTTAAGAAAGTGGTGGCTATGGTAGAAACCTGCTCTGATGCCATGAAGTTTACAGCAGTAATCGTTGATGTGATGATGATTTTTGAGAAGTGACAGCCCTATATTTATAGAGAGAATGTCCAAGAGAGGAGAGAGTTCTAGAGATTCAAAGAGTTACAATTAATTACAACCCAACAGGCACTAATAATTAACTACAACTGAACAGCCAGTTCAGTCACTAATAGTTAACTACAACTGAACAGCCACTACACTTAATAATTACAGCACTAGACATTTAATAATTACAACAATAGTGGCTATTCGGATAGACCAAACAACAGTAGGTTTGCAACTTCAAGCTGTGACAGTAGAAAGATCTCATCTTTCCCATCATCTTAAGTAGCAATAGCTATATACCTGAATGGAATACAATACGAGGAAACACATTCAGCATCTTCTCTATCTTGCTTGTAGAGATCCTTTTCTCCTTGACCAACCTTCTTCTAGTCCTATTATTAAAAAAAAAAGGAAAACATCAGTATTCAACCAAGAAATGATGTGTGTGAGCATCATGTGTGTAGGGGAAAAAAAAAACAAAACTACAAAAGGGGAATCAAGCCTCAACTTGTGCTCATAAGCTATGATATTATCTTCAATTTTCTCCAGAGCCCCAAGAACATCTACTTCAGTCTCAACAATAAGATAGTTGAAGATTTCCACCTTGAAATTCTCTATACTCCTTTCAATATGCAGAACCTGGTACACAATACAGCATGAGGTAAAGAGAATCTTCTATAGAAGTAGCCCACAGCAGGGTACTGAGTACAACCAATTTAACTCGTAGCACAAAATAATCATAACTTATCACTTGATATTAATACCATTGACCAGAGCTTATACTAACATCAAAATTGCTTAGAGCCTCGAAAGCAGATCCCCGTGCCTTGGCCCATGCAAGCCCAGCAGCCACATGGCTGGATGTTCCAATGTCCCACAAAATTTGGAGAATGTTTAGTGAAGGCTCAGGATACGCCTCTACATCCACAGCCCCCCATCTTAAGAGTGAACACAAACTGCAAAAAAAATTGTTTTGTGCCACAAAAGGCAATTAGAAACAGATAAAAGAAAATCATCCCCCAATGGATATATCAATACAAAGCACACAAAAAAAAGTTGAGATACAAAATGTAGAGCACTTAACTATAACATTTAAATAAAATCATCTCCAATGAACTACATTTAGAGACTCATGGCAGCATGATAATGCAAAAGCAAGGTCTCGCAATGCATGGGCAACGAGAGTGTAGTTAAGCTGACTCACAAGTAGAGGCCAATGACAAATAGTAAAAAAAACCACCAGTGAGAGATGTTTGTCACAATACTTGTACCCTACCTAAGGTGCTTGTCCCTTGCAAATATTTTTCACCCTCACCAACTATTATGAGACTGGATCATGCAATAGGTTACAAAACTAGCCAACATGATATACTGTTGACAGACCTATACTGAACAGGCATCATTAGTCTAGGAAATAGTGCATTTCAAATTTCTGTAATTAATTAGGTTCTTATGTCTGTCCAGCATGTAATTAATTGTATCTGTTCAATTATTTCTGTTTCCTAGACAGACACACTTCTAGGTGTCTCTTCCCCCAGGTTATCTAGATACTTCCTAAGGTGCCTATAAATATAGGGTTGTATATCTCCTTTCAGATTATCAAACACTGAATAAACTCACAGTAAACTACATGGAATTAGAGCTTAAACCTACTCTTTCCTCTCCCTCTGGCTGCCGCCAGCTTCTTCAACCCTAACCCTAAACACTGCAGCCTCTTCTTTAATTTCTGGTTGCACTTCCAGCTCTAAAACTCCAGCACCAAACCTTTTTTTTCTGGGTTCTTTCCCCTATCTTGGTGTTCCTTTCTCCTGCGGTGCGCTCAGCCCACCTCTCTCCCTAGTGCATCTCCAATCTTCTTGCACTAGCTCATTCTTCTAGGTGTCTTCACCCCTCTCTTCATTAATCCGATGTGAGTCTCTCCACCAAGGATTTAAAAAAATGTCAAAGTAAGATACTTCAAATTCTCCATCAAGTCACCCAAACCACTTCACCATTGCAAGTGTTGCTGCTGCTGCTGCCGCACCCTCAAACACCAGAAGTTCGACCTACACCCAGTCCATTCTACCTATCGTTTTGATGGATCAAACTACCTTGGTTGGTCTACACTGGTGAACACTCTTCTCCGTGGCAAAGACCTTGATGACCACCTTACAAAATCAAAGCCAGCAGAAGAGGACAAGGATGCTGAGTGACAGAAAATCAATGCAAATATTCGTGCCCGGTTATGGGACTCTGTGGACCAAAATACAAAAGAAATTTGGGATTTCATACAACAATCCTACTCTTCAGCCAAAGACGGTGCCTTTGTCTATGATCTATGGCTTCAAACCATGACTCTCAAGCAAGGTACTCGATCAGTCACTGAATACGCTACTGATCTTCAGCGTCGATGGTCCAAACTTGATCAGTATCAAACCTTTACTTGGTCATCTGCTGCTGATGCCACTCATCACAAAGAATACCTGAATCAGCCGTGTTTGGACTGCTTCTTATCTGGTCTAAATCCAGAATACGATCAGGTTCGTGCTCAAATCCTTAACAGCACTCCTCTTCCAGCTTTACCCTCTATCATAGCTACTGTAAAACATGAAGAGAGCAGACGCAACATCAAGTTGGACAATAAGACAGTGGACAGCACAGCTCTGGCTGCTAAACAGTTTCCACAAATACTACAACACCCAAAGGGAAAAAAGGAAGATGGTGTGATCATTGTAAGCGGTCTAATCACGACATTGACCAATGCTGGAAGCTGTATCCTCACCTACAGAGAAGCAAAGAGGGTCCAGAAAAACGTGGTCCTAGTGCTGGACGCGCTAACTCTGCCTCTTCTACATATGGCAACTCTGCCGCGCCCTCATCCATATCTCAAGAAGAAATGCAGCAACTTAGAGCAATGCTGCAATCGCTTTAGACCCCTAATGATTCCGGTTATTGCTCTCTTGCTCTGCAAGGTAAACCCTCTACAAACTTTTGTCTTAATGCTTCAGTACAGTCTTCACATTCAGATTGGATCTTGGATTCAGATGCTAGCTCACATATGACCTCTACCTCATCTTTACTTGACACTATTATCCTAGTTCCACTGATGACAACATTACTACTGCTGATGGCACGTCTACAAGTGTCGCTGGACACGGCAATGTCAAACTTTCTGACCAAATACATTTGAAAAATACCTTACGTTCCCACACTTGCCATGAACCTTGCATCTATCCACAAGCTGACTACTGACCTCAAGTGTGCTGCTATTTTCTTTCCTTCTTGATGCATCTTGCAGGATCTGCACACAAGGAAGATGATTGGAACTGCTAAGCAACGGCATGGACTATACTACCTTGATATACCTGCTGCCTTCATTCCTCACCTAAAGCCCTTGCTTTAACCACTACTAATACCAATACTATTTGGCTTCATCACAAACACTTTGAGCATCCCTCATTTCATGTTCTCACACCTCTTTAATGGTATTGATGTTTCAAATTTTCAATGTGATGTGTGAATTTGCTAAACACTCTCGTGTGTCTTTCCCTCAAAGTAATACCATGAGTAGTTCTCCCTTTGATCTCATTCATAGTGATGTTTGGGGACCTTCTCCAATTGCTAATATTTCTGGAGCTCGTTGGTATATTACATTTATTGATGATTGTACTCGCTTCATGTGGGTCTTTCTTGTGAAAAACAAAAGTGATGTGAGTTCAATTATTCCCACATTCTGCAACATGATTCACACAATCCAATTCACCACTATAAAACGCTTTTGCACTGATAATGCTACCGATTATTTCAACCAGGTTGTTAACTCTTTCTTTCTCGCCGAAGGTATCATTCATGAATCTTCTTGCCCATACACTCCACAACAAAATGGCATTGCTGAAAGAAAAAATCGTCATCTGCTTGAAATGAGTTGTGTTTTACTCTTCCAATCAAATACTCCTAAACACTATTGGGGTGAAGCTACACTAACAGCATGTCATCTCATCAACAAATTGCCCACTAGCATTCTTTAAAAGAAATCCCCGCTTGAGTGCCTTCGTCAATTTTTCCCTGCCCACAAAATCTCTTCTGGTCTAAACTTACGGGTTTTCGGGTGCACTACTTTTGTTCATATTCCTACTACTCATAGGGGAAAATAGGATCCACGCTCTACTAAATGTATCTTTTTGGGATATTCTCCCACTCAAAAAGGATACAAATGCTACAATCCCACTACAAAAAAAGTAACATAACTTTTGATGTTACTTTTCATGAATCGGAACCTTTGTACTCTGACACTATCTCTTCTTTATCTCATTATTTCCCCTAGACTGAAGATAATCAGCATCCTCTTCCCACCTACACCATTACTCCTCCATCACAACAAACTTTACCACTGCCGGATTCACCACCATCTTCCCCATCCCTTAATCCACTGCAGTACCAACAGGTTATCTCTCCTACTGAATCTTCCACCACAGATCATTCCCTTAACCTTCTAGTAACAAAGGTATTTTCAAGGTAGTATGAATCCACCCTATGGCTGACACGGGATCAATTATCTAGCCCATGTATTGAACCTCTCCTTAAGGAAACCTCCCCACCAATTGCTTTGTGAAAAGGTGTATGTCAATGCAGAAAACTCCTCTCTATCCTTTGGCCAATTTTGTAAGCTTTAATCATTTTTCTTCTTCTCATGCCTTATTTGTTCAAAGCTTGAATGAAATCCAAATTCCTTAATTTGTTTCTGAAGCATTGGCCAAGAAAGAGGGGAGGGATGCTATGCAAGAGGAGAACATAGCTCTAAAAAGAGTCATACAAGGGTTGTAGTAACAAAACCACCTGGAAAGCATGTTGTTGATCGCAGGTGGATCTTTACTGTTAAATACAATGTTGATGGATCTCTAGAGCGGTACAAAACTCAACTTGTAGCTAAAGGGTACACCCAGACATATGGGATTGATTATCAGGAGACAGTCGCTTATGTGGCTAAGCTCAACATTGTTCGCATCCTATTATCCTTGGCGTCTCACTTTGATTGGCCTCTGTTATGTCAAGAATGTCTTTCTCCATGGTGACCTGCATGATGGGATCTATATGTGAAACCCTCCAGGCTTTAATGGTGAATCTACCTCTTCCAAAGTATGTCAACTAAAAAAGGCTCTCTATGGTCTCAAACAATCCCCTTGAGCTTGGTTTGACCGATTCACCAAAGTTGTTCGAGCTGCTGGTAATAGAAATTCAGGGTGATCATATGTTGTTTTTCAAACACTCTCACCCAGGGGGAATCACTATCCTTCTTGTCTACGTTGATGACATCATTATTACTGGTAATGATTCAGCAGAGAGACAACGTCTAGAAAAGCAGCTCAAATCAAAATTTGAGATGAAGTCTTTTGGCTCTCTTAAATATTTTCGTGGAATAGAAGTTGCCCGCTCACCTCAAGGCATCTCTATCAACCAGCATAAGCATATCACAGACCTTCTGAGTCAAATAGGCAAGAGTGGGTGTCGACCAGCTGCTTCACCAATGGATCCTAATCGTAAGCTAGACTGCGCTCACGATGAGCCTAAAGATGATTCATCTATGTATCAGCGTTTATGTGATAAGTTGATATATCTTTCGCATACTAGACCTGATATTTCCTATGTGGTAAGTGTCCCAAGTCAGTTCATGCATGACCCAAGAAAACCGCATCTAGAAGCTGCCTATAGGGTTCTACACTACTTAAAGGGGACTCCAGGCCAAGGGATCTAGTTCAAAAAAGGGGAACAACTAGCAGTTCAAGCCTTCACTAATGTTGATTATGGTGGCACTCTTACTAACCGGCAGTCTACTACAAGGATTCTGTGTGTTCCTGGCAGGAAATCTCATGATAAGGAGAAGCAAAAACAGAATGTTGTGGCTCGATACTCAAAAGAATCTGAGTTGAGAGCTCTTGCAAACGGTCTAGGTGAGCTTCTTTGGATCAGTAGTATTTTATGTGATTTACGAATCAAATGGAAAGGTCCCCATGGAGTTGAGATGTGACAATAGCCCACAATCCTGTCCAGTATTGAGATTGACAGACACATTATCAAGAAGAAGATAGAAGGAGGTTTACTTGATCTAAGCTATATCCCCTCTGAAGAGCAGGTTGCCGACATGTTTACTAAACCTCTCCATAATCCCAGATTCCATAATCTCATCTTCAAGCTGGGCATGAAAGACATTTCAAACCCAACTTGAGGGGGAGTGTTGACAGACCTATACTGAACAGGCACCATTATTCTAGGAAATAGTGCATTTATTATTTCAGTATTTAATTAGGTTCTTATGTCTGTCCCGCATGTAATTAATTGTATATGTTCAATTAGTTTTGTTTCCTAGATAGACACTTCTAGGTGTCTCTTCCCTTAGGTTATCTAGATACTTCCTAAGGTGCCTATGAATATAGGGTTGTATATCTCCTTTCCGATTATCAAACACTGAATAAACTCACAGTAAACTACATATATAAATGCCAATGCCTCTTGCAGCCAATTCATTTTACTGGTAGCCTTTTCATAAAGGAAAAAGGCTTTGAATATCAAAAATCGATCAAGAGGCACGATTTAGCACTACTAACATGCCAAAATCTAATACACTGTCTTGGATGATGTTTCAAAACTTAGTTAGGGTACATTAGTGTAACACCCATATGAGCAACTGTCTAACAACCTAACTCTTAAGACATTATGACTTGAAAATAAACCCCTTTAATGGTCTTCACTTCGACCTAAAAGAGGAAGGTCTTGATGTTGTAGTCAACCAGAAAGTATCCTCATAAACAAGTCACTTTACTACTCATATCATAATGTGGATGGAGGTATCACATACTTCCTCACTCAAATAACATGATGTCCTAATCGCAAGTCGAACAACCAATTCTCATAGATCTTTCTTGGTGGGTGTCAGGTAGTCTATCCCGACACAATTCCGAGTCTGCCTAATACCAATTGTAACACACCACATGGACAACTGTCCAACAGCCTAGCTCTCAAGCTATTTGGGCTTGAAAACTAGCCCCTTTAAGCTCTTGGTCTTCACTTGAGCCTATAAGTAGAAAGTCATGTTATAGTCGACCCATATATATCCTCATAAACCAAGTACGTTACTACTCATATCCCAAATCCCAATGTGGGATAGGAGTATCACAATTAGCATAAGAATGGTGTTAAGAACAATGCTACCAACACTAGTCCTTCAATCCAAGGTACGAAAGCACTTGGAAACCATTGCTTCAATGAGCTTTTAAGACAAATGAATGATTGAGCTAGAGGTAAACATGTTTTAAATAAGCAGCCTTTTAGCTGTCATTTCTATTATCTTTTTTATACATAGTGGCTAAATAGCCCAAACGGTAGCAATATAAATAATTTCATCAAGCTACACCAGATTACACAACAAAATGTACAACCACCTCACAACGGCATCCACACTGAACTACAAAAATAAACACATTTTTTATCACAAATATTCTTCTTATTCTGAGCATTTTTCATCATGTGAAAGCATACACCAGTTCTTTGATCATGATGAGCACTGTTCACTGGACCTAGGGATGGCAATTCAGGTTGATGGGTCGGGCTAAGCTCAACCTATACCTAACCCCATTTAAGATTCTATTAACCCAAACCCAAACCCAAAAATAATAGGGGTACCAAATTTTAACTCTAACCCGACCCATATAAAATCATTCAACCCAAACACAAGCCGTTTGACCCAAAAATTTCTAAATACTTTTTTTTTCTACATTTTTTCATTTTTTAATACAAAAAAAATTATCAATACATATCAGATGTCTGCTAGATTCCTTGAGAGGTACGTGTGATTGAAAGGCCTTCATTCACCCTAACCGGATCCATATAAGAAAAAGAATGTTGGTGGTCTTGAAAAAACTATTTATCAAATTGTTGGATGGACAAAGAAAAGTGTTGATAGTGTTTTTTATATTAATTAACTATTAGTTATAGAATTATAAAAGAGCCAAAGAGACATGCTAATATATGTACTATTTATTGTATTTTTCTTCAATAAAATATAGTTAATAGGTTGGATTGAGTTCGGGTTAGAACTTATAATTCATACCCAACCCAAGAAAAATAATGGGTAACCTAAACCCAACCCAAACTTCAACGGGTCAAAAAACTCAACCCAAACCCATACTTGGCGGGTCAGTTTTGGGTCGGATCTTCAGATTGGGTAAAAATTGCCACCCTTGACTAGATCACTCAGGAACACAAAATTCAAAAGATCTACAAAAAACCAGAAACACCTGCATTGATCACCTTCCCATTTCCCCAGCAATGTCCACCAGCCCGCTAGTCCACTTTTCTCCTATCATCCACCTAACACCAGATGTCTGATCCTCATTGCTTCTAACCCATTCCAAACTTGCCCTTCTTAACCTGAATCTTCTAGCCTCTACACAGCTAGCAGGTCAGGCGATAGAATAGAACAGAGAAAATAGGACATTGAGAACTCTTTTTTCGGATTCGGGCTATAATGTCCCTAGTCCAGCAAGTTGTACAATCAAGATAACTTGACCCATAACTAACCTCCCACACTGGTGAGTTAGTGGCAGACAACCACACACATACAATTTAACTTTCACAAGACAACCACTACTTATAAGAACACAGATAGCCACTTCCCCGAATAGCAGTAACAGAACTTACCTCAAGACACTTAGTTAGTTAGTTAGTTACAAGCGGTCCCCCAACAGTTCACTTTCCTACGGTGGTAGACCACCCAATCTGTCTTATTATTCCCAACACTGCTAAAAGATACACATGGAATTAGTTCATAATGTAACAGAATGTTTCTTTTAGGTCAAAAGAATAAGATAAATTTTAAACCTTCTCTTTTTTTATCAGTAGGCTACATTAGTAGCAGTACAATAGGGAGTAGTATGACTGCTAGCAAAGGAGTGATCTACTAGAATAGCAAGAGCACCCAAACGGAAAGTAATTAGGAACAAAATACAGGCTCCACAAAAACCAAAAGAGCAGTACAGACACAAAACTGAGAAGAGTCAATTGGATGAGGTCCTTTAAGTTGGTGACGGAAAGCAGTCTACAGGTAGGAAGAGGAGACTTAATAGCAGCTCCTCCCCATTCAAGGATTCGTAACTTGGAAGAATTAAGGACATCAAGCCAATCAATAGGAGTCTGCTCAAAGATAAGCTCGTTGCGGGCATGCCAAATACTATACAAGCAGAACATAAAAGTTGATTTCCAAAGTGTCCTTAATATGCGAAACGGCAGAAGATCACACCATCTGGTCAGACTATCCTCCACTGCACAATCCACAGAGCCCTCCACTCCCCACCATGTCCGGATGTTGGCCCAAAGCTCAGAGCAACTCGGCAACTTAGGAACAGGTGCTCAGTAAAGTATTGTTATGAACAAAATAAAGTATATGTTGGTGTTATCCCATCAATGTGACTTGTGCCCATAACCAAAACAATACACAGCGCTCAATGTATATCAAAATGCTATGATCATAAACTGGATAGGAATATTAATACTTGAAACAATAGCACAAAACTATAGCTCTCGTCATGGAAGACTGGTTAATTCAACAAATTTGTCCAAGAGATTTCTATGTGTACCTTTGTGCGATCATAGCATCTGATGAGTAGTCCAGTACATGCTTTGAAATGAAAATCCAAGCAGTGTAGAAATCTGGGAACAAATCATTAATGGGACACAATAAGAAGGCCTCAACACTGATCACTACACAAAAGTCTCTTATTTGTTACCATCAATGTCTTGAGATCATTTTGTCACAAGCAAAATGAAGGAAAAAAATATGACTACCACACAAGAAAAAAGTGAAGCATATGACATAAGACCAATAACTTCTCTAACATTGAAAGGAAAATATCTAAAACATACTTGACACTAGAAGAAGATAACAGTCACCTCGTAAGGAAGTAAAGACGGATAATTAAGAGACATCATCATACAACAGACACAATGGCCCACAAGAAAATGCCCAATTAATGCCATGTGTGGGAACACGGAGTGTTGCTGAAGATAAGTCTATGGACAAACCAAGTCTATCCGTTGAACAAATGAATGCAACGGTGAAGATAGTCACAGAATGAGTCAAACGTGAATGAGGTGACGATCGAGTCGATCTGGTTGTTATGAAAATAAAGGAACATTAGTCATCAGGCAACAATGGCCATTAGTCAACATTCTTGGGCCATAATTTTTGCAGCATAAGATCGATCAATAAACTCAACGTGTCAGCACCAAAATTCAAGGGGAAGAAAGTTGGAGCCTAAAATTGTGGAAACCAACTTCCACAACATCTCAAATTGGACTTACTATAAAAAAAAAAACAACATTTACATTAAGCCATTCACGCTTTCTAGAGAACAATTTTTGGATATAAGAGAAAGAAAGCTTTGCTTTGTAATTGAGAGAGAAAGTACTAGTTGTTAGCTTAAGTTTTGTTTGTGCTTTATTGATAGAGTCATTCTAGAGAGTTCCTAGACTCACTACATTCGCCGTACTGATTAGATATTCTGTAGGATAAGTGAGTGAGATTCTACTAAGTAGATCCCTTCTACTTAGTGGCCAGTGTAAATTTTTTTGTTTAAGTGTAATAAAAGAGCTTATATTGTGTACTTGTTTGTCTCGATTAACTGCTTCCGCTTCTTAATCTTGATTGAGTCAAAGTACTTCACAGACTCACACCTTGAAGTACTTTGAGTCAGTCCAACGATCCTTAACCATGTAATATGGAGCTTTTCGCTTCCACAAGGTAAAGAGCAATATACTCAAATAATAGGTACTAAACACACTACAAGCAAACAAATGCAAGCTCAGTCTTATGTCCCAACTGTGTAATATTTTCAAATAAAAAAAATAATAGGCAAAAAAGAAGTTTTACCAACCACATCAGCTTCACAAAGATGGCTGAGGCTTTGAAATCCAATTGTTTGAATTGCAGGATCACGACTCTCAATGGAAGCCTGGAGATAGGAGGTAAACATACTGCTCAGGAAAGGTAACAACTTAAAAATTGTTGGGAGAAAATTCTACACAAATTTGATAATGTTGCTGGAAGCATAAGAAGAGTCATACCGCAACAGAAAGAATGAGGTCCACACCCTATCTGGATTTCTTCTGCAAATATCACTTATGGAAGTTGCCATGCTGATACATATAGTTCTTTCACATGCAAACTCTTTGAATTTTTCAGGCAATAATACACTCTAAAAACATACATATAAACAACATAGATTAGGTAAGTATATAATTGATAATAGTACATTTAGCAGTACATGAGTGAGAGAGACCACTTCAACATGTAACGAGCATTTTAAAGTTTAGGACTTTTGGCATCTACTGTTAGTGCAAAATTAAAATCCTTGTATCAATTGCCGTCACAACACCATCAAAATATGATAATGAGATTTGACATCTACTTAGTGCAAAAATAAAATACACGTATCAAATGCAATCACACCACCCACAACATATAATAATGTGACGGCCACACAAGTGCGTATAAGATATAGTTCAATCAAGATATGTGGGTAGAAGTCAAACAAACAGAAGAATATGACCACATTATATACTAAGTATCCTCTCAATATTGACACACACATAAAAAAGGTATGTACCTGCAAAGTACTGAAAACTCGATCATTAATCTCCCAAGCCTTACATAGCAAACGAACAGCAGTAGCATATAACACTCTGGAAAGAAAGAATAACAGAACCTCAGCTAACATCATGAATAAGCAGATGAGAAACAACAATAATGAAAATACTGAAGTATGCATGTCAAAACAGAAAAGTTTAATATAATGATTCATCCATATTTTTTATCGTTATTGATACAATTCGAGTATCACCCTCCTAAATCCTCATGAGGCCTAAACTAATCTTATACTAATGACTGGATCCTAAACCCGTAGCCCCTCCCTATCTCCTTAAATACACTAGCAATAGGGTACTAATTCAACTACTAACATTAGAAAGACTAAACTGTCCCTCTAAAACAACCTTCTCCTTAAGTACACTTTTATTATTCACCTAATATCCTAACAATTAACATTACTTCCCCCCTAAAACAACCTTCTCCTCAAGGTTGGAGTAAGGAATATGCTCTAATTGGAATTCTGATTTTTTGTCTTCGGAGCTAGTAACCAGGAATACTCTTCCATAGCAGCAGCTTCAGATCTACAAGAGAGTGGCTTATGGCTATGACAACCCTCATGCAATTAAGCCCAGCATCTGAATAGAGCAACTCACCACTTTAACAATGTCACTTCATACAAACTGAACATGTCTTTGCTGGCCCAATTCACTTCTCAAAGTTAAATGTACTGAAGTAGTTTGATTCAGCCCAACTTCTGCTTAACTTGATAGAAATTGGACAGAAACCCTAACAGCCCCCTTGACACATAACCATTCCTCTTCTTCTTTTTTCTGCTGTTGTTGCTGACGTCAAACTCTTTCCCTGCACCGCCGATTACTACTCCCCTCAAGACTCTGCTCAGACCAACGTATTTGTTGTCCCCTCTCGAAGAGATTGTGCATTTCTTTAAAGCTCGCAAACAAGTTCAAAAGTACCGTGGCGAGTCTCTTCTTCATACCTTTACTCTTAATCATTTTTCTCCTCTTCATCTTCCTTCGATTGAACTCTTTCTGCCTCAATCTTCTTTCGGTTTCCCAGATTTCAAGACAAGGGTGGGACGTTGAGTTGTCTTCTCGTGTTGCCGAAGATTCCTTACCACTTTCGTTTTACACTCTTTACTACTTCTTCTAGCCTCTGAATTCTGAATCAATGATTCAATATGCTCACCAAGGTGGTGTGAGTCACTAAGTCAGCAAGTTTGGAAACTACATCCACCGATAAATTCTTCTCCCCTTTCCTTCTCTTCTTTTGTTTCCTTTTTTCATTTTCTTTGCTTTGATCCTGGCAATTCTTGAAGTACAATTGGAAGATTGGGATATGGATTACCCTAATCTTCACGATTGTTTTCGTCTCTCTATGTTTTCTTCTTTTCCTTTTCCTCTTCTCCTTTTTTCTTCGAACGATTATTCTCTGCTTCGACCGTGGATTCCACCAACCCTAATCGACAAGGTTGTCAGTTATGGAACATTCTCTTGTCTTGTTGCAGCCTTAGTAGATGTCCGAACCTCTCGATTTTATTCAAAGATCATCTTTCCCTAGCACAAAGCTCCTGACAGTACCCTCTTCTTGCAATTTGGTTTCTCCTCCTCTTTTTCCCGGATTCCCCAGACTTTCTACGACTACACTGGATATCCCTCCGATTTTTCTCCAACTTCAGTTCTTGTTTGTCGTCCTTTCACTGCCTTTAAATCTCTAATTAGTCTCAACTTCCATGGCAGCATGGTTCATCAATTCTTCCAGTTTCAGTTCTTCAATGACCAACTCTTCTATTTCACCGTCAACTTCCTCTCCCAGCGGGGACGCAAGGCCATTCACTTGATTCTGGTTCGCAAGAGTCTTTTGTTGTGGAAGGCTTGAATCTTTCTACTAAGAATCCCTAAAATTCACTCCAAGAAAGCGTTCCAAAAAGAGTCCATGGCCACTGGAACCAAACGCTACCCCTTCCATACAATACCCGGCAACCATGAATCGATCAACTTCTTTAATGTCGTTGATCGTAAAATATAGCTGCACTCTGCTCAGCCACTTTCGCGGATCAACACCCTCAAACACAGGAGGTTCAAGAACGTTATTGAACTCCATCTCTCTCTTTTTCATCTCCCAGTTCTGCCCCCTCCAGTAACCCCTAGACCCTGGACAGAGCTCTGATACCTTTCATGCAATTCGAGGAGTATCACCCTCCTAAATCCTCATTGAGGCCAAAAGTAATCTCATAATAATGATTGGATCCTTAACCCGTAGCCCCCTGTAACACCCCATATGGGCAGCAGTCCAAGAACCTAGCTCCCAAGCAATTCCGGCATAAAAACTAGCCACTTTAAGCTCTTTGTCCTCACTTGGTCTTAAAAGTGGAAGATCTTGTTGTTGTAGTTAACCCATATGTATCCTTATAAATCAATAACTTTACTACTCATATCCCGATGTGGGATGGGGGTATTACATACTCCTCAAAGAACGTGACGTCCTCGTATATCTAAAGTCCCAAGGATCTACTCGGTAGGTATTGGGTAGTCCAGCCCGACACGGTCCCGAGTTTACTCTGATACCATTTGTAACACCCCATATGGACAACTGTTCAACAATCAAGCTCTGAAGTCATTCCAGCATGAAAACTAGCCACTTTAAGCCCTTTATCCTCACTTAGTCTTAAAAGTGGAAGACTTTGTTGTTGCAATCAACCCATATGTATTCTTATAAACCAATAACTTTACTACTCATATCCCGATGTGGGATGGGTGTACTACCCCCCCCCCCCATCTCCTTAAGTACACTAGCATTAGGGTACTAACTCTACTGCTAACATTAGAAAGACTAAACTGCCCCTATTAGACAGAATAACTCTTTTATTATTCACTTAATATCCTAACAATTATAGGTTATCCATGGCAGGAGGGAGCCAAAACTTGTAGCCAGCTTTCCAAGCAAACATTTGAGACAAAACATGGAGGCACTAATATCCAAGAAAATTGCATCACTACAATACAATACTAGATGGAAGACTTATAGTTAACCTAGGTCAATATCTCAAAATTGTTGTCATAGGAGATTAAAATGTATGAAACCACAGAAGGGATTAAAATTATTTTAAGGGAGCAAGTAAAAGTTCCACTTATTTGAATAGCAATAGGTCTTACGAGTCAGCGTTTTTGCGGAGCATAGGCATTAGAGTCTGAACTACCAATGGAAGCATTGCACCGTGCGAGGCGAGTGATGGAAGCATTCCCAATAGTTTTAACTGTGACAATAATTCACGTAATATCATAATGCTACAGGTGAAATAAGACTGGTTGATATGCGGTTGTTAGGTAAGCAGATGTAAACTCACCAGCAAGTCACCAAATCCAAGACATTTATCTCTTAAGAAGTTAGTGTAGTAAAGAACAGCCAATAACAGTGTGACTCCCAGTTTTGGTTCCATTAATGCAACAGCAACGAAAGTGTCAATAGCAGAGCGCCCAGTGTTGGATGCAACAGCAAAACACCAGTTAATGCTCCCAGCATCATAGGCATTTCTGCAGAGAATTATTTGATGATGAGTACATGTTATAATGTTTTTTCTAACAGAAAGTTAGAAACATGCGGCAATCATGGCCAATTTATAAATACATATTCCATTTACAATTTACCAGGTAATAAGGATTCACGAGATGAGGAGCTTGAAAAGGACACATTTTGCTTCTCTGCAATCGACAAAGTAAAATCTTCAACTAGACAAGTCCAAGATTTTGGTGAATTCCGCCATTAGTCCAACATCACTGGTAGTAGAATTGGTAGAGGCAATTCTAATGAAGAAAGATGAATATGGCTCCTGGAACAAATCATAACAGGGGGATAAGGAAAAACAGATGGAAGACATATGTAAAAGTCCAAGACGCAACCAAGTTCTAACCTGAAGCCATAAATTTTCCAAAAGCCTAAAAAGGATTATTTGAGGACTGCTAACAAATGATGATCCAGAGTCAATCGACTGATGTGTACTTGCTGTGGCCAAAAACTTTATAGGAAGCTTTTCCAGATGCAAAAGCAAATTCACAGCAGCTCCTCTCATGGAACTTGAAGTAGAGGACATAAGGTTGATTATTGGTAGAATGAAAATCAGTGTTTCGCACAGATTGTGCTCAATTCCAGGACCGATATAACCTACAATATCGGTGATCATCAACAAACAGAGAAGAAATAATGATGTCATCTTATAATAATTATACTTGCACATGATTAATAAACCGTACTTAAAAACCTTCAAATTTGCACTTCAATATTGCTAGAACAAATTAATGCAAATTATTGTGCAACCTTTTCATGTGTCGGGACAATAAATTATGGGAATTTTATGTCCGAAACACCACATACAAATACAGTTATTCATTATAGCGAGAAACCTTTTAGGTTAAATAGCATTAGTCAAGAGTAGCCTTTCAAGTAGCCATTATTCACGAAGCAGAGCTACAGATCCACTAGAGATATTCCGTAATAAACAGCATAATTACCACATAACTATGCTTCATGTATTGGGCTTCAGAGTGTAGAAGTGCCACAGATCCAAAACTTAATAACCAAAAATCACTGAGCATATATAACAGGCAGGTAATAATAGAAGGAAAATGGTATGCCAGCACTGAAACCAAATCTGCAATATCAGAAAATTCAGCTTCTTTGCCTTTTTACTTTTTGTTTTTCAGCGTGTGGGGCCTATAATGGCAACAAAAAGGAGATAGTCTCTTATAAGTTGATGGATAGCTTGGGAGTTCAAGAAGCATATACCGTCACCAGTCCTCCAGTCGAGGAGAAAGGAAAGAGATTCAGCACACAGTTGTTCATGCTCAAATTCCACCCTGCTGGAAATAACAAAAGAGATAGCACGGGTGACAATAGCTGAGGAAGGTAAGGCAGACCAAGCTCCCTTTGAGCTCCTAATAATCTCCCGGATAACTCAAGAAGGGGATCTTTCACAGAGTTAGGGTTCTCAAAATCTGAACAGAATGAAAGGAGGGCATCTATTAACATAACTCCGCCTATTTGAGCCTCTTGAACCATCTGGCATACAATAGACATGTGTAAGAGGCATATAAATTCCAACAGGTAATAATAGCCATAGAAGCTGCCTTGTATAATCTAAAAGAATAACTCAATTCCTCAGTTGGCCAAACTCTTGCCAAAGTTAATCGCGGCACAATAGCACAAAAGTGAAATCACAATACGTTTCACTAAACAAACACATGTTGTTCCATGTAGCAAAAGCATACCAGTTCCATCTTGACTAGGTCCCTCAACACCACTATATGAGCATCAACTATAATTTCAGCAAGACTGAAAAGGTTCTTAAAATCCTGTAAGAAAATATCAATGAAAGGAATAGTTTAGATTTTTTTTACACGCGGAAGAGTTAGATTACTATATAGCTACATCATTAAAAGTATTCAGCAAATCCAATAAGGTAGATATGGATATTTTCCAGCTGGAAAAGCCAGCCTCAATACAAATTGCAGTAACCTCTTCACTTCTGGACGGAAAATATCTGAGGCAACTGGTTAGCAACTTGAATATGGGCATCGCCTCAGAAGAGAGTGAACAACATAATGACCCTAGCGATGATAGTAATAGCCATGCAAATGAAACAGAAGATGAATCTGAAAAGGGTATCCTTAATATGGAAAACTCCACCAACGGTCTCAGAAAGCCGCATACTTCATTCATCCCATATTGCTTGCTCTGGACCACAAACAACAACACCTGTCTTATAAGCTCATTTTGAGCCTCGTTCCTGCACAACAGTACCTGTAGCGAATATTCCAACAACAAAATGATAATGATTACAGAATCAAAATAGTGCCCAGAAACATTTACAAGTTTCCATTAAGCTAATTTGGTGTTCCCGTCTAACTGGTCCAGATGAATGACTTGCATCGCACATTAACAGAACATCAATAAAAGCTACATCTGAACAAACTGCTGATACGTTGTACTGCCGAGTTTCACTTGTTTACTACAGCAGCAGAGTTTCATAGTCAGGAAGAAAGGATAAAAACCATACTAGTACGTCTTTTCAAGAAAGTCCAAGAGGTTCCGAGCAAAAAAAACCATATTCTTCAAAATCAAAGTGGCACGTGGATAGCAAGAGAAATGGAGAAACGGAGCTGTTAACTTGGCGTGATATCTTTCAGGCAGTATCAGTTTGTCGGGAAAAGAATTGCATTTTACTAAAACAAAAAAAGATGCTAGTAGAAGCACTCAAGACGAACTTCACACCTTGACAAATGGGTGCCGCTCAGTGGCCTCGAACTTCCATCCGGAACAGCCCCTGCGGAAACCAAACCGAACAAGAAACCCGATTCCCTTGACCAAAATTCACAAATCGTGGCTCTGAACCTTCGAGAGCGGACTGGAGCTCCAGTAAACCCCGAGCGACCCCCAAATTCGAGTCCTTTGCTACGAGCTTACAGAGCTCAGAAACCGACTGGTCGACGACGGCAGGAGTGGAGAAGGCGGAGAGGCACCGAGTGATGGCTTCCCTTCCCGGGTCAGACTCCGGGCCGAGATTAGGCGGGGGGTCTGAGCTTCTCAAATATTTGTGTCACGGCGAAGCGCTGGAAGGAAGGTTGTGGGAGTCGGATTCGTTCGAGAAGAGGAACGTAGGCGTCCATTGCAGAGGGAGTGGACCAGTGTGGGAGATTGAGAGTGAGACTGCTAGCGTATTATGGCTCCTTCTTCCTTCTTCCTTCTTCCTTCTTCCTTCTTCCTCTCAGTATGTTAAAGTTTGCAGTTTTCCTTGGACGTCCAGAACGCTGTGATAGTTTGGCTGGGCTAGCAAGGAAGCTGACTAAGCAACGAGTTCAGTTGAGCAACAATCCCAGTCACAGGGTGTTTTCCGCACCTTGGACACCCGCTGAGATGACAGTTTTGCCGGCAATGAAGCTAAAGCATTTGACATGGGTACAAATTTATTGATCACCCAACTTACAAATCTGGTTTGGTTTTGCAATCAGTTTTTTTTTCAACCATTTTGATAGAATACGGTTAAATTTTAAAATTTTGTAGTCATAAAACAAAAAAAAAAATTGGTATATATACTTCCGGTCACTCTGTCTCTCTCCACACCTTCATTGCACATTTCGCGTGAAAATCACATTCCAAAACCTCTTAAAATCTGTCTTTCGGTAGAATTCTATTTTCAGCATTTAAGGTAACTTTTCTCACTCATATTTCATTGTTTTATGTTATTGTATGATTGGGAATAGTGTTAGTACTCATTTAGATTAAATGGAACTCAAATCGAACTGAAAATTTTCAAAAAAAAAAAAACAAAACTATAACACACACATAGAAGATTCATCCGTGACGGACGTATAAAAAATAGACAAACATCGTATGGTCCATTTAATATCGGCCGTAACGAGCAACATAAAATGGACCATATGATGTTCGCCCGTTTTCAGATGGTTAAAACACTGACGGATTTGCTTTTGTCATTTTTTGCCTGTCTGTTTCGGGCAACTAATTCTCGTCTATTTTACGGACTCTTCAGTTTCATCTATTTGCAGACGTTTCAAGTACATCCGTTTTACGAACGCTTCAAATTTGTCCGTTTTGTGAACGCTTATAATTGGTCCGTTTTGTAGACGCTTCAAAGCTGTCTGTTTTGCGAACGCTTATAATTGGTCCGTTTTGTAGACGCTTCAAGTTCGTCAGTTGCGGACGCTTCTATAGTCCGTCTGTTGCGAACATTTAGCCTAATGGTCCGTTCCAAACTTGTAAAAACATACCGTTTTTACATATTTCGTAGTTTTGATGTCACTTTTTTTTTACAGATGAACTGAATGGACTAACAAAAAGCGGTAGCAAATTCTACTACTTCGAATGCTCAAGAGGAAGAAGGTCACAATATCTGCTCAGAAGCAAATGAAGGCGAAGAGACGGTCCAGGAACATTGCAGACTGACCATCGGTATCACGATCACTTGTTGCCTCATCTCCTCACCCTGCTAATGCTCCATTGTCTCCTGTTCATCAAGAGTTTGTGTCACCGAGGAGGCGGTTCATATCTAATGGTGATAACGACAACGTCGACGATGATGATGATGTGGACCAACAGACGGACGGACATCAGTTAGCCCTTCATGCTGCACCTGCTGTCGGTGGAGGAGAGGCACCGGCTGAGGGTCGGATACCCACCGATTGGTTCACCACTCTAGAGTTCGTCCCGATTGCCGGTGGTCGTTAAGATACAGCCTGCTACGAAGCTTTGGTGGACATGTTGCACTTTATGTGTGACGAGTAGTGTTACGTATCTCTAACATTTGTTCTTTTGTGTTATTAACCTTAATTTGTAGACTTATAAAGTATGGCTATTAAGCATGTGTGTATACAATGTGCAAAGTTTAAAACGTATGTAAACATTAGATTGTACATAGAAAACTTATAGAATCGGTATATCTCTAGGATTGTGGATGTTTGAAATTTGTATCTAGAGGCACTTTATTGGAAAAGTGGTATGTTGATCTCCTTTACCACGAGAGGACTAAGGAGGTAGTGAGAGACAGTGGGTTAGCGCATTTTCATGACTGCTCCCACAGATATTTTGATTTGGCATTGATATTTCATTTGTGGAGAGGTGACAACCGGACACCAACACCTTCCACATACCTTTTAGTGAGATGACAATCACTCTACGTGACGTCTAACACATCATGGGCATATCGATTCAAGGGAGAGTTGTTGCTTTTGAGGCCCCTGAGGAGTTACATGCAGGTGCAACACCGCCGAAGCTGACTTTGGACCATGCGTTGGCTGCACTCGCTTAGGTGGTAGGCCTTCCTTCTGTCAATGTGGTGAAAGAGCAAAGGTGGTACAACAAGGGGAGTGTCCCCCACAGTAAGGTTAGGGAGTGGTGTGGCCACGCAGATGCCATGTACGCTTGCGAGGCTTGTGGCTATCTGTTCTACTTGCTTGGTTGCACATTATTCCTTGACAAGGGGAATGTCAGGATGCACCCCTACACTTGCTGGCCCTCCAAGAGATCAACTTCACCTCAGACTATGTGTGGGGTGCTGCTACGCTAGCATATATTCATAGACAGCTCGGTGTCCGTTCTCGTGCTGAACGAAGACCATCCTGGGTGTCTTACCCTACTACACGTATAAAGTTGGAACAACTTGATTTCCTTGCATGTATAATTAAAAGTGTAACGAATAGTACTAAAAGTTTTAAAAATGTTGCAGTGATGGATCTATGACTATGTCCCTGGTATTTTTCGTCGTTTGATGGTGAATACCGCCTCACTTGTCCCATCTGCGGTGAGGTTTGCCAAGATTAAGGGTCGACATAGTTCAAACCACAGCCGACTTGTGGAGTATCGACGACGTTTGAACACCCTTACATCCGATCAAGTATGGTACCATGACTTAAGAATTAAATTTTGTTTATTATTTAACTTGTTATAATTAGTTGACAAATAGAGACGAAATTTAAATTATAAGGTTGTGTGGACCCCATTCGAAGAGGATGCTAGCAGAGTTGGTCCCTATGGTTTGGGCATCTACACATGATGGATATTGTTGAGTCTTACCATCCGAACCGGTGTCTGTGGCAGTTCGGCATGGTCCAACTATTCCCTTTACTTCATCTTTATGACCATATCAAGCGGTACGAAAGAGGACCACCAGAGACTACATGGTTGAGCATGTTGCATCCCCGATGCTATTGAGCAGCCAGTATAGCATGTATGCCTCCAAGTTTCTACACGCACGACACACTTTCCCTGGTGATGACGTGGAGGCAGATTACCTGGAGTGGTAACTCACCCTGACGCTCCCGAGGCTCATCCCTTCTGGTGGAGCTACAACCCCACCTTCTGATCCAAATGTAAGTGGCTATATCAAATCAATGGTTAGCAATTAATCTATAAATGTTTCATATGCTTACATCCACAGGTTGCGTTCATGACTATTGCACAGCTAATGGAATCGTACCTCCCGCCCCACACCCTGATGGATGGCTAGCGCAAATTCTCCTGACGACTTGTCCTATTTTCAGTATTCGTTCGATCAGATGTTGGGACAGGTCCAGCACTTCAGAATTATCCAGCAGACTCAGAGGTCTGACACATCCAGCGGGTCTACACGGGGGGTGGTAGAGGAAGAAGTCATAGAGGGGGTGGCAGATCAGGGGGTATTTATGCCACTATTCCAGATGAGTGGTGTAACACCCCGGTTTTTCAAACCTTTTATTAGGTCAATTATTTAACAATTTAAGTTTAATATTAGTAAACAGTGGAATCAAAACCTAAACCCGGGGCATTATTGCCATACTCGCAATAAAACGAGTGCTAAGGCCTAAACAATTAACTGAATCACCAAACTATTATTATCAATAAAAAGGAAATCCAACAATGACATAATTGTCTTTTAATTAACAAGAAAGTCACAAAGTCTAAATAAAACTATTTGTAGATACTTATTCTAGTGGAGTCGTAGTCCCATCCCATACACTTCAGGAGAACCCATGGCAGAAATCCACACAAACACAGAAAAAACCACGATAAAGTCAAGAAATCGAGTAAGTTACCACTTCGCTCCGTAAAAACATTTTATCTTTGAAAACAATTTTAACATTATAACTACGCATCAACATACAAGACATTTAAACAATATTATTACACGATAGTAAAATAATCATTATATAATATTTCATATTTGGTTCTTAGAAACCCAATAATATATTGGTCAATTTATTTTAATTATCTTCCTTGTCCCAACACGCAGCCAGAACAAAACAACCTTTCACACTTTTAGGTACAACACTCAATTGTGACCCAGACCCCAACACGTAGCCAGGAATCCAACTTTTTCTCACTTTTTGGTACAACACGCAGCTGTAACCCAGACCCCAACACGCAGCCGGGAATCCAACTTGTTACTAAATCCTTAAGTGTGCACACCCCCCAATAGTACAAAAGGCTAAGGAATAGAAACAGGGCTAATCTGTGTCCTAATACGGCTCACATGCACCATGGTTTTCTTCTCTTTAAAATTATTTTAATCATTATAATTATTCACCATTTAATCAAGCAAAACACACTTATACAACCATAAAATAAACTGTGTGATAAAATCATCATGATTACATAATTTCTTTTTATATATTATCACATAAATAATTTCATAATAATTTTCTATTAATCTATTTTAAAAAGAATATTCAAATAATCACTGATATCCATTACAAAATAATTCATTCACACGATATAATACAATTATCATGACACACAATAGTTCAATCTCAAGCACAATCACACATACAAAAATTCACATCCGCTGTAAAAATTTATTTTTATAGAGTTAATAAAATTTAGTGAACACAGTAACTTACCTGATATTCTAGAGACGATAAGCACGAAATCTAGGACTCTTGTCTTTCACAAATTTGGAGCACTGCTACCTATGCACCGTGGATTACACAGAGAAAACAACATTGATTTATCTATCCCTTTCAATTTTTCCCTTGGTATATAAGTTGACAGGGTAGATCTTATACTTCTTATTATTCTTATTTTTACTCTGCATTGTAGAGAAAGAAACCGAGGTGTATATTTTGTTATCTTTGTTTGCACCAACGTAAGTGATGGTGAGGTGAGGATGATTGATGTATATATATTTGTTTTTCTTGTGTATGTGAACCACAGAGCAAATAGAGAAAAGGAAAGGGAAATATCTTATTGTCTGGCTCAGAAAAGGATAAAAGAGACAGATATGACTGAAGGGAGATAAAGGAAGACAAAAGACTAAATTTGTCGAGAAGGGTGAAGAAGATGACACCTATATATAGCCGGTCAGAACCTAAAGAAAGTGAGGGAATGTGAAATGGATGGAATATGAACTAATTTACTAATGAAGGTACTTAAATTGTTTAATTAAATTATAGAAAACTAAAAGTTTGGAATACGTAAAGATAAAAATGATTTATTAAATAAATTTAGCAAATATGGATAGACACAACCGACGTGATAAATTGAGTTAGAAAATATGGAAGGATAAAACTGACTTATTAAATAAAGTTAGAAAATATGGAAAGATAAAACAACTTATTAATTAGAGTTAGGAACTATGAAAGATAAAACTGACTTCTTAAATTAAGTACAACAATTACAACTTTAAATTAAGTAACAACAACTAAATTAAGTAAAATCAATTATAGCATCCAAAATGTAAAATATGTATTATAACTTCGTTATACAAATAAATATACCAAATTAATCAGAAAAATAAAAGGATCTTTAATAAAATTACAACTGGTCTATTTTAAAACATGTTATTTTATTAATATGAATTATCCTTCTTAAATACTATATAATATACTCATAACTTATAGTATAATGTACGCATAAACTATATATTATACTTATCAACTTATATACACACAAACTATATAATAGATGTATTTTAAATCAATAATAGTATTTGAATCGTATCATTATTATTATAGCTCCATCTTTAATGACTAAATATTCCATATTAACCAAAAAAACATGAGGATCATTAAAAAGGCAATAAAAATTGTAATCGGTCTATTTAGAAACGTTATTTATTAAAATGAATTCTCTTTAGTAGATAATATACTCATGACCTACATAATGTATGTACTCGTAAGCAGTGGCGGATCCAGGAGTTTTGTTTCGGGGGGGGGGGGAATTTTTTTTGACACTATCCTTCTTTAAAACATTATGTCATTTTATATTTTTCAAAATTTTATAAGAGAATTCGACAAATTTTCAAAAGTTTCGGGGGGGGGGGGGGCAGCCCCCCTCCTAGATCCGCCCCTGCTCGTTAGATATTTAGTATATTTGCGAACTATTATTATACTTGTAAGATAATTATTATACTATTAAACTATAATGTATAATCGTAATCTAGTTTATATGCATGTAAATTATATAATGTACATAGAAACTATATAATATATTTGCAAACTATACAATATACACATAAACTATATAATATATGTATTTTGAAATTTAGGGGTATTTCAAGTGGTAGATAGTGTTAGATGTTTATCTTTCAGAGACTATGACTGTTGTTGCTTTTGTTGCAGTTATTTTTTATTTTACTCTTGTTGTATTTAACTTGTATTTAAATCTTGCTATGGTTAATGCTTTGAAATGGTTACTTTATTTACCTGTTGTTTTAGTTAAGAACAACACGACTGTATGAATCTATTATCTTCCTACAACACTAACTGCAAATTGGAATATGCACTTACAACAGATGACTAATATGCAAGAATGTAAAATTTACAATAGGTGGCTCGTGTGTATCCTCTTTCTAAAAAACTAACTTAAAAAAAAACTCACACCATAGCACTACGTGGACGTGGCGGATACTTCTCCCTCCAGAGTGTGATCTGCTGAAGATATGGCACATCCTAACCTTCAACTGAGTGATCTCTAACTCTCTCCCATGTCAAATAAAGGAGAGGTATAGGTGCATCATCTGCGATATTGACATGTATGAAATGATTACCGACATGACACATGTAAAGCACCTCCGAGGATGTACAACCCCATCTGTTGTCATCTCTGAATGGTAGGCATGCGAAACCGCTGCCGGTCCAACATCAATATATTTTATATATACGATAACAAGGTTGTATCTAGTGCATACCACTAGAATAAACATGGTGCAAAACCATTTGTTCGCCGGTGCCAAGCCATGTCCAAAGAACGTGTTTGCCTCATTATGCACTTCGAAGAGACCACCGAGTCTATTATCCCACCAAATTTTAAGAGTTAGTTCCTCCTATATGGAGGCTCATACTCCTTTCCATTCATCTTCTGATTGATGCCTCAAATCTATAATCGCTCTAAAACCACAGTTGCCGTCACCGCACACGTTTTTGTAACATGTAAATAGCTTGTGAACTATGGTTTTGGAATAGATGGAAAAATGAAAATTCGTCCTTCATATCACGCCATGTGCCAAGGCTGACTTCTGAGAAATTGTGAAAATATATACTTTTTAGAGTTATTCTCACATGCATTTTACATGATTTATAACATACTTTCACCCCTTTATATAGTATTTTATTTATATTAGTGAACTTACATATTTTTTTATATTTTAAGTAAATGCTCCAAATTGATTTTGTTTACCGCCTAAGCTAGAAAACATACAAGTACACAAGCAGACAGGTGCAAGCAACACGCAAGCAAGCAGACAAGCAGACAGGTGAATGGATTCGTCAAGGTTTTTTGGTAGAAGTTTTGTGTAAAATTTTGAGACTTTTTGTGATGGGATATTGGATTGGATTGGATTTTAAGACTTTTTATAAAGGGATTTTGTGTTGGATTTTGGGATTTTTGTGAAATAATTTGTATCGCATTTGATTTTTTATTTTTTTTGAAGGGCTTCAGATTTAAATGGTAACCGAATTATTTAGAGATGTTTTTTGTTTAAATTAGGGATGGCAATTTTTTAAGAATGATTGGAGTTTTAATATAATTGATTTCTACAATGATTTATGGACGTTAGAAATGATTTTTTTTAATTTATTTGGAAGTATGAAACGACATTAGAATTGTTTTTTATTATTATTGATTTTCAAAGTTAGAAATGAAGTTTTGAACTTAAAATTGATTTTGGAATTTCACAGCAGCTTTTGAATAACTTCTAAATGATTTTTTTAATTCAAATGAAAGAACTTGGAATTTCATAATGGGGTTTTTGAGTTTTTATAAATTTTTTATGGAGGAAATTCTGAATTTTGTGAAGTGATTTTTGAACTTGTTTTTTATTTTGTGGCCAGATTTTCCTTATTTTAGAAGAAGTAATAATTTTTTTAATGAACTTTAATTTAACTTTCTTTGATATTTTGGGAAATGTGTTTCGAAAATAGAATAATAGAATAATGAAATGATGAATTATTTTGTGATTTTATATTTGAATTTTGACATTAAATTAAGTTGAGGGACTATTTTGAAAAATGAATGGATTTTTGAAGTTTAAAGGGATTTTGTATTTAGAATATTGTATGCGAGAGGTTTGATCATTTTAGAGAATGTTTTCATTTTTGTTTTCTTGTGTTTTTTTTCACTTTCAAGATTGAATGATATTTTTTAAAAAGTTTGGAATGATCATTTGGGATAGTTTGGAATGATTTTACACTAGAAGGGATGTCCCCCACAATCAGGTACTACGACCTTAATGTGAGCAACACCTATGAATAGTCTTAGGGCTTTTCTAAAGAGACCCACATAAAATTATGGGTCTAAGCCGCATTTGGTAACCTATGTGGGTTGTTCTACGGTCACCTGTACTACCATGTCTTGACTAGCAATAGATGAGTTTTAATTTGGGCCTGCAAAAAAAGTGCCCAAATGGCCCAATCTACCAGTTTACAATGTATAAAAGACTGATCCGCTAAATAATTTTCATGCTTAAATAGAATAAGAGACACAATAACCTCAAATACGACTGGAAAGGTGAATCAAAAGCAAGAACACGGGGTGCCCGGGGAGTCTGGATAGTGTGAAGCTTTGTCCAAGACTACTAACACGAGGTACCAATAGGGCCTGGATAGCGCATAACATTGTTCAAGACTGGTTGTGAACCTTGGTTTCTCACGTGTTCACGGTACATTTATTTTGATCGAGGGCCGTAGGGACTTCGCTTTGGGTTGTGACCAAGTTCAGGGACTGGCTTGTCATAAGACCTACATTATTAACCGAAGACTAGCTGGGCAAGTGTAAGCGCATTGAATCATATAGATAGGTCATAAACATGTATGGGTCATTTAAATTCAAAGCAATATCAATAATACATTGCACATTTTTGAGGAATAAGTAGACAGGGATGAAACATTAAAATTGGACATTATACTTGGGGTTGGTGGTGACTTGGATGTCGAGGTTAAGTCCCCTTAAAGAGATTTTGTGCCCGCGCCGCTGCCACAACTCACGGTCGCTGCGGTGGTTGTTGTGATTTTCCTTCTTTGAACTCTTTTGTTGATTTTGAGGAGGCGTCGCCAGGAGACATCGCCTACTTCTAGGACAATATGGTTTTTCTGCCGAGGTGGAGATATTCTTAGGGCTTTTTGCTTAGGGGGTTGAAGGGTGGTGCCATTTGAAGTATTTTTTTTGTTGTGGTGCACAGAGAGGGATTATAGTGATGGTGAGAAAGTTGCTATAGAAGACGCCAAATGTTAGAGTGTACTCTATGTTATAAGTTTATATTAACTCTTTAAGGGGTGTAGTGATGTGAGGTTTGTGAGTTGCGATCAATGATAATGAGGGAGACACAAAGATTTGTGTAGGTCGATCTTGAATGATCTAGTCCACGGGGGTTGATAGAGGTACTTAGTAATGTTGGGGAGAATATGAGTGAGGAGGGAGAGTACAAGTGTGAGCGTGTGCGTTGTTTTGTATAGAATGATGCCTCTCCCCCTAAATGCGGAGAGACTGCTATTTATAAGGAAAGGACAGGAGGGCCGACTTGATCTCCTGACTTGTCGTCGGTCTTCTGGCTGGGTCGATTGATAAGTGTCCAATGAGCATGTTTTATAGGTGTATTTATATATAATATTAGCACTTTTCTTGCTCATTTCTCCACTTCGGTTAGTTTTCCTCAAGTTTATGTTTTATTGTTTATCTCACAATTTATTAGTTTAACATGAGGAAAACCAAGCCGGGAGTAAAGTAGACGAAGAGACGAACGCATAGACGCAAACGGCTCAGAAAATGGAGTCCAAACGAAGAAACTAGAGCCAGTCGAAGTTTGAACAAATTAAGTCACGAGCTACAACCGCATAAGGAGGCGGACGTGTATGCCTTGCAACCGCCCAAGAAGAGGCGGACGTGAGAGGCTGCAACCGCCCAAGAAGAGCGGACGTGAGAGGCTGCAACCGCCTAGTATGAGGCGGAACCAAGGGCGGACTCCACACACACAAACCGCCAAGATAACCGCCTACTCTAGGGCGGACACAACCAAGAGAGAACCGCCTGTATTGGGGCGGTTGATCAGGCGGACGAGACTAAGAGAACCGCCTGTCCTTAGGCGGACATGTAGGCGTAGCGGTCGTGACTAAAACTCAGTCGCGCACAGTTTTCTTCTTCGGGCCGACTTCGCAACTCTCATCTGCAACTTGCAATATCTGCTCCGCCTACCTTAAATCGCTCACGCGTTTCGGCTCTGTCCCCTGCAATCAATGCTTCAATCAATGAAGCAATCAGCAGAGGCAATCAACTGCGTAGTCTTCCTTTCTTCTATAAATAGCCATTCACTACAACCTTGTACGAGTGCACGGAGAAAACCAGAAAATCACTCACACTCACCTCATCTCATTCTCTTCCAGTAAATCACTCCCGTATATCATTTCATTCCATTAACTCTCTAATTCACCCCACTTCACTTACAATAACCTACGTACATGTTCCACTCCTCATTCTCTTCATTTCTCCATTCACCATTCACGTCTCCGTGCTATTATTACGTCCAACCTCTGTCTGATTTATTACCAGTTAATATGTCAGGCTAAGGAGGATTTGCTCCGGGCAAAGGTTTTAAATTATGGTTTGTTTAATTATGTAATCAATATTTCTACCGGTTAAAATAAATACAGTTTGTTACGCTTAAAGGTCATCTCTCACCATTTCAATAAATTACATGAATTTATTAAAATGCTTTCCTAAGTCTATTTTGATCAGACCAGGTGATAAATAGACAGGTTATTTAAGCCGTAAATCTGGAGAAAACTTATTATGATTTAATAAGTTAGTATTTACAGATGCAATTATAATTCCTTGAATTTAACGTCCGTTTACATAGTATTGCTCGAACCTTGATTAGACCGAGCATTTTCTGGTAAACGAGTTCTTAAGGGTCTATGACTTAGTCCTTAGGATAATAACAGGAATTTTGCCAAACTAATATATTAAACCGGTAGAGATAGCATAATTAATCAGATTATATTAAACCTGAACCTGGAGTTCCATTTAATTCATCTGCACTCAGTAATTTTATCTGCTATTCTAATTCTCTAAAAACAAGTCAATTAACTTCCCAATTTTGTGACAAGCTTAGGAACTATTTTATCTCGCTATAAGTCCCACGGTTTGACCCCGGCCGCTTCTGTCTTCTATACTACTGCGACCGGGTTTTAATTTGCAGCCCGGCGGATATTTTGAGTATTAATTTCTCTCTTTTATCAATTTCACCAGTGCAAATAACTCACGATAAATCCACTCTGCAAATGGCGCCGTTGCCGGGGACTTGATTTAATCTAGTCCCTAAGCCCCGGTTAATTCACCTGTTATTTTATAATAATCTGTTAATATATTAAAATATATAAAAAAAGTTGTTAATCTAATTTCGGACATATAACCTCGGACATTTGACTCGGACATCGAACTTCGGACTTTGGACATCTAACTTCTAACATCTTTATATTATTGTCGTTTCTTTCCATTGTCATTTCGTTCCATTGTCATTTCAATTTTCTGTCATTTCTTTCCATTGTCTCTAACTACTAACTTAAAATTTCTGTCATTTCGTTCCATTGTCATTTCGTTCCATTGTCATTTCAATTTTCTGTCATTTCTTTCCATTGTCTCTAACTACTAACTTAAAATTTCTGTCAACTAATTCCTAACACTTTTATTATTCTAACGCATAACCAGTTCTTTTCTCTGTTTTTGAGTGGTGAATGCCTTTTACCAGGTCAACCAGTTTCCCAGAGAATATTAATAATCACACGGTCGGTTATAATCCAGAGATAGAGAGAACCTTTCTGTGTACCCTTAGGCAGAGACGTACTCAACAGAACATTACCACCACAGTGATAGATTCTGACCCGGAAGCTAACATGGCAGCTACACCAGCAACGGTTCGAAATATCAACAGGCCGTCTAACCAAGGACAGTAGCCTGCTATCATCCTTCCTCACCTCAACCCATCCGAATATATGATGAGTGGCAGAAACTGAAGCCATATCATCAAATCAGATGTGTGAAAGAGCTGGGTATGTTTGATGGCACCAGTCCAGACGAAGCCCTGTTACATGTTATGAAATTCTTGCAACATGCCAATAGCCTTACTGCAACCGACGCAGTACTTCAGTATGCAAGATTGTCGTTATTCCCACACAGCCTGACGGGAAACGCGAGCAAGTGGTATCATAGCTTAACACCGAGTACCATTGGTACCTGGGACGACATGGCCACCAAGTTCTAAAACAAATTCCTACCTCCGAGCCGAACTTTGGAGATGATTGCTGAAATATATAATTTCAAGCAACCAGGATCGGAGAATATTTGTGAAACTTTGGACCATTTCAAAGGTCTACTACTTACTTGTCCTCACCATGGTCTGACGAAAGAACAAGTATCACAATTGTTCTACAAGGGCTTAATCGGTCCATGCAGAACAATGGTGTTATCTTCGTTAGGGGCTGACGTTCTGAAAAATCCGGGAGCACAATTTCTGAACAGCATGGAGTCTCTCTGTGAGGAAATTAGAGACTGGGCCTCCGGTGGATCAAGGAGCGGTACTCCAGGATTATATCATGTTGGGGAAAGTGATAACAAGTTCGACCAATTGATGAAAAGCCATGAGCAACTCATGGAAAGCAATGCTCAGCAGGCAACAAAAGTGAGCACTCTGCAGAAAGTGGTTGAGCAGATGGCAATGAATTCCTTCCCCCAGCAAGCTAAGTCGATGATTTCCCGACCACCTACTACCCCTCCAGGCTATGCTCCTCAATCCCAACCATCTCCAACTAATTCTTGTACGCAATGTTGCGGGCCTCATGATTACGATCAATGCCCCCAACTACAAGAAATGAAAGCAGCGGAGGAAGCAAACTACATCACCAACAATTCAGGATACAGACAATCATGGCAACGTAACATGCAATCCAACCTTCGCTACTCAAACACAGAAAATATCCAAAACCCACATACCCTTCAACCATCTCAAAATTACAGACCTCAATCCAATTTCCAAGGAGGCCAAAGGCAATATCAACAACAGCTTTATGGCAATGAAGCTTCATCGAGTCGACCGACTCAACCTCCTTCGAATCCTGAGTCTGATATGTCTCAAATGCAGGAGATGTTTAAGGCGACGATGGGTAAATCCCGAGATACGCAAGAAGAGGTCGCAGCCCTGCGCAAAGACCAAACAGCCTTGCGGTCTCAGATTCAACAACTCCTAACTCAACAAAGACCTCCTGGCCAACTCCCCTCACAAACCAATCCAAATCCAAAAGAGTATGCAAAAGTAATCTACGTAGTGGACCAGCCCATCACATTAGCTCAAAGGGAGCAACAACCCGAGAGTGAAATGGTCCCTGAAGTGGAGCAGCAGGCCGAGGAAGAATACCTCGACACGAACCAACTGAAGCTCTATGCCAAATTAGTTGCGATAAACAAAATGATGGAGGGTCCACTAGACCTTACATCACAGCAACCGGAGAGCAACTTGGTTTGTATAGTGGACGACTTACCTGAGGATTTGAGTTACTCTTTATCACCACCCCGGTTCGAACCTGAGCAAACGGTATCAAACCTTCTGCTTGAGCTTGAAGACAAGCCATCAGAGGACAACTTCTACCTCAACTTCATGGAGTCTCCTCCCTCTGAAGTCAATTACCGTTATTATCCCTCCTTCTCTGTGCTATATCCAGAAAATGAGGATAGTTACATCCTCAAAAATGAAGAGGAGGAAATGTTCGCTCCCGCCAGAACATCCAAACAAAACACCAATATCACCTTCAAGGAGTCATCTCCCTCTGAAGTTGAAATCAACCAGGGCTCTTCCTATGAGCCTCTTAAAAAAGATGAGGATATTTACATCCTCAAATTCGAGGAGGAGGAGCCATCCAACTTTGATCCTCACACCAAGGGTCATCCATTGAAAAATCTGGACCTTTCTCTAAAGAAAAATAATGCCCACCCAACCCACCCGTTGAAGCCTACTTCCACCTTCATTTTCATTCCAGGAGAGGAAATTTACATCCTCGACTATGAGCAAGCACCACCACTACCATCTTGCATCGATACGGCTAAACAACAAAAGGAGAATGTTTACATTCTTCAATTTGAGGAAGCACTACAAACATCACCCGGTTTTCGATACAATATTAATGACAACAAACACCTCCTTCAAAACCAGGTTTTGTGGAGTTTGTCTTTTCCTACTGTAATTATTGTCGTAATACTTTGTTTTGATCCAGGTGGTTCGGTCCTACATATTGCCAATTTCCTGTTCCCGGTACTACCATTGTCAACATTCATTTATGATCCGGGATAATAAAAAACATACGTCTAGCTAGAGACGTTAAACCCGGGCAGCTTGGTGGGAGGCAACCCACTATCTATCTTCTATCTTTCCTTTAATTTAATGTTGTTTTCTTTTTTGTACTATATTTCCCTTTTATTTGTTATAATAAAATGCAGGCTTCACTTGAGTTCTTCTCGCTGTGTAGAATATTCTTTACAGGTTCAATTCATGACATTCCACAGCAACACTCAAGTCTGGGGGAGCTCTACACACTCTACGAAATCTGGGGAGTACACTCTTTCTTTACTAATTGCATGCCCTATTAATTTTATTTCATCTACGCAATGAGGGCATTGCTTAAGCTTAAGTGTGGGGGAAGAGCCTTTTCAGGTCATTTTATGCTTAAATTGTTAAATCTCTCTGCTTATCTTCTGCTTACCTTGCATTTGTTCAAAAATTGAATTATGTACCCTGCTAATGTAGGTTGTTCTCTTTAAAAACAAATACTATTATGAGTTGTGGGTTAAATGGTACAAATTTTAAAAAAATTTCATTTGATTACTTTTGAGGAGCATTTTATATGCGGTGTGACCAAATAATCTGCAAATGGTTGGATTTTATTGCTCAGGATTCCCTTCTGTCTTCTCTCTTAGGGATTGCTAAGGGGTGCTTCTCTGTTAAAAAAAAAAGAGAAGAAGGATACAAAAAAATAAGGGACTTTCGAGACACCATTGGTAACCAACAAAAGAGAGTTGAGTGTTCTTGAATACAAAGGCAATATGCCTACATTTTCTCATCCCTCATGCAAAAGTGAAGCAAATCCATAAATCTTTTCTTCCTTTTATTTTCTCCTCAATGCCCATTCTTGAGAGAAGTTGGCCATGGTAAAAGTTCTCGGAGTCACCTAAACAAAAGAAACATTGAAGTACCTTAGATCATACCCCGAAACTCTATATTTTGTTTTTACCCTGAGCACACCTATGCCACCAGCAGATAATTTTTCACACTCCTCAATAAGTTATAAAAATCATGAACTATTGACTTTTTTATCCTACCCTTCATAATAATATTTGTTAGTATTGAGCATTTCCTACTTGCTTAGGTACGTGGTTTTACTTGAGGACAAGCAAAAAGATAAGTGTGGGGGTGTGATAAGTGTCCAATGAGCATGTTTTATAGGTGTATTTTATATATAATATTAGCACTTTTCTTGCTCATTTCTCCACTTCGTTTAGTTTTCCTCAAGTTTATGTTTTATTGTTTATCTCACAATTTATTGGTTTAACATGAGGAAAACCAAGCCGGGAGTAAAGTAGACGAAGAGACGAACGCATAGACGCAAACGGCTCAGAAAATGGAGTCCAAACGAAGAAATTAGAGCCGGTCGAAGTTTGAACAAATTAAGTCACGAGCTACAACCGCATAAGGAGGCGGACGTGTATACCTTGCAACCGCCCAAGAAGAGGCGGACGTGAGAGGCTGCAACCGCCCAAGAAGAGGCGGACGTGAGAGGCTGCAACCGCCTAGTATGAGGCGGAACCAAGGGCGGACTCCACACACACAAACCGCCAAGATAACCGCCTACTCTAGGGCGGACACAACCAAGAGAGAACCGCCTGTATTGGGGCGGTTGATCAGGCGGACGAGACTAAGAGAACCGCCTGTCCTTAGGCGGACATGTAGGCGGTCGTGACTAAAACTCAGTCGCGCACAGTTTTCTTCTTCGGGCCGACTTCTCAACTCTCATCTGCAACTCGCAATATCTGCTCCGCCTACCTTAAATCGCTCACGCGTTTCGGCTCTGTCCCCTGCAATAAATGAAGCAATCAATGCTTCAATCAATGAAGCAATCAGCAGAGGCAATCAACTGCGTAGTCTTCCTTTCTTCTATAAATAGCCATTCACTACAACCTTGTACGAGTGCACGGAGAAAACCAGAAAATCACTCACACTCACCTCATCTCATTCTCTTCCAGTAAATCACTCCCGTATATCATTTCATTCCATTAACTCTCTAATTCACCCACTTCACTTACAATAACCTACGTACATGTTCCACTCCTCATTCTCTTCATTTCTCCATTCACCATTCACGTCTCCGTGCTATTATTACGTCCAACCTCTGTCTGATTTATTACCAGTTAATATGTCAGGCTAAGGAGGACTTGCTCCGGACAAAGGTTTTAAATTATGGTTTGTTTAATTATGTAATCAATATTTCTACCGGTTAAAATAAATACAGTTTGTTACGCTTAAAGGTCATCTCTCACCATTTCAATAAATTACATGAATTTATTAAAATGCTTTCCTAAGTCTATTTTGATCAGACCAGGTGATAAATAGACAGGTTATTTAAGCCGTAAATCTGGAGAAAACTTATTATGATTTAATAAGTTAGTATTTACAGATGCAATTATAATTCCTTGAATTTAACGTCCGTTTACATAGTATTGCTCGAACCTTGATTAGACCGAGCATTTTCTGGTAAACGAGTTCTTAAGGGTCTATGACTTAGTCCTTAGGATAATAACAGGAATTTTGCCAAACTAATATATTAAACCGGTAGAGATAGCATAATTAATCAGATTATATTAAACCTGAACCCGGAGTTCCATTTAATTCATCTGCACTCAGTAATTTTATCTGCTATTCTAATTCTCTAAAAACAAGTCAATTAACTTTCCCCTTTTTGTGACAAGCTTAGGAACTATTTTATCTCGCTATAAGTCCCACGGTTTGACCCCGGCCGCTTCTGTCTTCTATACTACTGCGACCGGGTTTTAATTTGCAGCCCGACGGATATTTTGAGTATTAATTTCTCTCTTTTATCAATTTCACCAGTGCAAATAACTCACGATAAATCCACTCTGCATCGATGACGTGGGTTATCCCCATGTGGGAGAGGTTCGTGGCTCGAGGTGATAAGATGTTCGATGAGATTGATGGGACAGGGCAGTGTAGTGTGCTCATAAGTCACAAGTGCCTTCATAGTGTTAGAGTCCGGTTGATGTGAAGAGGGGGATGGTCAGGGCTTCTGCTGGTGCTACCCAGCTGAATCTGGTTGGTCAACAAGGGACTTAGTCTTCTTAGGGTCGAAATCCCAATTGGGAGGGTCCGACTCGTTTGTGCTGGGAGCTGGCTCCCGGAATATATGTGATTACGGGTGGGGATACAAGCATGATTAGTTTTTTTAATGACAAGGTTAAGGTGGAATTATTTACACCACACCAACATGTTGGTTTAAAGAAAATATAACATTTGCAAGATGATTTGATGCAAATAAGATTGATCTTATCTCTTTCGAAGGAAATTATACAACTAAAACGAAATCATTTATGTTTTTTTTTAACTAAATATTAGTAGGTAAGTCATTTCTTTAGACGACGAGGTATGATGAAAAAACAATTTATGTTTTTCTTAGAGATTTAACCTACTTATATGAACAAATAAATTGACAATTAAATTATATTTTATAAAAATCATTTTAGATAAAGTTATATGATAAATCACCTCTATAAGAATGTTACTTTTAATAATATTTAGGGACAACATCACACAAGCGCAGATTGCGGTGGAGAAAAGCATCGCCCCGCTTTAGTTGTATGTGATTCCAATTGACACTATATGAGACTGACATTGGGACTGCTTATGTCCCAAGTCAAAATCTCCCAAATTCATTCCCTGGACTTTAAAGTATTAGCGTAGACTAGGTTGATCACCATTCTCTTCAACTTCTTGTTCATCTCCTCATCCGCATTTATGATAAATGTTTATTTCTATGAGCTTGAAGAGTGAACAAATGAGCTTGACACAACTATCATCGAATAACAATTGTGCTCTTTAGTTTTTTCTTTAGTCACCAACTAAAATCAATAACTACAACAAAATTTTTATTTGACACAGAAAAAAGCAAACCTTAAAGGTTACAATCGCGTAGATTCAACAGACGACATTGTTTTCAGCCAAATTCTTGGCTACAACTCATTGTAGCCATCTAGCTACATCCAGCATTTTTACATTTTTTTTCTTTTTTTCCTTGTAGCGTGATTTTTTTTTCTTCATTTTTGTTCTTTTCGCTTATGTACAGATTTGTGTTCTTTTTATTTTAAATTTTTTTTCTTTAATACAATATTTTAAATTATTGTAACTGTAATATATAAGTCCAAAATGAAAAAAATTATATCATTGTTCATCTAAATTCGAGCTCTTCAAAACAATACCAGTCATGGATATGTTTTGACAACTTTTTTTTAAAAAATATTTTTACATGTATACGATGAATGTACATATTTTAATGTGAGGATGTATGTACATATTTTAATGTGAGAATGTACATGTTTTAATGTAACAATGTACAGTTTGATGGGATCGGGGTGCTGACCGAGTAGCCCATGGGTGTTTATAATATATAGTTTATTTTAATTCCCAAAATCAATCCAATAAATTCCTAAAAATTCCTAATAGCCCATGGGTGTTTATAATACCATTATACACCCTTTATTTTTGTTGTGAAAATTACATACATAGCAATTAAACCTAGCTAAATGGGCAAGTGCACCCAATTCGTTGTAGTAAAACAAGTGTCGTATCCACAAGGAAATTGGTTTCTAAATCCCAAGCTTCGGTATAAAAGTCAAGTGCAAAATAACAGTAAAATGGGGGTTTAGCCAGAGGCAAGCTTGGTTGTTTGTTTTGTTAACTGAAGTGCAATAAAAACAGTAAAATGATTGTGAATGGAATGGATGGAGAGAAAGAGTACCCTAGGATAGTGGGAATCACCTAATTCACTCAAAGAACTTCAAAACCATAACTCATCATCTCAATGCCTACAAGAGTTTAGCTCATGAATTCCCAACATGGGAAATCCAATTCTTACCTAAATAATCAAACCCCTTAATTAAAGGAGGTTCAAGTCATCAAATAGCATTAAGCAAGCACTCTTAAACAACAGCCCCAAGCATTTACTTCCAAATCGAGAAAGCAAAGGTTAGGGTTTACTCCCTTCTTGGTCTAGTTCCAAACTCAAGCTCAAATATTGAATGGAACCACCATAAATGCAGTAAGAGATCAGTTTAGTGCATTAATTAATATTGAAGAGAATAAAACAAGAGTAATTAATGAGTTAGGTTTCTAGCATTCAAAGAGCAAAATGGGTTCAAACCCTCATCCTAAGATACAAATGGGACTACTCAGACATAGCTAAAGGAAGAAGCATAGAAAAGGAAGAATTAGCCATTAGAGGAGCTTCCAAGCTTCAATGGAGGTAGAGATCTTCCCTTCCTTCTTCCTCCTTTCTTCTCCTCTTCTTTCTTCTTCTATTTTCGCCTCTTCTCTGTCTGTTTAGGGTTGGAGTCGGGTGAAATTGATAATGAGAATAGGGTCCCCAGAATCAGCTCTTAAAAACGCAGATCTGGGCAGATTTTCAGCATGTCCGACCCAGACTGGGTCGGACGCGTGGGTCGGACGTCCTCTGAAGAAGACAGCACGTGGGAAATTTTAAGTATGTCCGACCCATATCCGACTCAGGCTTCTGGGTCGGACTATTCCAGTAGTTTGGGCGTCTGAGAGACCAGGTTGTCCGACCCAGAGTGGGTCGGACATGTGGGTCGGACATGCTCCAGAAACTGGCTCCAACTTCCTCTGGGCCTAGAATCTTCATCGTAGCTCGAATTGCTCCCCGTTTGCGGCATCGGAAAGCTTGAAGGATGAGGGATCCGTTGATGCATGCTACTAACTCAAAGCAAGCTCGAAAGTATGTTCAAAATGAGCTTTTACCTATCAAGAGATTAAACTCTATTAGTTAACTATTAATCTCTAAAACACTCTCTTAAGTGGTGAAACAAGTTATGCATGCAATAGAATATAAGTAAATGAAGCTCTCAAAATAGCATTATTTCACCACTTATCAACTCCCCCACACTTATCTAATTGCTTGTCCTCAAGCAAAATTTGATAGGAGCCCATAGTAAGAAGGAACATTTACAGCAAACAAGTATTTAGATGAATTCTTGAACTTTAGTGAGCAAAATTGTGGAAAAATCTCGAGAGGAGTGCAACCAACCTTCTCATGGTGACATGGGTGTGCTTAGGGTAAATAAAAATATAGAGCTTCGGGGTATGATCCAGAGTGTTTCCACGTGCTTAAAGATCATTTGGACTTGGAGAACTTTTACCATGGTCAACTTCTCTCAAGAATGGGCATTGAGGAAAAACAAAAGGAAAAATAGAGATTTGCATTGGATTTTCTTTGCAACAAGAAATGAGAAGAGGTAATTTTGGCATTTTGCCTTGCTTTACAGAGCACTCAACTCTCATTTGTTGGTTACCGATGGTGCCTCTCAAGTCCTTGTAAAAATTTCCACGAGGAAACACCCCTTAGCAATCCCTAGATGAGAAGATTAGAAAGGACCCCTAAGCAATTAAAATTCACCAAGAAAGGGATTTATGGAAGCACCGCAATTAATTGCTCCTCAAGAGAACATTTTTGAAAAAATTTAGGTGGAAAGTTCGAAGCATTCATGGAAAGACTTGCTTACTATAAATGGAACTACTTTATGGCAGTAATAAGTATGTATGGGGAGCTTGCGAAGTGCATCAAAAAGAAAAGGTCACGTCCCCCACACTTGAGTAGGACAATGTCCTCATTTGTCAATGCGGAACCCAATAGGAAATAAAGAGATGACCGTTTCGATTTTTGAATAATATTGTACAAAAAGTGTAAAGCAACTGCGAAATATATATCGAACTAGTACTCCCCTGATTAGACGTGGAGTGGGTAAAGGTTTCCCCCACACTTGAGAGTGGCCGGAGACCGTGGAAAAAATGTGCAAGATCGCCTCTTGCAATTGTCGTATGCTGCGTTGAAAATGCTTGCATACGGGGTGTATATAACTACAATCATGGACAAAAACAAAAGATGCGCAACAGGATTCCGAAGAATACACTAATAGCCCAATGTTAGATAACAAAATGGGACTCATGGATGAGTCTACGATATAATATTCGGAAAGGTCGCATACAAACTAAAAGTTTAAGGAACATAACTGAAGTTTAAAGTTTGTAAAGAAATGGCAAAACCAAAACACAACCAAACTCCAAATGTAACACCAAAGTATTTTGAAATACAAGTCTGGGGGGAGGGGGTAGAAACAACCAGCTACTGAGGAGGTGGGGCACCGGAGCGGAACTCGTCTCGCATGCGCTGAATCTGGGCCTCCATCTTGGCCTGCATCTGACGCTGATATGCTGCCATGCGCTCCTCGAACTCCTGCCGAGAAATGGTGTCCGGCGGTGGGGGGGGGGGGGGGCAGAGCGAGGAGTGGGGCGCTAGTGGCTGCTGCCCCGGAGGAGGAGGAACCGGCACTCGGCTGCTCGTCGTCGACATGGTCCTTCACCCAAGTCGTCCCGTCCCAAGAGAATCCCATCCGCTGCATGGCATAGCCATGTATGAAGTCCATGGGATCGGACACCGGCTCACCAGCAGCCGAGACGCCCTGGTGGACAATCTGGCTGTGCAGGAAGTGTGGGAAGCCCAGGTGGTGAGTGTTCCGCAGCTTCACGATATGCTGCAGGTGGCGGAACATCAGGCCGGAGAGAGAGAGGGGATGGTCCGGGTCCGGCTGAACCATGTAGTCCATCATATAGCAGTCCATCTGGTTCAAGTCCTTGCTGTCCCGGGGGAGGATGTTGTGGCGAAGGAGCGCGAGCATGACCCTCCGCACGGGGTCAGTGACCATATTCAAGGTCATGATGAGGCGAACCTCGGTCCCGGTGCAAACGATTTATTTGACGTATTAAATGCTAAGAATTAATCCTAGAAATCAACAAATCAATAAATCGTCGGGTTGCAAAAATCCCGGTCGTAATAGTATAGCAATTTAGAAGCGACCAGGTGTCAATCCACGGGACTTGATAAAGTAAGTCTAGCCTAAGACAATGATTAATTCAAAAGGGGTTTGTTTTGGTTTTGGGATTTAAATGAATAACAAGAATGAAATATTCAAAATAACAATTAGGAAAATAAATAACAGATAAAATAAAGTGATAGATAATATGGATAAAAAGGAACTCTGGGTTCAGGTTAAAACCGTTTGTTTAATTATGTCTACTGGTTAATTAAAGAGATTGGCAATATTCCTATAATTTTCTTAAGAGCTAAATCATAGTCTCAGAAGAACTCATTTACCAGAAATGCAGGACCTAGTCTAGGTTCAAGCAGAAACACATGTAAATGGATTAAATACGAGGAATAATAATTTGCGTCTGTAAGAATAATTAATTAATCCAATTAATAATTCCACAGATGTACAGATTAATTTAACCTATCTATTTATCACTTTGTCGGATCAAAATAGATTTAGTAAAGCAATTTAATAAACTCGCGATATTTATTAAAAAGCGCAACAATAACATTAATCGTAACAATCCGTAATTAATTAAAACCAGTAAATATAATTAAAACAAACTGCAATTAAACCATCTCCCAGAGTAAATATAAACTACTCACTCATTATTTTAAAAACAAAAATAAACATTAAAACAATTATCAAATGTTATGGAACAACAAATAATGTAACATGTAACAAAAATGAATGTAAAAGGATAGGTTTAGTAAAAACCCTTATAAAATCCTGGTCCGGTTCACTGCCTTTGGTTCTGTCTGAACCGGTTCCACCACGTCGGTTTGGTTCACCTCCTTTATTCCTCTGTTTGATTCACCTAGATTCAACCTTCTTGTCGTTTTGCACCCCTTCTTTTTTCTATGTCGGTTCTCTCCCCCGCCTCGCTTTCCTTCACCTCTGTTCTAAATTTCTCGCCCTGTTCCTCTATTCTTCTTTTTCGCAAATCTCGATCTCGTTCTTCTTCTACCCGGTACTGCCTTGCTCGCGCCAATCGATGAAGACGATAGTACGAGGTGAGGCGAGGAGGATTGAAGATCGGAGGTGGTTGTCGAGGCGTGATGAGGTCGAAGCGGAATGAAGTGGTGCCGAGGTGATGGTGAGGTATGAATGGGGAAGCGAGTGACTTCGGTGAGATGACGGTGAAGATATGGTTGAAGTGATCTGTGGTTGTGGCGTCGATTCGAGGATGATAACGGCGGTGAATGACGAGTGATGATGAATGAAGACGGTGAGCACGATGTGGTGGTGACAGGGAGGCGATGCGTGTTGACGGGATGAAATGGTGATGAAGATGCAGGAGTGTGATGCGAAGGTGAAGAAGATGGATATGGTCGTCGATCTGTTCCCCGGTGTGTGGCGTGAATGGTAAGATGATAACGGTAATGGTCTCGGTGATGTGTGAATGAGATGATGGGGGATGGCGTGGTGAATCGAGATGGAAAGATGTCGATGATTGATGAAGATGGTGATCGGGAAGATTGGTGACAGTGGTTGGACGAGCTTCTCTGTTCGATGATGATGAGATCGATGCAGAGGTGATCGTGGTGAAAGTCCGTTCCCGGGGCTATGAAGAAAGTCGATGGTGATGTTAGTGAGGTGGTACAGTGATGCGAGTCTACCGGCGTGAAGATGATGGTGATGATGTGAGGTGTGGCAACGGTGATATATGCAGGCGTGAATGGAGATGGTGATACGGTGTTCGGATGTGAGGTGGTGCAGGCGTATCGTTGATATGGGATGAAGGCCGTGATGAATGGTGGTACGAGTCAGATGAGAATGACCATGGCTGGCGATGATGACTGGGATGAATCGGAGGTGTAGGATGAGGGTGATCGTGAATCGGTGATGAGATGGACGTGATAATGGTGGATGCGGTGGTGAGCGTGGTGGATGCAGGCGTGAGAGATGTCGACGTGATGGTCGGGTCGATCTATGGAGATGAATGAATGAGATAAATTATGGATGGTCAGTGTAGTCGATGATGATTGTGTGCGATCGATCCCCTCTGGTTATGCATGGGTTACCACTATAATACTCTAAAAAATGTTGATAATCTCTTTTTGTCTGTCATTGTCGGTTCCCTCTGTTAACTTGCTGTGCCTTGGTCCAAAAGAGTTGTAGGTATGCACGATTCCAGACCAAGAAATTAAACAAAGCCCACGACATGCATGCATAAATATATATCAGCCCGTCATTGTGCATGATTCAGCCCAGTAGCGAAATCTGATTCAGCCCAATACTAGTATCCAAGCAAGCAACAATCCAATCCAACACGTGCATGTAAATATGTATGTATACATATGTCATTATTTGTTGTGTTGTAATCTTTAATGTAAATCCAATAGTTTTCCTGCATTTTACATATAAAATATATCAGTTCGCATCAAAATATAAATAGTAGAAAAACTATAAGATAAGTGTGAAATATAAGTCAATTCATTATGAATATTAAATAAAATAAACCCGTTAAAAGTATATATATTTCATACTTATCACCCGGCCTTCTTCTTTCGGCGCTGGACAGGAAGGGTGTTGAGGTAGTGTCTCCGGTGAGCGGTGAGGTCGCCGACTGAGATGCAAGTAGTGTGCTGGAGATCCTCGATCGGCAGGGAGAAGAAGCGCAGGAATGTCTCCATGGTGATCCGAATACGACGGCCCGCTACATGGGAGACAACGGTAGAGGTCCCGTACTCCATCTCGGTGGTCGCATTAGCGTAGAATTCCTTGACCAACCGAGGGCAGTACTGGCCGCCCATGCGCAAGACACACCCCCAGCCGGTGCGCTGCATCACCTCCTGGAGGCTGAGGTCCGAGATAAGCTCGGGATCGACCGTGCGCTCCCGGACGAATTCCCGTGTGCGCGGGTTGTTGTACCAGCTGCGCGCCTCCTCATTGATGAAGCGCCCATCAAGAAGGCCCTCTGGGGGGCCGGTAGGCACAGGGGCGAGCTCAATCGCCTGAGAAGTACTGGCGCTGGTCTTGCGCTTTTGTGTGCGTCGGGGTCATCCACTCATCGTGCTGCAACATCACAATCAAACAAAGAACACACGACAAAAGGAAATAACAAAAACAGACAAGAAAGAGTTAGAAGAAAAGTTAAAGATCAGGGAATTAACAGAGATAAGTGCAACGGAAATTGAAAATTTGGGCAGAGTCTCCCCCGTTTTTCTACACTTTTCCCGGTTCTAAGAACCTCCACAAATCAACCAAAAGGTTGTCATTCCAGCATTTAAGCACACCAATAGCACAAGCCAACCATAAAGCACAAAATAAATCGAACACGGCAATTGGTGATTTAGTGGAGGCACAATGTGAGGTACCGCAATTCGCAACCAACAGAGCGCACTACCGTAGCCAAGTAATCACTATAGTGCAGTCACGACATCCAGTAAAACTCACAAAGCCATGGCATAATTGAAATACCACTCAAATAGATTAAATAAGGCACATGGCAAATGAAGCTAGCAAACACAAAATGGAAGCCAAAACCACCACATTGCCAAGTAGAGAATAATAGAGGGCAGTGCCGAACGAGAAAACAAGTCTAGGCGTTGTGAACACAAAACACCAACACGAGTCCACCAACCCTTATACCCAGAACTACTCAATTACCAATTTATAGCCAAAATGTCATCAACAATTGCCAAGTGAATATAATAGAGCAAGCTAAGCAATAAACCTTGAAAAATAAGGACAATTCTCAACCTAAGGCTCTGTTTGGTTCGTGAGCATTGGAGCCCAAAATGTAACTTTCACAAAAACTGTAAAAATAATTCCCAAAATAGAGAGGGAAGTACATACCTTAAGGATTGGAAAGTTAAAACAGGAGAAATTTGGCACTTTTGGGGAGTTTAAATCGGTGGTAACCGATTTTGAGGGTTTAGGGGCGAATTGGGAGAGGAGGCGGTGGTGGGTGGTTCTGGCGTGGGAACTGGGGGCGCGCAGTGTGGCTGGGCGCGGCGTCGGCGCAACACGGGGCGCGGTGGAGGAAGGCGACGGGGAGTGGTGGCTGGGCGGTGGTGTTGGGACGGTGGTGTTGGGCTGGCGAAGTCGTGAGAGGGGGAGAAGAGGAATGGGGGTCGGGTTGCAGGCGTGAGGGAAAGAAGAGGAATGGGGGTCGGGGCGAGGGAGGAGGGAGATGCTAGAAACCAACCCAAAAACGCTGCATTTCTTTTTTTTCAAAATTTTTCGCCTGTCCGACCCAGCTCCGACCCAGAGCTGTGGGTCGGACCATTCCAGAAGGTCGGGTTTCAAAACTTCTAGCATGTCCGACCCAGCTCCGACCCAGAGCTGTGGGTCGGACCATTCCAGAATGCGGGTTTCAAATTGTTTCGCTGTTCCGACCCAGAGCTATGGGTCGGACCATTCCAGAAAAGTGGGTTTCGTGAAATCAAGCATGTCCGACCCACAGTGGGTCGGACGTGTGGGTCGGACGCACCAAAAATTTTCCAAATTCTTTTGTTTTGCTCCACAAACCATTAGTAGCAATCACAAGCCCATATAAACCAGAAAAACAATCCAAAACTGCTAAAATAAACAACCACACACCAAAAGAACTACAAACATTAAAACAATAAACTTGCTTAAAGAGATGGAAAGGAGTCCGGGTTGCCTCCCGAAAAGCTGCCCGTCTTTTTAAGGTCTTTGGCTAGACCGTAGTAAGGTTAGATGGAACCTGGAGGGTCTCTTAAGTAAAGAGCCCGAGCTTCAACCTTTTTAATGTCTCCTCCTTGATAGTGCTTTAGCCGAGAACCGTTGACCATGAAAGTCCCCTTGACGTTCTTCAGCTCATAAGCTCCATAGGGGGTGGCCTTCGTGACAGTAAAAGGGCCAGCCCAATGAGACTTCAATTTCCCGGGGAATAACTTCAACCTCGAGTTGTAGAGGAGAACCCGGTCACCTTCGTGAAACTCCCGCTTCATAATCATCTTGTCATGCCATTTCTTGGCCTTTTCTTTATAGATGCGGTTATTTTCGTAGGCTTCCTCCCGAATCTCTTCTAACTCGGTCAATTGGAACCGTCTTTGTCACCGGCGCTCTTGAGATCATAGTTAAGGGCCAACTGCCCAATATGACTTATGCGCTAATTCAACCGGCAAGTGACAAGCCTTCCCATAAACAAGCCGGAACGGGGACATACCGATTGGCGTTTTGTAGGCGGTCCTATATGCCCACAATGCATCATCGAGCTTCATGGACCAATCCTTCCTTGAGGAACTTACTGTCTTTTGAAGGATCCATTTGAGCTCTCTGTTGGTGACCTCAGCTTGGCCATTGCATTGTGGGTGATAAGGAAGAGCAACCTTGTGTCTCACACCATATTTACTCATCAGCGCTTCGAATTGTTTGTTGCAAAAATGAGATCCGCCATCACTCAATATGGCTCTTGGTACCCCGAACCGGGTGAAAATGTTTTTCTTCAGAAATTTTATCACAACCTTGGCATCATTAGTTGGGGTTGCAATTGCTTCAACCCATTTGGTCACGTAGTCGACCGCCACAAGAATAAATAAGTTGGAACCAGAAGAGGGGAAGGGGCCCATGAAATCGATACCCCAAATCAAACGGCTCAACCTCTATCATTATGTTGAGCGGCATCTCATGCTTTCGAGAAGTGTTCCCAAGCCTCTGACATTGGTCACAGGAGGCAACGAACGTGTGGCAGTCCTTATGAAGGGTTTTCCAGAAAAACCCGGCTTGAAGAATCTTGGCTGCTGTTCGTGCCGGACCGTGGTGTCCTCCGGCTTCACCCGAGTGACAGTGAATCAGAATTTCCTGCACTTCACTTATGGGCACACATCTCCGGATCACCCCATCAGCACAAACCTTGAAAAGAAAGGGTCCTCCCAGAAATACCTCTTGACATCGGAGAAGAATTTCTTTCTTTGTTGATAAGTCATCTCCGGTGGGACCGCTCCCCTCGCCAAATAATTTGCAAAGTCCGCATACCAAGGGTCCCCGGTTTCTGCAATCATGTAAATGCTCTCGTCTGGGAAAAATTCATTGATGGGCACACCATCATCAGGGACCTCCATTCTTGATAAATGATCAGCTACCACATTCTGTACACCCGGTTTATCCCGGATCTCTATCTCAAACTCTTGCAGGAGCAGAATCCATCGGAGAAGTCTAGGTTTTGCATCACCTTTGTTGAACAAATATTTAAGTGCCGAGTGGTCTGTGTGTACCACAACCTTGCTGCCCAAGAGATAGGATCGGAATTTGTCGAGGGCGAAGACCACAGCCAACAGCTCCTTCTCAGTGGTGGCGTAATTCTTTTGAGCATCATTGAGGGTTCTACTAGCGTAGTAGATACTCCTCAATATCTTTTCCTTCTTTTGACAAAGGACCGCCCCTACTGCATAGTCGCTGGCGTCGCACATGATCTCAAAAGGTAGACTCCAATCGGGGGAGACCACGATAGGTGCAGAGATAAGGCACTGTTTGAGGGTGTTGAAGGCATTAAGGCACTCCTCCGAGAAATCAAATTTTACATCCTTGGCCAAAAGGTCACAGAGAGGCTTTGAGATTTTGGAGAAGTCTTTTATGAACCTTCTGTAGAAACCGGCATGCCCCAAGAAGCTTCGAATGTCTTTCACTGATGTTGGAGGAGGTAGCTTTTCAATTACTTCAATTTTAGCTTTGTCCACCTCAATACCTTCTGAAGAGATCTTGTGCCCCAAAACAATTCCTTCTTTTACCATAAAATGGCATTTTTCCCAATTGAGCACAAGATTGGTCTCTTCACAACGGATCAAAATATTCTCGCGGTTATCCAAGCAGATGTCGAAGGAGGTACCGAAGACGGAGAAGTCATCCATAAAGACTTCAATACTTTTCTCTAGGAAATCGGAGAAGATCGCCATCATGCATCTCTGAAATGTGGCCGGGGCGTTGCAAAGCCTGAAAGGCATCCGAGTGTAGGCAAACATCCCATATGGGCATGTAAATGTCGTCTTCTCCTGGTCCTCAGGAGCTATGGGGATTTGGAGTACCCCGAATATCCATCCAGAAAGCAGTAATAGTCTTGTCCCGCCAACCTCTCGAGCATTTGATCAATGAACGGGAGAGGGAAGTGGTCTTTTCTGGTGGCGGTGTTCAGCTTCCGGTAGTCGATGCAGACTCTCCACCCGGTGGTAGTCCTCTGAGACACCAGCTCACCTTTTTCGTTGGGGACGACGGTAATGCCTCCTTTCTTTGGGACCACTTGCACAGGGCTTACCCAATTGCTGTCGGATATGGCATAGATAATCCCCGCATCCAAGAGTTTAAGAACTTCCTTCTTGACAACCTCCTTCATATTGGGATTCAATCTCCTCTGAGGTTGAACCAATGGTTTGTAATCATCTTCCATGAATATCCGGTGGGTGCAGAAATGAGGGCTGATCCCTTTGATGTCGGCTATAGTCCACCCGATAGCCCGTTTATGGTCTCTAAGCACCCTCATCAGACTCTCCTCTTGTGCCCCTGTCAAAGAAGAAGAAATAATAACAGGAAGAACACACGGATCAGTCAAAAAAGCATATTTAAGATGAGAGGGTAGAGGTTTCATCTCCACCGTGGGAGGTTTTTCAACCGAGGGCAACGGCTTCTGAGCAGCTCGTTCCAATGGTTCGGGTGGTGGATAGCGTGGTCTATAGCCAGAAAATCTGCTGTTCAACTCAGCCACCATTTCAAGCATATCTGGGTGAAATTCCTGTTCACAACAAGCCTCAAACAAAGCTAATTCAAGAGCGTCAGTTTTAACAAGAGAAAGGGAGTGATCTTGCACAATTGAATCTATGACATCTCTAGAAAAAACAGCCTCAGCCTGTGAGGGTCTCTTCACAACCTTAGACATGTCAAATTCTAATTTTTCATCATGAAGTCGCAGAATTATTTTGCCCTTCTCCACATCTATAAGGGCTCTAGCAGTCCTCATGAAAGGTCTGCCCAAAATCAGTGGCACTCTCTGATCCTCTTCCATATCTATCACAATGAAATCAGCTGGAAAAACAAATGTACCAACAGTTACTACCAAGTCCTCTACCTTCCCTTTAGGGATTACCACGGATCGATCTGCTAATTGCAATTGCATGGGAGTGGGAGTGCATTTACCAATTCCAAGCTTATTAAAAGTGGAGAGAGGCATAAGATTTATACTAGCACCTAGATCACACAACCCACTACCGCAGTCAATTTCACCAACAAAACAAGGAACAATAGGTAGACCGGGATCTCCAAGCTTTGGAGGTAGGCTTCTCTGTAGAACCGCCGAAACTTCTTCGGTGAGGTGAACGGTTTCCGCTTCCTCCAACGATCTCTTGTTGGCTATGATGTCCTTCATGAACTTAGCATAGATCGGCATCTGTTTCAAAGCATCAGAGAAAGGTATGTTAATTGTCAATTTCTTAAAAATGCTTAGAAACTTCCCAAATTGCTCATCCAAATTTTTCTTTTTGAATCTATTGGGAAAAGGAAGAGGGGGAAGATGTTTGTGAGTGAAGTAGAAGTAGAAGGTTCAGGAGACTCCTTCTCCTTGGAGATTTCCTTGGGTGGAGGTGGTGGTTCCTCAACAATCTCTTGCTCTTCTTCTTGAGCTACATCTTCATGGGACTCCATGTCCTCATGTGAACATGACGGATCAAGGAGTTTCCCACTCCTTAGAGTTACCGCTTTGGCTTGCTCTCTTGGATTAGGCTTGGTTTGACTTGGTAGGACGCCAGGCTGTCTCTGAGCAAGTTGTTCAGAGATTTGATCAATTTGAGTTTTAAGGCTCTGATTAAATGTCATTTGGTTGGCGTTGCAGGCCTCCTGCTCGGTGAACTTAGTTTGGGCGGAAGTCATGAAGTTCATCGTCATAGTTTGCATGTTTTGCATCATGGCTTCCATTCTAGCCAAGTTACCATCAGAAGAGGAGGATGATGATGCTGGTTGTTGCTGCTGTTGCGGTTGTTGCTGTTGTTGTGGTCTGAATCCCGGTGGGCCACCTTGAGGTCTATACCCCATTTGAGAATTGTTTGCTTGTGGTGGCCCTTGAGGTTTATAACCCATCGAGTTGTTGGAAGAGTTACTCGGTACTCCTTGGGTGGAGTCGTTGTTCCTCCATGAGAAATTAGGATGGTTTCTCCATGGGGCATTATTGTTGTTATAGTTGTAGTTGGGGCGGCTGCTAACAAAGTTAACATCTTCTTGACCCTCGATGTAACTTTTTCCTTCACAGAAATGGGTCTCATGGGGACCCGCACATATAGCACACCCCTCTGTGGCTGAAGTAGAGGATGATGGAGCTACAGATTTTACGTTCTCCTTCTGGGCTGTAGCAAGCTTCTCCACCATCTTTGTGAGTGAGGATATTTGGGCGGAAAGATGGTCGGATGGTTCAACATGAAGTAGTCCAACCGCTCTTGGAGTTCTTCCCTTACTTCTGGCCCATTGCCTCGTGTTGCTAGTCATTGTCTCAAGAAGTGCCATTCCTTCTTCAGGGGACTTGGTCATGAAACTACCTCCCGCGGATGAATTCACAAGCAACCGGTTTGCATCGTCAAGCCCATTAAAGAAAGACAGGCACAACGATTGATCATCCAACCCATGGTGGGAGCAGTTCATTAACATCTCCTTGAACCGGTCCCATGCGTCGTACAAGGTTTCTCCGGGCTCTTGGGAGAATGTATTAATTTCTCCAATCAGTTGCCTCGTCCTACTAGTCGGGTAGTACTTGGCGAGGAACTTTTGAGCCATTTGTACCCATGTTTCGATTGTTTGGGGTGGTAAGCTTCTAAACCATCTTGATGCGGAGTCGGATAAGGAATGGGGGAAAAGCTGCAACCGGATTCTTTCCTTAACATTACCGTCTTTCCCGAAGGAATTACAAAAATCCAGGAAAAGACTTAGGTGGTTCGGAGCGTCATCAGGATTTGCTCCACTGAATTTTCCTAAGTCCCGAACAGCAGTGATGTAGTGAGTCTTGAATACCCATTGTCCGGCCTCTTCAGGCGTCAATACCGGTAAGACTATGGCCGACGGTCTTCCTTCGGTGTCCGGCTGGTTATAGTCGCTGAGAGCCTTTTGTTGTTGATTTCCGTTGTCTTCAATCACCGGTGGATCTTGACCATTCATGATTGAATTTCTCACAGTTCGGATAGCTCTCAACAATGAGCGCTCGAGCTCGGGTCTCGGACTAACAAGTGGAGATCCTTTGGCTCGAGTATTTGGCATACACCGAGAAAACAGTAGGTACCTGAAATACACCAACACCAAATACTCTTAAGTAGACCGATGTGCAAAAATATAGACAACACAAATACACAAAACTAAAATACCGAACCAAGGGAAATTGAATAATCAATTTCCCCTGCAACGGCGCCATAAACTTGTTATGAAAATTACATACATAACAATTAAACCTAGCTAAATGGGCAAGTGCACCCAATTCGTTGTAGTAAAACAAGTGTCGTATCCACAAGGAAATTGGTTTCTAAATCCCAAGCTTCGGTATAAAAGTCAAGTGCAAAATAACAGTAAAATGGGGGTTTAGCCAGAGGCAAGCTTGGTTGTTTGTTTTGTTAACTGAAGTGCAATAAAAACAATAAAATGATTGTGAATGGAATGGATGGAGAGAAAGAGTACCCTAGGATAGTGGGAATCACCTAATTCACTCAAAGAACTTCAAAACCATAACTCATCATCTCAATGCCTACAAGAGTTTAGCTCATGAATTCCCAAATCATGGGAAATCCAATTCTTACCTAAATAATCAAACCCCTTAATTAAAGGAGGTTCAAGTCATCAAATAGCATTAAGCAAGCACTCTTAAACAACAGCCCCAAGCATTTACTTCCAAATCGAGAAAGCAAAGGTTAGGGTTTACTCCCTTCTTGGTCTAGTTCCAAACTCAAGCTCAAATATTGAATGGAACCACCATAAATGCAGTAAGAGATCAGTTTAGTGCATTAATTAATATTGAAGAGAATAAAACAAGAGTAATTAATGAGTTAGGTTTCTAGCATTCCAAGAGCAAAATGGGTTCAAACCCTCATCCTAAGATACAAATGGGACTACTCAGACATAGCTAGAGGAAGAAGCATAGAAAAGAAAGAATTAGCCATTAGAGGAGCTTCCAAGCTTCAATGGAGGTAGAGATCTTCCCTTCCTTCTTCCTCCTTTCTTCTCTTCTCTTCTCCTCTTCTTTCTTCTTCTATTTTCGCCTCTTCTCTGTCTGTTTAGGGTTGGAGTCGGGTGAAATTGATAATGAGAATAGGGTCCCCAAAATCAGCTCTTAAAAACGCAGATCTGGGCAGATTTTCAGCATGTCCGACCCAGACTGGGTCGGACGCGTGGGTCGGACGTCCTCTGAAGAAGACAGCACGTGGGAAATTTTAAGTATGTCCGACCCATATCCGACTCAGGCTTCTGGGTCGGACTATTCCAGTAGTTTGGGCGTCTGAGAGACCAGGTTGTCCGACCCAGAGTGGGTCGGACCTGTGGGTCGGACATGCTCCAGAAACTGGCTCCAACTTCCTCTGGGCCTAGAATCTTCATCGTAGCTCGGAATTGCTCCCCGTTTGCGGCATCGGAAAGCTTGAAGGATGAGGGATCCGTTGATGCATGCTACTAACTCAAAGCAAGCTCGAAATTATGTTCAAAATGAGCTTTTACCTATCAAGAGATTAAACTCTATTAGTTAACTATTAATCTCTAAAACACTCTCTTAAGTGGTGAACAAGTTATGCATGCAATAGAATAGAAGTAAATGAAGCTCTCAAAATAGCATGATTTCACCACTTATCAATTTTTCGGTAATAACATATTTACCACATATGTTATATAATTGTTACCATTAAATACTTATCTTATTATAAAACCTTAACTAAGTTATCTAGCTTATTATTTTGGTCAAAAACCTACCATATGGTCAAGGTTGACCACCTTAATATTTCCTTGACCATTAATCTCCATATATTCGGTTTTTATTACCCAAACTTTCTAGAAATCACCATTTAACCCCAAACTTTATATAATCTTATAATTTTTATATAAACTCATTTAAATCTCTATTTTCGGCCATATCATTATATCCCCCAAATTTAATTTAATTACACTTTAACCCCTTAATATGCGGTAATGCATAATACCACCTCAACTAAAAAAACCTTATAAATGCATAAATAAAATGGCCTAAAGTACATGGCCTTATTACAAACATTAGCTTATAAAATGAATTACACATAAATGTCCAAAATGCATTAAACTTCGGCCTCTCCCCTATCTTTCCATTAATTACCAATTTTCCACATAATGTCTTAAATTTGACAATTATGCTTGTTTAATTAGTTATAAAATTTACTAAACCGTTCCTTAATCACCTAAGGTCAAAATAAGACCTTAATTAACCATTCACTCATGGCACAATAATTCTACATATGTATAATTACATATTAATACCAGTGAAGGTTTAAGTGATTTATACCTTATTTTTGCCAAGTTAAAGCCTTGTTTGATTTCGGCTGCTTAGGAATAAAATTCCATAGCTTCTTTTACATGTTTTCAAACAGCAACCAAGGCATAGTTACTCTCCAAGCAAGATCTAACCATAAGAAGTGTTTTAATGTATATTTCAAGGTAAGATTTACCTTAGAACAACAAGGCAAGAACAAGTACACTTCGGCCTGTTTTTACAGAAGTAAGAGCATCAAAAGCTACTAAACCAGGCTTAAAACCGGTATAACTTAGATTCAAAGATGGCTAATTTTTACCTTGTTTAAGATGCCAAAAATGGTGTTTTTGGCTTGGATCTGGCTATACCTTGAAGCTCTTGATAGATCCACTGAATAAGTATGTTAAGAAGGAGATTATAAGGCTAGAAGAACAGGTTTTACAACCGGATCTAAAAAGAATCAAAAGATAAGTGCTTAGCACTTTTTTGTACCTTAAGAACAAGATTAGCTTTATCCACCTTCTTCCCTTGTTAAGGCCGAGATTCCCCCTTCATTTAACCTCCAAAACAACCTAGATCCATGGATGGAAATGGTTGATGCTTAGATCCACCGAAAGAGGAAAGATTTATGAAGAAATTGAACATAAAATGGCTTGATTAGCTTACCTATGTATCAAAGTGTTCTTCTCTGTTCTTGGTGACTTACCCACGTTTTTGGAAGCAAAGAGAGGTTTGGAGCTGCTGGTGTCGGCAGGCAAGAAGGCAAATGAAGAAAGGTAGGTCAAATTGCCTTAAAACACATTTTTGACTTGTTTATTGTATTTGGTGTTTGATGACTCACCAAATCAGGTTGGCATCGGTTATTGGAGGGGCTGGAGCCTCTCAATTGGAGTCTCTCACGTGGAGGCTGAGTCATTTAAGCAGCCATAGCTGATTGTATAGATTAAAGTATTAAAAAGGTAAAAGTAGTCCCTTAATTTAAGGAGTGGTGTTGGAGGCTTGTCTTTTGTGCTTGCAAGTGGCGAAAATAGGCTCCCTTGCTTGTGGATGTCGACCTCATGTGGTCCAAGGGGTCAAACTTTGACCTCTTGACCATTCTTAGTTAATGTTGACTCAAACGGGCCCCTTTTAGGGTTTTATTAATATTTTAATATTAAATTTGTAAAAATTTGTAAATTTCTGGAATTAAATTCCTAATATGATATAATATGATATGTTATCATATTTAAAGTAATTATGATCTTTAAGCCCATTAAAAACCAATTTAGAAGGCAATTACACAAAAACGTGCTTTAAGGTGTTTTAGTGCACATTTTGTGTTGCAAGGTGTTTCTGAGCTTGGTTTTCTTTGAGAACTGTTTTGTTGTGTTCCATACATTATATTTGATCATGGAATCCAATTTTATATCATTTAGAGGTCATTAGACCTTTAAGGTATTCTTAAAGCACATTTTTGCCCTATCTGACCTTGAAGCGTGTAAATGCTTGTTCTTTGTGTTGGAGTGTTGTCCAACAATTGTAATATGTTTAGTAATGTGTTAATATGCTTAGGACAAATTTTTAGGTCCTAAGTAGTTCATTTGGGTATTTATTTACCCTTAACAGTCAAAGGGTGCAATATGTTGCTTTGTGTTGACCACTGTGGTTCTCAGTTGACTTTTAAGGCATGTTTAGGCCTTAATCAATGTGATTAGATGTTTAATCCATGTTTTATTAGTTTGGGGTATTTCAGAATGTGTTCGTCGTAGCCACAGTAACCACAAATTAGTAAAGAAGGTAGATGAACATACTTCTTTTGCCAACGAAATTTGTTTTCAAATTTTTCTTTTTGGAGTTTCCTTCTTTGAAGATCGTTGGGTTTTGAGGCCATTTTCAGCAGATTAACTTTACCTTTGTTTTTCAGCCAATGAGGAGGATTAGATGATGAGATCGATTCCATCCGTGCCTTTTTAAGGGCAATATTCAGGGAATCGACCTCTTTCTCAAGTCAAACTTGTCTTTCTTTTGACTCACGGAGTTTGTTTTCAAAGAATTTTGGCTTTTTCATTGCAGCAACCTCACGAAAAAAGGTGATTGGTTTGAAGAATTTTTGTGGAATTTTGGAACGATTTTTCTGTAGGGAAGAAACTTGGGTTTTTAAAGAGTTGGTGAGGCTGTGAGCGTCTCTTAACTCTCCTTCAAGTTTTTCGGCCTTTTCTTCAGATTTTTGCAATTTAAGACGATCGTTGTTGACATGACCCTTTAGCACATGAATTTCTTCATAAAGAGAGGCTATTCTTTCTTGTTCTTCAGTTAATTCAAATTCAGGATGATTTGGGTCGATGTAGTAAGTAGATAAATCTAAAGAGGGAATAGCACATGAGTCTGAGAAATATTCAGTTACCTCTGAAGAGGGACTCTTGCATACCTGACTTTTGTGAGCCATGAGGCAGATTAGGCTTGACGTTCCCATCTCAGATTCTTCTGAGTCAGAGTCTCCTCATGCTGAATTTGCTATCAGTGATGATTGCTCACAATCATCTTTTTTCTTGAGAGGACAGTTGTTGGTGTAGTGCCCCGGCTTCAGGCATTTGAAGCATACTCGGTCTCCAGTTCCAGTAGTGCCTTGCTGATTACGGTTGTAGGATTGATATTATCGATTTTGATTTTGGCTGAACCTGTTTGGACTGTTCCTTTCTGATCGATCTCGCATAAATATCTTAAAGTTCTTGACCAGCATGGCCATATCTTCGAAGGTGTTCGCTGATCCTTCCTCTATTATGCCGTCAATCAGAGTGTCCCGAAGCTGCTGGATTAAATCCTGATTTAGAGAGGTAGTCTCATAGTGGAATGATTCATTCTGGTGAGCTGCTGTCTGGCTGAGTGTAGTATTTACCTGCAAAGCTTGATTTACGTTGGAAAAAGAAACAACATGGTTTGAGTGAGAAGTACTACCTCTATTTTTGATATTCATCTTGTATTTGTTGATGGACTGAAGATAGGATCCCAAGTCAGTCAAAGTCCATTTCTCTAGACTTTTGGACGCCTTCGTAGAGATAACACTCTCAGTCCACTCCTCGCCCAGATTGTCCAGAAATTTGTTATTGATATTTTCATTTGACTCTCCAATCTGCAGCTCTTCCATAGTAGCAGTGAGTTCAGTAAATCGTGCAAGCATGTCGCTGAGGGATTCTCCAGGCTTTCCTACGAAGTTTTCGTAGTCCATCTTCAGTTCTTGTATTTTTGACTTTCGAAGCTCAGTATTTCCTTCGTGAACAGCTCGAAGATGATCCCAGATATGTTTGGCTACTTTGATGTGATACACTCTTCTTCTTTTGGGTCGAGAGAGACTAGTGTAGATGACTCGTACGGCTTGGGCATTTAGTTCAACGCATCTGCGTTCCTCAGCAGTATAGGAGCTGGAATATTTCCCTTCAGGTACTGAGAAATTGCCTTTCGTCACTACCGTCCAGAGTTGTTGATTCAGAGACTGGAGGTGTGACTCCATCTCGTTTTTCCACATGTTGTAGTTTGTGGAAGTTAGCTTTGGGTTCTCCACTTGCATTCTGTTGTGGTTGTTGGTGTTTGAGATTTTCGCCATTTTGAGAGATTTGTCAGCCAACACAGGCTCTGATACCACTTGATGGGATCGGGGTGCTGACCGAGTAGGTCTGAGGTGTTAGTCTCAGACCAACTCTGTTTGAAGAATAAATGTATGCAGAAACTAATAACGCGGAAGCTTTTGTTTTAAATTGACAAGATAGGACTTTGCTTTTATTGAAACTCAATGTGAATTACAATCTAGCTTCCTATCTTGGGATTCGACAGAGGTACTCTGTCTCATCCAACACTCGCTCTACTATCGGCTTTGATCAATGCGTAACAAGGAGTAAAGGGGAATGTTCTACGTGTGCTCTCTAGGTAATAAATACCTAAGCTAATTGACACTATCTCACTAAGATCTCTCAAGAATATTTTCTCTCTCAAAGGCGGTGTTCCTCTCTAGATAATCTCGAATGCAGACCTGAACTAATTACAACCATATGCTTATATACTTGTTTAACTATATCCTAAATCTACGGTAAAGTCTTCCTGTAAACGGCTCCTTGAGTTGGTTCCGCAAGTATCGAAGTTATGGAGCTCCTTGTGCGTCACGTTCTCACGTTTGCGTGCGCTCCATTCTCACGTTTGCGTGCGCTCCCAACTATCCGAGATTTTCACAGCCACTCAGTAGTGTCGCGCTTCTTGGCATATAGGAACACGCGGACATATGCTTCTGCAGAGGTACTCGAGCTGGTAGGTTGTGACAGTGGAACGTCTTTCTGTATCGCGCCAAGTCTTTCTGCATCGCTACTTTGACTGAGGAGACAATCATCTGCAAAACTTAAGTCTTCAACACAGTTCAAATGTGAGAATGTACATGTTCTTTAATGAACATCTGTACATGTTTGTATGGCCATATGTACATGTTTTCACCCTTATATGTACATATTTTAATCTGAAGTTGTACTTATTTAATGATTCGTACAAGTTTATGTGACCATCTGTATGTTTTTAATGCGAGGATGTACATGTTTCTACATGAGAATGTACATGTTTTAATGAACATTTGTATAGGTTTGTATGACCATCCGTACAAGTCTTCTATTATGTTATATTCATTATAACCCTTATAGCATCTATTATACTTTTTGTAAAAAAAAAACACTTGCCACATCAGCGGATGTAGCCAGAATTGCTACATCCGGTTGTAGCTAAGACACGCCGTTGTTTTCATGAGGTGGAACTCCAACCGATAAGCTTTCATTAAACTTTCATGTTCACTTTTGTTTCAACATATCAGCCAAGTTCATGTTGTACAAGGAAAAAAAGAGGAAAATGTATACTATTCTTCCATGATATAGCGAGAAAAGTACTCTACCCACCCATGAACTTTAAAAAATTACATCGCTCATCTATGTACATATGAACATGAGATGAAATTGATATAATGTATGTTCGCCTTTGGCATATTTGTGGCATAAATGGGTGGATCCCAGGTGGGTCCCAGGTGGGTCCTACGTTATACCCAATAATATACTACCACATATAAAACAATCACACCAAAATAACTACAAAACAGCCATGCCAAACAGAGCCTTAATGAAGAAGTTAGACAATGAAACATAATTGAAGAAGACCCTAAGTGACACTATATAACCTGAAAAATTCAAATAAATTAGAAGTACCTAAAGAAATTAAGAGGTGAAAAGATAATACGGTATATTTTTGTGCAATTCCATTGAGAGTTTTTTTTATTTTCTTCAAGATGCTCAATCAGTCTTATACTATTTACTTAAGAGTTTGATTTTACCTTATTTTGATGAGTTCAAGGATTGACATTAAATTTTTTAAATTTAAAATTGAACATTATAAATTCTCAATGTGAGATGGGTAATGAAGAAAACGACAATTTTACCCAAACCGCAAAGAAGCTGTAAGCAAGTGAGGAAGATCAAACAAAACCCAAAGAACGCAGTGACCTCCCCCGTTCTTTTCTCGCTTCTCCCCGTCTTTTCCGCTGTCTGAAAAGGCTAAGCCCTAAACTCTGTCCTCTACTTCACTCTGCTTGCTCACTGTTTCTACCTTCAGATCCCATCTTCTTGGCTTTTAAATGCCTTCTATTCGAAGCAAGAATGAAGCAAATTAGTAAACCGAAACAGCACTTTCCTTCTCTGTTCTCGGCTCTTCCGTCTCCCATTGCATTGGGCACTTCTTGGGCCTAATTTCAAACAGCTACTGCTGCAACTACCTGAGGGTACAATGCAAATATCCCCTGCCTGCGTACTTGCTAATTTCTTTGTGTCTTTGCTTTATAACTTAGTCCTGCATCTGAATTCTTTTCCTTCCTTCTGTAGATTCCTTTTCTTAACACTGCACCACCGAATTTTGATTACTGTTTTAGATGACACTTCTGCCTGCCTGTTTTCTTTTCCTTGCTCGCTATCAATTTCTCGCTCCCACGGCTTTGCTTCTTTGCTACTGCTTAAGCCATATCGATTTTCTTCGTCTGATTGAATGTTTGCAGAGTCTTACACACAGGCGCTGGAGTGTTCATGTCAGAGTGCCAGAGCATCGGATTGAGTTTCTCAAGAATTCAAAATGAAAGCATACTGCACTCTCAAGACTCTGGAATAATCTACCGAGTAGAGAATAGATAGTTAAGCAGGCAAAATGGAAGAGATTCAATCTCAATCAGACAATTACAGATCATCTTCTTCGTCAGCCAGTAGTCCAGCCAGCAGGGTACCTTCTAGTAATTTCTTCTACCTGAGAAAACCTGGTGGATCCCTCCGGCAACCGATATCCTTTGAGGAATCACCCGAGTGGGAGGACACTGATAATGATGGGAGGTTGGATGAGGGAACCGACTCAATTCATTTAGCCACTACCACCAACAACTCTCCTAGTTCTCTCTCTAAGGTCAACAATACTGGCTCCTTGCCATCTCCTCCTCTGCCTGAAGGTGCAGTTGTAGCTAGGAGGATTGCAGGGGCTTCACTCGTTTGGAAGGATTTAACTGTTACTGTCAGGGGGAAAAGGAAGTATTCTGATAAAGTTGTCAAGAGCTCAACTGGCTATGCTTTGCCAGGTACTATCACCGTGATTATGGGTCCTGCCAAGTCTGGGAAATCTACGATGCTCAGAGCTCTTGCAGGTAACTCTTTGAAAGCTGTAATTATGCAGATTTTTGTCACTCTATCATGTTCGTTAAAATTTATTTAGCTGACTTTTATGTTATTGTTGGCTTTTATTACTTTTTTCCTTTAATTGCTCAATAGGAAGATTGCCTCGCTCAGCTAGAATGTTTGGAGAAATCTTTGTCAATGGTGCCAAGTCTAACTTTCCATATGGATCCTACGTAAGCTGGAGAACTTTCTTTTCCATTAAGTACCGACGTTTTAATTAACAGCAGTTTCGAATGTCCATCAATTCTACTTTGTTATATTATGGTTTAAATGAGCATTCTGGAAGAATTTCAGTATATGTTTACACTATCATATGATTTTTATTTCTTTTAGCCGTTAACTTTTGACAGAGTATATTTGGTCTTTTTGCTTGGGCCGCCACTGGAAATTTCACGGTATGAGGGCCGTAGCTTTTGGTCTGTGATTTTCCACATGCTTTTATCTTTCGGGCCCTACTGATGAGATATTGAAAGTCGTTGATGTACATATGAGTGACCAAAATGGATCAAGAATTTTATGTACAATCTGATTCGAGTTTTAGGGTCAGGAGAGATTTAACTCACGGAAAAAGTATGAGGGTTTGGAAAAGTCTATCAAAATAATATCTGACAGACGAAATTCAATTCCAAAGCATGGCATGAGCTAGAGAAGCAGAAATAAATTTGATGAAGGGTCGGTTATTATTGTGACTACACCTAGTGGCAGCTTGATATGCTAGCCTCTAGGGAAAGCACCCTGAACATTTAATTTCTCTCAACCAAATTCTTAATCATTAGGGAAAACCCAATATATCCATGAAAAGAAATGAAGTTAGTTTATATCCATATAGATAGATGAAGGATGAAAGGAGAAGAGAATGACAACTTGTATCAATGTCCTTTCATCTCTCTCATCTTGCTATTATGTGAGGGAAACACTTTTAAAAGAAGAGTTTAGGTCTTCCATCCGTGAGCTGATGTGGTTTTGAACTCTTCTTACCCCTCATTCCATTATATAATAATCTCATCCACTTTTGCTCTTACCTAGTAAGAATAGGCTCTTTATCCACAAAAGAATAAAATAAGATTAGGCTCTTTGTCAGTCTCATAATGTCTCTCTACCATAAGCAAAGTCAACAGCTCAAAGGTTGAATATTTGGGCGATGTGGTAGCTTTAATCTATGCGTGAATGTGCCTTATGTCCATGTACATTAGGAGGCTAGGGTGAAATTTTACATAAACGTAAGATATAAGGATGGACTTTAAGGCCGCAGGACACTCACATGTAACCTATTGTTTCTGCCACTGTGTTTAAGCCCATGATGAGCACCATACTAGATATAGTTAAATGAAAGGGCATTCAAGAAAACACAATTGGCGTCAACTGTCAAGGATTCATAAGGTCAACTATGCGGCATTTTTGATGAAAAGCTTAAGCTATGAAATGTCCCTGTACTAGTCACATTCAGCTCTAAGTCAACTAGAATATGTTAACTGCTTGTGTCCCCAGTTTAGCACTCTTTACCTTTGGTTGTCTGGATAGTTTGTGTGCTCAGAAAATATAATTGTCTGTGTGAAATGTGTAAATCTATTATTTGTCAGTTTTTCTTTTTCTATTCTTTGAGCGCAAGGGATGCTAGCTTTTACTAATTTTGAGCTTCAGTTTTGTACTGGCTTGGCAAGCACATGATTCAGATGTGCCTTTTTTCATTGATTTTTTTCCAAGTCTGGTTACATGACATAATTGTCAACCATGTTGCTCAGGGATATATTGAGAGGGAAACAACATTGATTGGATCATTGACTGTGAGGGAGTTTCTTTACTACTCAGCATTGCTTCAACTTCCAGGGTACTTTTGCCAGAAGAAGACTGTGGTGGAGGATGCTATTCTTGCAATGTCTCTGGGTGATCATGCCAACAAATTAATTGGAGGTCATTGTTACATGAAGGGTCTTCCACGTGGAGAGAGGAGAAGAGTTAGCATTGCTAGGGAGCTTTTAATGAGACCACACATCTTGTTCATAGATGAGCCTCTATATCATCTGGACAGGTCTCATTCCCTGAACTTATTTTACCATGTTAAATACTTCGTTGCGTCTTGAAAAAGAACTTTTGTCTCTTAATAAGATACCCTTTCTATGTAATTAGGGCAGTGGCATCTTCTAACCTATAGGTTGTATAGCTCCTTCGGTTATTGTGATAATTAATATACTACTACTTATCAAAAAGAAAAAAGATACCCTTTATACCGAAGTAGAGAAAGTTCGTGATTTTGGTAATGTTTTCTGTACTGGTTCTTCTGTAACTTTTTTTCTTAGGGTTTGCAGTGGAGTCGGTTGAAAGCTACGTTGAAATCTATGCCTGTGTACTGTCCATGGATACTAGGATAGTTGTTTTAATAGAGCTGTTGAGTTACTGCTGACTCGTAGTCTATTGCTAGTATGCTTTTTCATGGGAAGTTCTGGGCCATTAGTTTTGTCAATGTGCTGTATCAAAATTTGCTTCCATTTTGGCATTTTACCACACCTTTAAATGTCAGATGCTGAGGTTATTGAAAAACACTTTATGTTTAAGATGTGCATGGATCACCAGTGATGTTACACCAGTGAGATTATGAAATTCCCAGTAATTTGGAGTGCACTACAAGCTTGGAACTATTTTGTATATATCAATGCTTATGGTGACGATTAACTGGTTCTTAGGTGACAAAGTTTATTCAATCGCACAGTTAATTGTCCTATGCTGCGTTTATTTGTAATCGTGAATTTTAACAAAATTTTTGTCATTTGATTTCAAGTAGCAGATAGACGGGAGTGAATTTATTGCGAGAATGGAGGGATATATTGCACTGCTCTTGTGGTGCAAACATTCTTGCAAAAAATTAAGATGACAAAATCTAATATGGGCTAATTTGTTTGTTCCTTTGAGACTTGGCAAAAAACCAATTAATTTCTCCCTTGAGTATTATTTCGGTATGCAAACTTATGGTGGAATGTACTGTCAGGCTTGAGTTTTCTACATCTGAAATTGGTCTCTGTCAAAGTTTATGGTTTCTGTAGTTGTTGGTCGAGTAGTTGATGAGTAAAAGATTATCACTTCTTAGAATCATCTAGGTGATTGTTGCAGCTATTGCCTTTTTGTTATCAAAGACAGTCTTATATAGGAATTGTAGGAGTCTTCTAATTTAGGCCTATTGCTGCTAGGCAGTTTGCATAGAAGGAGAGAAATGCACCATTGTTTTATAGTGTTATGGTATCTTTTAAAAGCTCTGTAAAGTTGTGGAACTACGTTGATTGGTTGTTGGATATGTTCTCATAGACTCCATAGACAACATATCTTTGAAGGTGGATGCTCCCTTTTCCACATGGGTGGCGATGTGGCACTCTTTGGAGCCGTTATAATTTATATCTGTGTATATATAGGATAACAACTGTGTGATTGTTTCGTTTTTCACATGCCATGACAGAGCATTTATTGCTGTTTCACACCTTGTTGTCATATGTTCGAATATCATCTCTTGCTTGCCTTGCTGTGGGTATCTGCATGATGATTAGACTATCATAGTAACCTCTTATGCTGTTAATTATTGAAGTGTGTCGGCTCTCCTCATGATGGTGACATTGAAGAAGCTTGCAAGTACTGGATGCACCCTCATATTTACAATATACCAGAGCAAGCACAGAAGTATTTGCCTCTTTGATCGTATATGTCTGCTTCAAATGGGAACACACTGTTTTTGGTGAAACTTTGGCCTGCCTACAAGTAATTATTTGGAGTCATATCCACGTGGTGAAATTCCTGTGTGCAGTTTCCTCTAGAGGCATATACTAGAAGGGGGGCTAGGATCGTTTCTAGAAGGTTTGGGAGCAACAGAATGATGTGGTCCATAGTTGTGTGCTACTGTGGATATAAGAAGAAGCACATGAGAGTTGGGAAGAGGCTTGGTACTATAATTCTGTATTGGCAAAGCGTTGCACTGAGTTGGGCGGGGGTTTACCACGAATAATTGCTTATCCATTGTACTTCAAACATTTAGTAATTGAATTTCTATTGTATTCTGTTGGGTCTTCATCTATTATGTATGTATAAATATGGATTGTGCATATGAATTAACTGTTGTTAGAACATTATTATTCAGTATCAAAATATCTAGTCCTCCCATCTCTTTTGACCAGAATTCCAATTTTTCTAATCCCAATTTCTATAGCCTGCCCTATTCTCTGAAATGCTACTATGAAGTATACTATTCTCTAACGGAAAGTTCCTGTTGTTCTTGAAAGCACTTCTCCAATGCCGGATTTCCGTGTCCCATAATGCAAAGTTCCTTCTGATCACTTCTTGCGAGCTATCAACACAAGACTTTGACCGAATTATAGCAATGTGTAAGAACTTACAGGTACTTGAGTTGACTTGTAGTAATTTTGTGCTCCTTATAGGTCATGTTATTTGTACTTAACTTACTAAGAAAACAATTTCTTGAAGGAGGGACTAAATTGAGTATTGATGCAACTAAATTGAGCATTATTGTTACCTACCTTTATTGAAGTTCTAATAATGTCACTGCTATGTTTCGCAATGGAGTATAGTGGCATTGTTATTATATGGTTTCTACTTTAAACATGCTATGATACACCTCTATCCTGTCTGCTGATTGTGTGCTGAGCTTTACTGTCATCTTGCCTCAATAACTGAACAATTTGTTTACGTTTTGATTATATTGACATGCAATTACCTATGGATGATAACAACAGGATGACCATTGGGATTTTCTTCTGTCAATATGGCACTGCTGTTGCTATTCGACTCTTGAAGCTACATTCAAGTCATCTGCAGATGCAGCTGCAGTGAGACCATGATTCTAAGCTCACGGAAAAGTCAAGTTTGTTACACTCTGTTGTTGCACATAGCTTTCATAGATTATACTCTGTGAGTCGCATGCATTAATCTTATTTTTCTCTGCTTCGATGAATTTATGGTTCTTCGCAGAGCATCTACTTTTTTTTGGTCTTTTGATATCATGCTATTACTTTTCCATATATTTGGCCCATGTTTTTATACTTGTGCTATGTAAGTCAGGTCTCGCATAACAGCTTTGCATTTGCTTGGAAAATCTTGAAGTATTGTTTTACGTTATTGTGTGGCAGGGGGTAGTTGTAATATTGACATTTGATTGCTCTTCTGTTATATACAGGTAGGTCAGTTCCTTAAGAATAAGGGAAAGGCTGGAAGAGGAACAAGGGTTGCCGTGTTAACGTGGAGATCTTGTTGATATGTCAAGGGAATGGAAGTTTTTGGCTTCGGCTTGTCCTTTTATAATCTTAACACTGTGTATTGGGACAGTGTTTTCAGGCTTAGTCATTCTTTGTCATCAGTTGTGGTAAGATAAATCCGTATCATGATCCATTAAACTTGAAGGGGAATAGTTGGGGCTTTCTCCTTCTTTTATTTTCTATTTACTTTTGTAATGTGGAATAAGCAGGATTTCATTGCTGGAAATGGAAACTCGTGGCTAATCTTATCTGTGCGCAACTTTGTGCACACATAGATACCTGGACAGATAAACCCTTGATTTGTTTAATTCTATGTTTTTGTGTGAAACTTGCAGACCAGAGTCGCCGCGATATTTGTATTCATTTCATTCACATCACTTCTAAGCATTGGTGGAGTTCCAGCGCATATTAAGGAAATCAAGGTAATAAAATGCATCTCAACTCCAAGCGTTCATTGCATGGCATATGACATATCTTGATTTATTATTGCGTTTATTTTAATTTTTTGCAGATATACCTGAATGAAGAATCAAACAGCCATTCGGATCCCCTGGTTTTTCTGCTCGGACAATTGCTCTCCAGCATCCCTTTTCTGTTCCTCATTTCCATTTCATCGAGCCTTGTCTTCTATTTCCTCATAGGGCTGAAGGATGAGTTCAGCTTGTTGATGTACTTTGTGCTAAATTCTTTTACGTGCTCCTTGTCAACGAAGGTCTCATGCTCCTGGTTGCATCCATCTGGATGTCTCTGTTCTGGAGTATATTGACCATTGTGTCCTTACACGTAAGCTGCTATTCGCTCTTATCAAACTAGTTCTCATCATGGAATTTTTTTAATTCAGTTTTTTATATGGTCAATCGTTGTGTATGAATTTCTTTGCTGATCTCAACAACTTTTTAAACTGGATCTCCATTTCAGGTTTTGATGATGCTTTCAGCTGGCTACTTCAGAATCCGCACTGATTTGCCTGGGCCGTTTTGGACATATCCAGTATCGTACATTGCATTACACACCTACTCTATTCAGGTTAATACTTGAAACTCTCATTTTTATGTTTGTGATCTTGCTAGATACCTTATGATAAGAAACAATATCATACAATCAAGTGTATTCCTTTCATGGTTTTGCTGGCTGGAGATCAATCCATAATTGAAATAAAATTGCTTGTATTCCAGGGTCTCCTGGAGAATGAGTACTTAACCACTTCTTTCGCAATAGGACAGGTTAGGGCCATATCTGGGTACCAGGCTCTTCGTAGTGCATATGATATATCTGCCAAGACCAATGCCAAATGGGTTAACTTGTTGGTCTGTTGCTCATGGCCATTTGTTATCGTGTTTGGTTCTGGTTTTGCTGTGTTTCTATGTGGGCAAAGGCAAATATGGCTCTGGACTTTTCCTCTATTGCAGAAACAAAAGACGATAAATTGTGTCCGTGTGTCTTGTTTGTTTGTACTCGTGTCTATGTAACCATTTTGACCTGTTGTTACAGAGCCGCTTTTGTATTTCTTCGCTGGATCTTTATGTATAGAGGTGTGGGTGGATTTGCCCCCTTGTAGTATGTATAGCACTTGAGCGATTATTCTGGGTAACGACTACACGGATCATGTGTTGATTAAAAACGAAAAAAAAAAACTACACGGGCCATATGTAAACTTAGGATCGTTCTCTATGTGATGCATGTGATATTAGGATAGATAGAAAGGAATATGATAGTTTTTCTTTGGCACTGCAAGTGCTTGCGTATACTCAACCGACATCTCATTTCATATGTATAAGCATTAATGAAGGTCATAGCTAACAAGCTGTAGGGAATCTGGTAATCTAACTTTTGTTCTTTTAGTACTTTTCCTTCTCCTGTATGTGGGGACCGGTTATACGGACCGAGGTCTCCCACCCTATTTAATGGTGGCATATGTTTTTTTTTTTAAACTTTTATGTTAGAATTAAATTTTTGTTTTTATGAAATTGTCCTTCCTTCAAAATCTTCTAAATATATACATTCATTCTCTACCGTGTCTTCACTTCATTTTAAATTCTTAAAATTTTATATCTCTAGAATTCTCTTTGAAAAAACACTAAAAGCGGGACCGGGAATATGAGTGTCTGAAGGCTTATTCAGTTTTTTTAGACATAATTTACAGTTTTTTAGTAGCATTGGACTCATAATAGGACCAAAAATTGTAAAAAAAAAAAAAATAAATAAATGAAAAAACGGTAATCACACCCGATGTTGACGCGGGCAAGGAGTAGTACGTGTGGGTGCCGGTGCCCACCCCTTTAATTGGGCGTCAACGCGGGAGTATTCTATCGAGCATCGACAGTGGCGGCTTGAAGTCAGCGTCGGTGTGGGCGTTTTCTACTGAGCGGCAGCGTTTCCTAGCGGGCGTCGGCGACCGCTTTTTGTACCAGGCGTCGACGCCTGCGAATCCTTGTGGGAAGCATTTTTTGACCTGTTTTTTCGATGTTTGGACATGTTTTGGAGGTCTATTGGCATATATTTGAACTATTTTGACTTGTTTTAATTAATTTAGATCTTTTTGTGATTGTTTGTATCAGACTACCATTGAAATACATTCATATTCATTTGACCGGTATTGACAAACCTCGATCAGTCTTGACTAATTTTGAACACTTTTTAACTAACGAACCCAATATAGGAGATGATGGGTAAATGTAAGGAGTTATTCGGTTTGTTTGGAGGTAGGGGTAGGGGCAGCAACTCATCTGAGCGTGATGAGGGGTCATCACTGACCCCTACGCCCCTTGCGGGATCAATAGTTAGAGAGAAAAGGCGTACACAGTATGCCAACGTCTCAGCTAGGAGGCGTGTAGCTAAGGAGCACTGGCGGGAGCTAGAGGAGGAGAAGCGTCAAATGGAGGAGCGGCAGCGACAACAGATGTTGATGACACCACAATCGGACTCTCGCAGTTAGGTTGCTGACTCGTTGTCAGAGCTAGCACGATTGTCATACGGACTGATAGCCCTTCAAGGCCTGTAGTTGCACCGAGCGGGATGGCTGGTCCTTCTTATCGGCGGGTGGACACTGATGAGTCGAGCTTTGAGAGTGAGGGTCGATCTAGTCCGCCTAGTCAGCCACCTGTGGCGAAGATGCCAAAGGATTGGTCACTTGATGGGTCTCCTGTACCGGAGGTCCCGTGAGTACGAGTTTGATCCCCAGCTTCAGTGGTCACATCGCGCTCTACGTGTGGCGAGGAGTGATATGTTTCCCCTTTTGTAATTTTTTACTGTGATAAGGAAATGTCATATAGTTGTGACATTTGTTCAAATATTAAGCAGACGAAGGGATGCCTTAGCTTCAAGTCTTAGACAAAGATGCTAGATCTGTGGACTCCATCGACGCTGAGGCACCAAGAGTCGCAAGATGCGGTGGGCATGAGTGGAATTGGGCATTTGGTAGGGCTGTCGATCTTGACACGAACCCGAAATCCGACTCGAAACTGACACGCTAAAACGCGGGTTTGGGTTGTAATTTTCAACCCGAAAACATTTTTAGGTCTGGTTTGGGTTGGGTTGCTAAAAACCCGAGTCGGTTTTGGGTTTTACACGCAAACGTGGTTTATGCTCTACACCTTTTTTCCCAACTTGCCGTCTTCCCCGTATCGATGATTTGTTCGATCAGTTAGTTGGTGCCAGTGTATTCTCTAAGATCGATCTCTGTTCTGGTTATCATCAGTTGAAGATCAAAGTAGATGATGTGCCTAAGTTAGCTTTTAGGACACGTTATTGGCATTACAAGTTTCTGGTGATGCCCTTTGGTTTGACTAATGCTCCTTCAATTTTATGGACATGATGAACCGGGATTCTAAGCCTACCGGGATCAGTTTGTTGTGGTTTTTATTGATGATATTTTAGTTTATTCCAAGAACAAAGAGGAGCACTTGGGGATTTTGCTTTAGACCTTGAAGGAGCGTAAGTTTTATGCCAAATTGAAGAAGTGTATATTCTGGTTAAACCAGGCAGTCTTCCTTGGTAATGTGGTGTCGAAGGATGAAATCTCTGTTGATCTGGACAAGATTAAGGCTATTACTGAGTAGGCTAGACCCACTAATGTTTCTGAGACCCGTGGTTTTCTGGGTTTGGTTGGGTATTATAGGAAATTTGTTGAAGGGTTATCCAAGATTGTCACTCCATTAACCCGTCTTCTTCGAAAGGATGTTAAGTTTGAGTGGAGTAAAGCTTATGAAGAGAGCTTTCAGGAGCTTAAGAGGCGTTTGGCTTCTGCCCTGTCCTTATTTTACCTTTTGGGACTGATGAATTTAAGGTGTATTGTGATGCTTCACATAAGGGCCTGGGTTGCATTTTGATGCAGCATGTGAAGGTAGTTGCTTACGGCTATCGTCAGCTTAAGCCTTATGAGAAGAACTACCCAACCCACAATCTGGAGTTGGCAACAGTAGTTTCGCTATGGATTTGAAGACACTACCCGTATGGAGCTTTGTTCAAGATGTTTACAGATCATAAGAGCCTTAAATATTTGTTTCGTAGTAGGAACTGAATCTGAGACACAAAAAGTGGTTGGAGTTGTTAAATGACTCGATTTGGAGATTTTGTACCACCCTGGTGAGGCCAATGTAGTGGCAGATACTCTCAGCTGGAAAAGAGCATCATTGAGAGTGTGTTTGCTATACGGGTCTCAGAGGTGCTTGAGAGAATTATAGAGTTTGGGTACCAAGAATTTGAGACCAGGAAGTTCTAGTGTGTTGGCAGCGCTTCAGATTCAGCCCACCTTGTTCGAGAGGATCAAGGATGCCAGAAAAGTGAAGCTGACCTAAGCAAGATCAATGATAGTATTTCAGTCGGTAAAGAGTCTGGCTATAGAATTTCGGATGATGGTTGTTTAAGGTTCGGAGATAGGATATGTGTGCCAAATGATTAGGCCCTTAAGCGTGATATTATGTAGGACAGCAGGAGACACATGGAGCCCTGTACTCGGTGCATCCTAGAGGAGTTAAGATGTATCGAGATCTCAGAGAGATATTTTGGTGGAATAATATGCAGAGGGAGATCTCTGAGTTTGTTTTGAGATATCAAACTTGTCAGCTGGGGAAGGCTGAACATCAGAGACCAGTCGGTCTTTTGCAACCTTTGCCAATTCCTGAGTGGAAGTGAGAGAGCGTTGGTATGGATTTGTTACGGGACTCCTTTGGACTTCTAGGGGATCTAATGTTGTGTGGGTAATCGTGGACCGTCTCACCAAGAGTGCCCACTTTCTGCTAGTTAAGAACACCTTCAGTTTGGGGAGACTGGCTAAGCTCTACATTGATGAGATAGTTTGATTGCATGGAGTTCCTACGACTATTGTTTCAGATAGAGGTCCTAGATTTATGTCTCGTTTATAGAGTAGCTTACATAAATTATTGGGGAACGAGCTAGCTTTCAGTTCAGTATATCATCCTCAGACCGATGGTCAGACCGAGAGAACCAACCAGGTTTTAGAGGACATGCTTTGGGCTTGTGTTTAGGATTTCAAGGGAAGCTGGGATGAGCACTTGACCCTGATTGAATTTGCCTACAATAACAGCTACCAGTCTAGCATTGGTATGACGCCTTTTGAGGCTTTGTACGGGAGGAAGTGTATGTTTTCTATATGTTGGGACGTTCTAAAGGAAAGACCACTTCTAAGACCGAAAATCGTTTAGGAAGCGGGAGATAGATTCATACCATTCAACAGCTTCTACTAGTGGCTCAAAGCAGACATAAGAGTTATACTGACATTAGGAAAAGGCCATTGGAGTTTCAGGTTGGAGATCATATATTCTTGAAAGTATCTGGATTAAGAGGAATTATGAGATTTGGTACGAGTGGAAAGTTAAGCCCACGGTTCGTAGGCCTTTCCGAGGTTCTAGAAAGAGTTGGTATGGTGGCCTACCGCATGGCCTTGCTGCCTCAAGGGTGCATAATGTTTTTCACGTCTCAATGCTTACGTTTGTGATTCAGTTTGGGCCGTTGAAATTGTGTGAGGACTAATCTTTCGAGGCTGTGCCCATCAAGATTCTAGCACATGATGTGGAAAGGTTCGAAGGAGATCTTTTCCGGTAGTGAAGGTTTTATGGTCTAATCAATTAGAGTAAGAAGCCATGTGGGAGCAAGAGGTTGAGATGAGGACCAAGTATCCCCACCTCTTAACGAATTAAGGTATGTCAAATTTGGGGACAAAATTCTTTTAAGGGGGGTAAGGATGTAACGTACCAAATTCTTCATTTCATTATAATTTATTTCCGGGCAAGTAAAATTAAGCGGATCAGTTTATCCTTAATTTAGTGGGCCATTAAATTCAGTGCTGATGGTTAGTGGGCTTTAGTTGGTTCAGGTTTGTCAGTTTTATAAACCTAAAGAGAGGAAAAAAGTGAGTTTTTAGAGTCTTCTTCTCTTTCCTGGATTGAACGCTGTTTCATGCCTTCCTTCTTCCTATGTTCAAGTTTTTTCTCTGCTCTATGCTGCAGAAGGATTCTGGTGTGATTTGTGGTCTTCTCAGTGTAGAGATTGGATTTACCGATGTAAGTATCTAGTCTGATCAGTGCTTTCAGGTTTTGTTTGTTTGATGTTTTATGGTTATTAGTTCCTCAGTTCTAGTTCTCCGAATTGTTCAGATCATCTTCTCAGTCGGAGTTCATTCAGTTCAGTGGAAAGGTTTGTAAACCCGATTTCAAGGAAGGAATTGCGATAGTCCAATTGTCCGGTATGTGGTAGACGGATTCAGCGTGGGTGTGTTCGCCATGAGGGTAGTTTTGGTTTGTATTTCTGTTGTGGTTATTTGAATGCTTGAGTTTTGGTTGATTGATGGATGTTTTTCTAACTCGTTTTGACCATTGAATTGTCGCCTATAAACCCTCATGGTTGCTGATTTCTTTCTAGTATTTGCTACTATGAAAACTGTGTATCGAATCCGTGGAGTTTTTTAAAAATTATTGTTGTGTTCGCCCTGTTCGGACGTCCGTTCGGACTTGTAGGCCCGGACAAGATACGCGAATGTGGGCAGGTTTTTCATTTTTGCCATATATGGACTCCCGTCTCCGGACGGTTTGTGAGGACACGTTCAGAGTTTTCCACCTCGGCCTTTGTCTGGACTTCCAAGCCCGAACATAAGTCCGAACAGTTTTTCACTTCGGACCTTGTTCAGACTTCTAAGCTTAGACATAATTTCGGATAACGGAAGTATTTTCTTTTCAGACTTTGTCCGAAATACCAAGTCCGGACACACGTCTGAACATCTTTTGGATTTTCTCTTCGACTTTGTCCAGACTTCCAAGCCCGGAAACAAGTCTGGACAACTTGCAATTTTCGTCACTTTGTCCGGACTTCCAAGCCCGGACACAAGTCCAGATATTACTCTATCTCCGGCTAAAATATTCGTTTGAATTTCGTTTCGCTTTATGATTGCTATACTACTTTAACCAATGAATGTGTTTAAGATTCTGCTTGTGTTATTTGTATTGGATAACTCTTTTCTAATTCGAGGTTACACATTTGTTTTGGGACCTAGCTTATTGCCTCCTGAGTCGTGGCTAACTAGGTCGAGTTATCTTGTAGCATGCTGTGTAGGATGTCCTTTTGTTTCCGTGATACAAGAACATTCTCCGTTTTGTTATCTGGGGTCGATGAACCCAATTATGTTCTCTGGGGTCTTCGGACCCACTGGTTTTTGGACCACTTTTATGTGTTTTGAGCTAGTGTTCTCATCTCTCTCTCTCTTTGAGACTTCTAATTTGGTCTATTCCGTCTGTGATTTCTGATTTACAAGAAGTTCTTCGTTCTAATGTTACTATTTGTTTTCAATACTTATAGATATATAAGCTATTATGTCAGCATAACGTTTTGAGCGTGCTTATGTTGATGAAGTTTGTTACCCCTATTTAACTTCATTGTTTTGCAAATTTAGAAAGTTGGTTAGCTGGAGGATTCTCAGCATGTGTTTCATATTGATTTCCGTATTTATTTATGACATTTGTTCCGACCTATTTGTGATGTTTGGTACTTTGATTAGTTTTGTATTTAGGGGTGGTAATACCCTTCGGGTACCCAATCCACCCATCCACCTGATCCATATAAATGGGTGAAAACCCAAAATAAATGGGTGAAAAACTAATGCCGGGTGAAACGGGTGATGGGTCGGGTCGGAAGGGGTGAGAATTTTTTCACTCATCACCCGGTTCTCACCCGAACCATAACCGTTTACAGTTTGACCCACATATTTTTTTAAAAAATTATAATAAGACCCCTCAAATTTTCCTAAGGATTATAGTCAAACTAGTAAAATTGTTATATAAATTACACTTTGACCCCTAGCGCTATGATAAAATTACAATCAACCCCTAATATTTTCTAAAAGTTACAAAAACATACAACAAAAATCTTACTCATTAATCACCCGTTTGACCCGCGGGTTCTAGTTTGGGTGATCCTTATCGGGTGACGGGTCAGGTTCGGGTGGAAACGGTGAAGGTTCCGGGTGAGGCTTCACCTAACTCAAACTCGACCCATTGCCAACCTTATTTGTACGTGTTTTGGGGTGCTTGTTAACTTTGGTTGTACTTCTTTAATATAAGAGGTAGATTTTGTTTTATGGTGGTCAGATTTTGTAGCCTTGCGTACCCAAAATCTGTTATGGCACGCGGCGTGTTAGAACCTTAGAACTAGCCCAGTTTTGGGGTTCGTGACAAGCTATGTGTTGATTGACTTTGTTTTGATATCATAGACAATGCAAGTTGAATCGATTGATGAAGTAGCGATGTTGCTGAAGTTGTGTGGGACCAATCAAAGGAAGTGATGAAGGAGTTGGAACTTGTTTTTGCTGTGGATGTTTTGAGGTGGACTTTGAATTTTATTGAAGTGGTGTTGATTTGTCAGAGACGGAGGTTATCGACACCGAATGTTGCGAGTAAGTTTGATAGGAGGGGGATTTTGATGAGATGGACTAGTGTAAACTAGTACTTTTCTACATTTCTTTTCCATTTAATGAGTAAAACTTAACATTATTACTCCATCTATTACTCTATGAGCTATCTAACCATTCTTATAGTAATAAATAGTTCAGTTTGATAACTACTCTGTTTCATTGATTTAAAAGTAAATCTCGTGTTTAAGAAAAGTGAATCTTACCGCAAACTTATGCGAGAACAATATGAACCATTCATTTTTTGAAAAGTGAATCTTTAATTTAAGAAAAGTGAATCTTATTTTTTAATAAAAATGAATCTTATGTTTTAGAAAAGTGAACCTTTAACATTAAACATTGTGAATCCTTTGTGTTTTTAAGAGCGAATCTTTAGTTAAGAAAAGTGAATCATATCCTAGAACAATATGAACCTTTCATTTATTGATAAGTGAATCCCTCGTTTTTTAAAAAAATGAATCTTATGTATAAGAAAAGTGAACCTTGTACATTAAATAATGTAAATTCTTTGTTTTTTGTAAACGGAAGCTTTAGTTTAAGAAAACTGAATCTTAAAGAAGATTCATTTTGTTAATGAATAAGATTCACTTTGTGGCTCTAATGCCAGCTTCTCCGTTCTGAGATTTTGAGGGGCGGCTTCTCACTACCACCAGTTGTGATCAAGAAAAACGATGAAGCAGAGGAATCCTGCCCCCGTCCTCTTTGGAGCAGGAATGTCATCATCCCTGGTTGCAAAGAGCAAGGAACGAGGCCAGTATAGCATTCCATAGAGATATAAAGTGACAGAGATGGGAGGAGACCTCCAAGTATGTACCGAGAGGGAGGAAAGCTTGAGGTTTGCAGCGGGGAACATGGGAGTAAGAAGTCGCCCAACATGAGACTGTGTTCCACCGACGCTCACTTTGTCCTGGAGATATACCTCTACCGAAAGGAGAAATACTGGACGTAAGAGGTGTTGTAGATTATATCTCTGTAGTGAAGCCAAGCCGATCGTGGTCCTGGGCAAGCATACACAGGTGGCCAATCCATCATATCGGGTTTGATGTCGTCTTCGCCCTGCTCGTGGACAAAAGTTCCATGGGACCTCTGTAAATGATAAACTAGCTGGGCGGGAGAAGTCCACCACAACTCTTTGGGAAGGCGATATAGAATGAACAACAGAGCATCTAGAGCAACATGTCTATGGGCAAGCATAACCTCTTCATGCTTTGGGGTCAGCAGAAGACTCAATCTAGAAAACTTAGCAATGTCGCAGATCGTGCCTAAAGAAGTCCGTCGACCGACTGGAAGCTCACCACGGTTGACCCGCTGATGCGACTATTGCCAAGGCTAATGCCATTGTCATTCATAAGCATAACACACTTCCTGCCGCAGGAGACTGGTGGCGGGAGTAGGAAGGTAGTGTCCATAAGATCAGATTACTTCCATCTTGCTCAAGAGCGAGGACTTTTGTCGTTCGCAGATCAAGGACTACGAAATGCATGTCATCACCATTGAAGTGAGACTCCATTGAAGCATTTAGATTAAGGACTATGAAATGCATGCCTGTATTACCACCACCAACTAACCAAAACACCGAACTAGAGAAAGAGAACACAATTAAAAATCTATAGGAATGAATGACCAGATAAAGACTACAGATAGGGGTGAGCAAACGGGGCGGTTAGAACGGATGACCGAAATAACCGTTTTTTTTTTCTGGATTCGATCACCGTTTTACAAAAGTTTGGTTATTTCGGTTAAAACGGGTATCCGTACTTTAAAACGGGGCGGTTAACGGATATTAAACCTCAAACTTCGGTTATCCATAATAACCGAAGTTTTTTTATAAAAAAAAATATTTTTTATCCTTATTTTAGTTTGATGCATCTGCTGCTCATGGTCTGTTATTTTAGTTTGATTATTTCATTTATTTTATAAAATACGTTTATGATAGAAAAAACGGTTATTTCGGTTATGTTCAAATGTTCGGTTATTTCGATTAATTTAAAAAGTACGGTTACGGGGCGGTTAACGGATATCAGTATAGTTTGTAAAACGGTTAACGGTTAAAACGGTTATCGGTTAAAACGGATATTATTACTAATTTCGGTTAAAACGGTTATAACCGAAATAACCGAACACCGTATTTTTTTTCCAAACTTCGGTTAACGGATATCCGTTCTAACCGTTTGCACACCCCTAACTACAGATACCATAGTAGCCTTAGATTCCGGTATATTTACTAAACCGTCACTATAACTCACAATTATTGTAGCATAATAAACCCATAGAACATTAGACAAAAATACAGGGATGAAGCCATTCCAGAAGGCTGCCATTAAAAAGCAAAAGCTAATCCAAAAACAAAGACAAGAAGGTTTGAAGCTAGGACAAACTCTCTCGAGAATAGAGAGGCCTTCACTTAGGGAGAGAATGCTACATGTTTGCTGATTCGAATTAAGTTGTTAATTTGTAGAAATGTTTTTATTTTTTCCCTCTTTGATTAGCTCGCATCAGTGAATATATAATAACATTTCATAATGCATGACCTAAAATTTATTCGCACGGTCAGGGCCCACGGGGGTTTTCAAGCGCCAGCCGAACACGGTGCTTCAGGCCGCTTCAAAATCTTCGCGGGTGCAGTGACTCGTCGTTCACTTCCACAGACACTATTTCCGCGTCAATGGGGGCAGCGGCGCTGACGGAGCTCGACGATGAAACAGTTCGCAGCATGTCAATGGCCGCCATCTTTTCCGACTTCGTAAGTTCCTTGAACTTCTTGTGGAGTCCACTCGTAACTTTTGTTGTTTGATTTGCTCTCTCGGTTGCTGATGCAGCAGTGTAAAATTCGTTATAGTACACTGAGATTACAGGGCTTCAACTGGTAGTCTGGGCTGCTTGATTAAGATGGTTCTTTTGAATTCGAGTTACTTTTATTCATGGCCGTTTGTGGTCCTGTCTGGGGGAGACGGAATTGAAGACTCGATTTTGTTGTAAAGCCCAACGACCATTGCAAATGTTCTGATCCCAGCCTATGTTCTTTTCAAGATGCTATTTAGATTTCTCGTTATGTTAAAACCTAAGCTTTAAAGTGAGCGTATAGTGTCCGATGCTGTACTGATAGTCATTGCAGTTTAAAGCTCATGCTGGTTTGTTAGATTTCATATATCTTTACCTGTTCTGTGTATTTTTTTGTATCTGATCCTGTCTAGAGTGTGCTAAGGGACTGGAGCATCAGTCCTCTTGGTGATTTGATTACTTAGATACTCCCTTTCCAGACGTTGCCTCGCCAGGCCTGTACTGGTTATTATTGTTGTAAAGTGGCGCTAGCATATGTCTAAAGCATGGTTCTACTAGATTTAGTTACTTTTGAAATCTCCATAGCGCGTGTATCTAACATCTTGTCTTTGATTTTGGCTTGAGCTCCTTGGCTGTATGACCATCACTATCATGAAGCTGGCCACTTCCATTATTGTCAGATTCCATGAATTTCTTTGAATGTAGACTTTGACAACATAAGGGAAACAGACATACCGATTTTGAGATATATACCTTGCTTTAACTTTGAACATGTGACTTCAGGAAGGAAAGATAAATTCGGTTGATTTCCATCGAACAAATGACCTACTAGTTACAGCCAGTGATGATGATTCTGTGCGAATTTATGACATCGAGAATGCTAAGTGAGTTCTCTGTGACTAGATACCTGTTTTGGAATTTTCTTCTCTGACTTGGGTCTCTAAGATGGTTATCAATGCTATACAAACCTTGAACATTAAACCATATTTCCAATAAATCTCAGACTGGTAAAGACAACATATCACAAGAAACATGGTGCAGATCAAGTATGCTTCACACATCACCCAAGTTCTGTGATATGCTCTTCAAAGTACAATATTGATACTACCGAGGGTAACTGTTTGGTCATCCTATTCTGGATTCTTTGTATAATAACTGTTTGAGTTTATTCTCCTTGGTCATTGAGGATACTTGAATTTTTCCCAGAATCACTGCGGTATCTGTCCATGTATGATAATAGATGTCTTCGCTACTTTAAAGGACACAAGGAGAGGTACATAAGATGCAGCTAATCTTGTAATTATTCAAGTTTAATGTTTACTGATCATGCGTCCAAGGAGATCCTTGATGTGGTTTTCTCTCAATTAGTTAACTGCTAAATAACTTGCTTCATAAAGGCTAAATATACTGCTCAGTACTAATTCTTGGCGTTTTATCTCTGGTTGTAGGATTGTTTCCTTGTGCATGTCGCCAGTTAACGACAGTTTCATGTCAGGTTCTCTTGACCACAGTGTTAGAATATGGGATCTTCGAGTTAATGCTTGTCAGGTTTGTTACTTGATCTGCAACGGATAAGATAAGCTAAATTTCTTTTGACATTCTAGAAGTCTTAGTTGTGTATGTGTATGTTGCATTTCTCTTGCTTTCATATGCCCTATCATTGTGCTTTTGCTCTTTACATTCATTATTGCATGGATTTTAAAATCTTGCGTTCTAATAAGGTTCTACATTCATCTAGGTTTTGATTTTGTATGGTGAAGCAGAAATTTAGATGTAGCGAGACGTGATCTTTCACATTAGACATCGCAATAATCTGGTTTATGTTTGTGATAAACCTTTGCATTTGAGTTGAGGGTTAAGTTTTTCTTGATCTTTTTCTCATATCTCCTTGATCTCTAAGATGTGCTTAGATATGCTAGTGGTGTTCAGTCACTTTTAACTCACATGAGCTTTTGTTTCTTCAAGTGAGTTAGTCTGTAGGATATGGGTTAGATCAAGACTATAATGTCTCCTACATAGCTCCCTACGAAGCTGCAAATCAAAGATTTCTTGGATCAATCAACAAATATTTCTTTTCATTCCCTTTCTTTTTCCTCCCCTTGTTTTGGACATGGGAAAGGAAATCTAGAGAAAATATCAACAGTTAAGCTTTTGGATGAATGACTTTTGATTATGGTATTACAAGTTGATGCTCCTAGAAATTTCGGCTTACTACTACTACTACTACAACCATCAGGGTATCCTACGATTGCGTGGACGACCAGCTGTTGCATATGATCAGCAAGGGCTAGTTTTTGCAGTAGCAATGGAAGGTGGTGCCGTTAAATTGTTCGATTCACGTTCCTATGATAAGGTTTATTTGTAGCACTCATGGAGTTGTTCAGCTTCCAGTGATCTATTTGTATATTGGTAATTTAATAATTATGATTTGTTTCTCCATTTGACTGCCTTCGACATTATAGGGCCCTTTTGATACATTTCTTGTTGGTGGAGATACATCTGAAGTACGTGACATAAAATTCAGCAACGATGGGAAATCAATGCTGTTAACAACTACATCTAATAATGTGTATGTTCTCGATGCATATGCAGGACAAAAGGTGAGCCTGCCTGCCGCATGAATATATGCCATTTTCCACAACCCTATTTTGTAGAAGTAGGTCAGAGACAGAACTTTTGATTTGTCAAAAGGGGTATCGTTTCTCCCAAGTACTTATGCATCGTGCAATTTTTGTTGTTCTTTGCTTGGCAATTCAGCGTTGCGGTTTCAGTTTAGAGCCATCTCCGAATACCCCAACCGAGGCAACTTTTACACCTGATGGTCAATATATAGTTGCAGGTAACGGAAATCTTCTTCTTGTGTAGCATAATAATTAGGTGCATGCAAGAAATGAAAAACAAAAATAGGTTAATGTTGGTAGATACTAATATATAGTGTATCGGCCATAAAACACATCATCTTTCTTCCTTTCGTTTTCCAGGATCAGGGGATGGAAGCTTGCACGCATGGAGTATCAATGCACAAACGGAGGTAAACCACCAGTTTTCCAGCTTTTAGAAATTACATATCATGTTTCCCTACTGTATTTATTGTGCTTGCATTCTGAAAGACCGCTAATGAAGCTTCGGCGGCTAAACCATTCTCCTTTATTATAATGAGAGCATGCCTTCTAGTATATGTTGTTTGGCCCTTTGGTAAGTCCTTCAAAAGACACACTAGATATCTTGAAAAATAAAACGCACATTTGATATAAAGTGAAGATAATGGAAAGTGTTTTTCAAAGTTTATATTGTGTGGGTAATTGTCTTTTGGGAAAACCTTTTCAACATTATGATTCATGTTTACTGCTGTAATGGCATATCGTGGAAGGTCTTGTTGGTTAAATAAAAAACTGGTCTCTTCTGTCTTTATGGAAATTTCATGAAATGTCACTAATTTTTTTACCTAATTCACAAAATATTGTTTTTTCGCATTATTACTAAAGGTCATTGCATTTGTGAGTTAATTTATAAAATCTCACTTTGATTGTTAACCGACAAAAAATACAATAATATAAAAAAATTACTGTCAATATCTTATTCCCCACAAAATTATAATCTTATTATTTACTACAATTGCAAATGTTTAGTAGAGAATAATTTATTAAAAAGTTCAATAATTTTGAACTTGTTTTATAATAATTTTTTACAAATTAATTTTTTTTTACTATATGCATTCATTTCTTTAAAAAAAATCATTCTCTAACATTGTTAAATATTATTATGTTTTTTATTCTATTTTAGAATATTGAATAATTTTAATTTTTATCATAATGATCTATGTTTTTTAGTTGTAATTTGATTTTTTAGTAATTTTTTTAACACTTATTGACATATTGTGAATTTTCAAATTAATAGCTAAACCAGTTGGGTTATTTTTTTGTTTTGGAAATGTAGTGTTTTTTAGCAGTTTGAAAAAATGTGTCATTACAATTAAGTAAAATATAGTAACATTTATAAAATTTTAGTTTCATATGAAAGTAAAATCGGGTCTCATAAAATTTATAATGGCCGTGTAGAACTGATTATGTGGACATGCTGGATTCGAGCCACGCTCATGACAATTTTTAAGCTGTAGGCCGATTTTTAGTGTCCATAGCCTAGCTTTTTATTTATCATTCTAGGCCAGGTTAGATCTTTTTTTTGTTTCAATGCTTTACCCATACCAGACTAGAGCTGACCTGAATCTGAAACCCTTTGGTTTTACCCGAACCCAGCCTAACTCCGTTTTATATTCGGGTCTGAATTTTCAACTTAAACTTCTTTTCAGTCTAGTGCTTGTTCTTATGCCGCGCATCATGATCATTCTATTCTAGACCCCTGATATAATGCTGCCACAAAATGTCATTGCAATTTGAATGGCATAACGATAACATTTGAGTGGCGTTGCTGCTGCATTGGTTCTCTCCAGGTAATTCAATTGAGCAGCCACATAGGAGTTGCGTCGTGTTTGAAGTGGGCACCTCGTAGGGCAATGTTTGTGGCTGCATCCACCATTCTTACCTTCTGGATTCCGAGCAACACTAGAGAACCTGCAAACTCTTGACTGGCAGTTGTTAGCTGTTCATTCCTTGTTGATTGTTGTGTTTTATCGTATTTATCAATCAGGTGTACCGTCTTTTGTCTCTGCTGATGTTACCCATATATGTGTCAATGACATTGGTGGCTAGCGGTCATTGACTAGTGACCCCGTGAATGATAGAAGAATTCTGGTCAAACCGTGTTTTACCCAGTCAATTCCCACTCACGGTGAGACGCTGATTTATTTTCTGACACACTTTTATTTTTGTTAAGAAGCAGACAATGAGAATATTGGCTTCCAAAAGCAGATACCACAATTATTTGCTTCTTTGCAGGAGTTCGCTCTTTTGTGGGGAAGCCGATAACCAGAAAAAATCTGTTTTTGTATGTCGATATTTTCGTTATCTAATTTTGGAGTTACATTTGTACAACCAAATTAACTCCATTGGTTTTACATACATACTAGTTACATGTCGGTAAAATTTTAAAGTGTTTTGATCAACAAGTCATTAAAGAAAAATGCTAAAACTTGGAAAAAAGTTATTGTCCACCATAATTTAATATTTTAAACTTAAATTTAAATTATACTCGTACAACCAAATTAGTTCCGATTGAATTGAAATTTGGATGGTATCACTATTACATATTATACGTTTGCAAAATTTTGTACAGATAAATGTTTGAATGTAAACATACCTATCATCGACATGTTCATTACTTTTTGTTTGATCTCCCCATCCCCATCTTGAAGTGAAGTATACGAGCTTCAACTAACGCTAAGCCTGCTTTAAGATATCATATCGACCATTCCACCACTTCTTCACGATTTACCCAATTTTGGGATTCTGACTATCAACTCTTCTGAGCAAAGATATAAAGATATAAAGTTGGGTAAGCAGTAAAAGAGTGCCGGGATGGACGGTGTGACATCTTTATCCAATCCTCATCGTTAATTGAGACTCGTATGCTTCACTATATATGTATGCATAAGTGATGACTATTCAAATTTTAGCTCAACCAGAACTAATTTGGTTGTACAAATGTAATTTCACAGTTGGAGGAAAAAAATAATATATTATAGTGGATTTTTGATTTTTTTAATCCAAGTTTTAACATTTTTCTTAATGACTTCTAGACATTAGAGCGTTTTGAAATTTTGTAGGGTGGGTTTTAAAATGCCCCCAACTCACCCAATCATATGTTTAAATTACTTTAAGTTTTTATGTTATATAGTTTATTGTTTTTAATATATATTTGCCCCTATAACATTTTATAAAATATAATTATGATATTACATGAATAGTATTTACTTTAATTGTTTTACTATTAATATGCAATATTTATATTAGATCTATAATATAAAAAAACTTTTGTGTATATTGGATGAAACCAACTCTAGGCTCTGTTCGGCATGGCTGCTTTGCGGCATATTTGTTGCATATTTGGGTGGTTGTTTTGTCTAGTATATTCGGAGCATAAATTGTTGGCTGTTTTGTGCTGACATCTATGGCTGTTTTGAAAACTGTTGTTTGGTATGTGACTGTTTTGTCTGCATATTTGAATAAGTTAGTTTAGTTAGTTATATGTAATGTGTTTACCATTTTCTGTATTACAATTATAAATTTTAACTTACATTTTAAAACAATTTTTTGTTAAGAAGTAAATAAAGTAACTACTAGCAAGTATATAGATTAATATATACATAATTTATTAATTAGGAAAACAACAGTTTTATTACAATAAATATTTGTTAACATTTATATTAAGGTCTATAAAAATAATTTCATTATTATCAACCACAATCCTATCAATGGATAACAATAATTGTAACTATACTAGGTTTTAGCACACTAAATACTTGTTTACATTTGAATAAAAGAAAAATATGATAATTATTTAGTGAAGTTTATTAACATCCTACTATAAAAATATACAACTTAGTTGTTAAAAAATTGTGGCCAAAATGTTACAATATGTACATACAATTAAATATTGAGATTTCAAACCTTATTTTTATTAAAATGAGGTATTACCATCACAATATGGTTTTGGTTAATATTTTTTTAAAATATTGCTCAATGACCGTTTTTTAATAACCAAATAATAACTGATTTTTTTAAAAAATTCAGTTAATTTATCAACATCAATCGCTACAATTTTGCAACCTTAACTGGTAAATAATAATATGCACGATATTCATTCTCTTCACCCTATTCGTTCCCTTCATTATGTTATTCATCATCTTCATTTTCACTTTTCCCAATCAGAAACAAAATGCCACAAATATGCTGGAGAAAAGCCTTTACCAAATGAAGCCTAAAATACAACAAATGTTTCAAAACAAATAATTTGTTACCATCGTAGGTTCGTATATACCCAACTGTTGATAAGCTTAATAGAACACAAGTTCATACGCCATAATATATTGTTTAATAGGAATTCAACGCCTAACATTAGCATAGATAGCATCAGCAATCTTATCCCGCATATTGGTCATGCTCATAGATCTGCAAGCTCATCCAGGTCGTCGTTCGGCAAGTGTTCTTCGTCACCATCATTAGCAGAATTGAATCCTTCTCCTCCTCCCCATCCTCCCCCCTCCTCTTCATCCTCCTTCATCTACTTCGTCAAGGCTGGCTAAGTTGTTTGAGGTGGGTTTGTTCAACATCACGTAGTTATGCAACACGAAACACGCACTAACAATCCAACTTTGGTCATCGACATCGTAAGGTGGTACCATAGCCATTATCTGCTATTTTTTCTTCAACAATCCATAGAATCTCTCAATGACACTCCTTAACGACGAGTGTGCTCTATTGAAGTACTCCTTTTGGGTCGTAGGTGGAGCTCCTTTAAATTGAGTGGGGTGGTACGTGTTACTGAAGTATGGTGCCATCACACCATTACGTTTTGCGTATCCCTTATCTCCTAAGTAGTATTTTCCTGCAAAGCTCAATTTTGGTTACTCATTATTAACGCAAGCATATTATTGAAGTCCGGTAAGTCACAAGTGTCATACCTGGTGGTGATTCGGGGAAGCACATGTCGAGGTCAGATCGTGGGTCGTGAAGGACACGTGCATCATGCATCGATCCCTCACATCCCGTAAGCACAAACGTAAATGACATGTTGAAGTCACACATCCCGAGCACGTTCATTGTTGGGGTACCACTCCTACCACGATACTCCAACTGCAACGGTCCTGGAATAACGATATTAATATGCGTACCATTCAACGCTCCAATGGTGTCCTGCACAATTAATACACGTTAACTTATAACACCTAATTTACAATTTGAGTCAAAATCACATACTATCAAGAGGCGAGGAATCCGATACCTTAAAAGTACGGGTCATAACGGGAGTCCCCAACAAGCTTTGGATGAATTACAGCCTTGTCGATGATTAGACTTTACGTAGTCGTGGCCGAACGCTTCATCAAACCCAATACTCGCTTAAAGTGGTGGCTAACAGTCTATGGACTCAGGCTGAATCTCTCACACGTGTCTCTATTCGACGCTTTGTGTCCCAGTATGAACAAGAACAACGTAATGTCAACCTGAATGCTGACGTGTTGTGTGTGCTGCAGCCCATACTTTACTTCCATTAGCTCGCACAAACGGAGGAATAAATTCTTATCCATCCTTAACGTGTTATGAATTCTTTTTGGGTTGCTCTTAAGTAATGCATTCACCCACATTTCCCCATTGAATTCATTGTCATGCATAGGAATAGGTAGGGGAATGTTGTGTCGGTGTGATGCTAGTAGTAATGTGCCTGCATCAATCATGTTCCGTGCATCTTGGTGAAATCCTTTAATTGCGGGTACAAATTGTAAGAACGGTTGTGGATCGTTCATTATACGGTCAATAAAGTCTTGGTCAGCCATGATCATTGTAAAAAGAATTCCACAATTTACTATAGCAAAATAATAATAATAATAATAATAATGCATAATCTGGTTCTTCAAGAAATGTAAAATAACAGTCAACATACATGAGGTAGGCGACAAAACTACGTACACATGTAGTTATATTATACAAATTCCCAAAATGATGCACATTTGTGAAAAAACTAGTACTGCAGCAGATCTAGTTCTAGGAAAAACAAAGTCCATCGTCTACAAGAGAATACAACTAATACAAGATGATATAGCTCTACAGACAAACACAGTCCATCGTCTACAAAATACTAGTAACAAACAGCTAAGATCTAGAAGAGCGATAACTCCCCACAACAAAATGGATGCACGATAGAGCTGCTTTGCTTCCTCCCTGCTCCAGCATGCTCTTTAACAAGTTCCTCCGGCTCTGGATCTCCATGGCAGCTACGACATCTGCAAGCAAGGCATCATCATTCCTCACCTCCGGTATACTGAATAGAGTTGTCACAACTTGATTCTTGGTCCACTGCTCCGTTTGCCTAGCTATAGCTTGTTGTGTCATCGTCTTCAACAACTTATTTGATTTGTCAAGCATGACACGAGTAGCTGGTATACCCTCAGCAATGGCGTCCAACTGCATCGCACATCGGTCCTTATTGCTAAGCCTATTCTTTTTCTTACAGTCAGAAGAATCGTTAGAATCAGAGGATCTCTTTCCCAGGAGAGAGGAGTGATGGAGAAATATGTGACTACTTCTACCACATAGGCAGTGTACCTATCGTTTTGCGGGTATAGTGATTAAATGGGGTTGTCGATCTCAGGGACCTCGTATAATTAATTGACAAATATTTGATTAACTGGGAAATTAAGTTAAACTAAAGAAAACGGAAATCACTTTTTCGGTTTTTGATTGATTAAAAAGAAACTAAACTACAAGGAAAAATAAACAACTTAAATAAACACAGAGGGATTTAAAGAGTGGTGAATGTGATAAATAGAAAACGCATCCCGGGTTGTTTGCTTACCTATTCCTTTTATATCTGTTAGTAAATTCTTCCTTTAATTTTACTGCAATAACTCAGAAACTTTAATTAATTCATTAACGACTAAGTATAATGAATCCTAACCAATTGTTAGACCTAGCAGCAGGTAATGCTCTAGACCGGACACAATTAATCGCATAAAGAGCAGTTTCTATTGGAGTCTAATTAACCTATAGGCCGGATCAGGCTTCTAGCTGTTAATTAGGTTCAACTTCCTCTGTCTAGTTATTTATCTCAGCTCTCGCATTTTAATAAAATAACTACAAGGGTTGTTTTAACTACCGGCCAAATAATTAAAACACTTGAAGGACAGGAATTGAACTGTTGCAGTTAACTAAATTTATTTAAAGAAATACATAACAGAATTTAGGAAATAGGTTCGCTTCCCAACCCGGGAAGCTAAAATACTTACTCGCTCATCGTTACAGAAACAACAATAACAGAAAAGGAATGCATTAAATAAATTAAAGTAAGGGTAAGAGATAACTCCAGTTTAGAAGTTCACTCCGGTTCCTCGCTTCAACTTCGTCTTGCGTTGCCCCGTGCTAATTTATTTCTGTAGAGCTGGTGCGTAATAGTGGAAATAAAATAAAAGTGGATGTATGTGTTACGTGGGAATTTAATGGAGTGGATGGGTGATATTTTTGATGAAGTGAATGGAGTGCGATCGTGGGAGAGCGTGGGTGAATGATTAATTTGTGGACTGATAAATGAATGGATGACTGGATGGATCGTTGTGGATGGATCGTGGGTGAATGATGGATGTGGACGATTATGGACGATTTAGCAGAGTGATTTGCAGTTTATTATGATACTGGAGGGATGCAGACAAGGAAGAGAAATGACAGGGATGTGAGCTAGTAGTAGATGGCGGTGGAGTTGGTGCAGATCCGTTAGATTTGAGTCAAGATTTTCATCGGGCAGAGAAATTGATTGCAGACAGATTTAATTGATTGAGCCGGGTCACGCGTGCAGAAATTAAGGTGGGCGACGTCTGCAATTAATGAAGTAGCAGTCGATGCGGCGCCGGCGAGAAGGAAGAAGAAGACGGGAAGAAAAAATTCTCCGCGCGGATTAATTGTCCCTCCGCCTGTAGTCCCGCCTGTACGACCCGGACCGCTAATAACAGGCGGTTCTCTCCATGCTTCCGCTCCTTGTCCGCCTAAAAAGAGGCGGTAATGCCTCTCTTGTCCGCCACCAAATCAGGCGGTTGCACTGTGGAGTCGCCCCCTTTGTGGCGTTGCCGTGTGGAGTCCGCCTCCCTTGTGGCGGTTGCAGGTGTGGAGGCGGGTAGCCCTCATATATATATAAATATAGTATACTTAGTCCAATCTTGAATCGGCCCAGATTATTCGTTATAAGTCCGTTTGACTCGCCGTTTGTTGCGTTGGAAAGCTTGTGAAGTAAACTACTTGATTCCAACACTTTTTCCTACATTTAACACATAAAATATATCAATCATATCAAACATAAACCTAGGAAAATCGTCAGATAAGTGAGAAATATTACTTAAAATACTGCAAATTATAAGGTAATTAAACCCTTAAAAGTCTATATATTTCGCACTTATCAAACTTCCTCACACTTATCTTTTGCTTGTCCTCAAGCAAATAAAGAACAAACTTTCTCTAAGGTTACAGTATCAAACTCCGGGATTCAACAATCGTGGAAGGAAATCAAGCTAAATGGCAATCAAAAGAATAATCCTGCTCTTAGATGTAGGTTTTTGTAAACAGTGAAACAGAAAATTTTTAATAAGAGCATGGATAAGTCAGATTGTAAAAATTGAACATAGATTAGCTTGGAACCTTCCACCAATTTCTTTTCTCTAACCTTTGGATGACAAGGGGTGTGAAGTAACACCTTATTCCGTGATACCTTTCAACACCACATACTCATGATCGAAATATGAAAAATTGTGACAATTATTCAGCATTAAGAGTTTTGCATGTTATTTTTTTTCTTTTCTCTTCTCTTTTTTTTTTTTTTCATTGTTTGCACAATTGTTTTCATCCCCCAGACTTTTCTCTTCACCCATGTAGCGGTTTGGGCCTTCTATCCCAGATCACAAGACCTTAGGTAGATGGGTGATAAGGCACCCCAAGGACTTAATAACCGAATGAACGAGGCCTGTTTTGGTTCAGAAAACTTCATTATATGATCAGAGGAGTACCTTGCCTTATCCTTTCCATACCAAACTTTCACTTAGTCCCATGATTGCCAAGCTAAGGTAACTCAATTTCCACAATCAGCTTATCCACCAGATTTCAGTGAAAATAGATTTAATTTTGAAGAAAGAAATTGATACATACAAACAACGTCAAGCAGAACGATTCTTGAGGTTGTCATCAGGCTCGATTTCAAAAACTTCCACAAAAATTTTAGCCCGAAAATTCAACATGTATTGGCCTTTAGAGAAGCTTACTATCATAATTAGAGAACAATAAAAATCAAGTGTGGCATTAGGTACTACTGGCATATTTTCAGGGAAAGGTCTAAACTTCCTCACACTTAAGAGGAGCAATGTCCTCATTGTTCATAAAATAATCAAGAAAAGACCTTTCAAAATATGCCAGACTCATGAATCAACAGTTAAAGCTCGAGTGGCTGAACATAAATATTAAAAATAAAGGAACTGAGACTCCCCTGATATCGTGAGATTGAGGAAGGTGCCCTTCCTCACACTTAAAGCATTGGCGGTGGGGTCGATGTTCCTCACACTTGAGTCTAAGCAAGGGTTCAGCTTGGAGTGATTGCAACAAACGGTTTACCTACACACACTGTCAAATACCAAAATAACGCTAGGAAGCGTTGCGTTAATAGCACAGGTCTAATTATCTCCTTCCTCTTCTTTCTTCCTCGCCCTTTTTTTTTATATTATATATATCACAATAAATTAGAGAGAAATAGATGCGTAGCTTATAAAACATGAATTTGAAAATTACCCCTGGGTTGCCTCCCAGTCAGCTGCCCTCTTTATAGTCATTGGCTGGACTTTGTGAAGTAGCTAACCTGCAATTGGATCTTTAAGAGATATTTCATATGTAGCAGCTTGATCCAGTGTAGTACCCAGAAATTTCTTGACTCTTGACCCATTGACTTTAAATGTTTCCCCCTTTGCATTGGCGAGTTCAATCGCACCGAATGGGGAAATGCTAATAATAGGGTAAGGTCCTGACCAGTATGATTTCAGCTTACCTGGGAAGAATCTGAGCCTGGAGTTGAAAAGTAGGACTTGGTCCCCCACCTTGAGTTCCCGATTGGCAATCATCTTGTCATGCCAGCGCTTGGTACGTTCCTTATATTACAGCATTCTCGTAAGATTCGTTCCTGAGTTCCTCCAACTCTGTCAACTGGAACTTACGTTTATCACCGGCTTGCTGTAGGTCAAAATAAGAGCTTTCAGGGCCCAATATGACTTGTATTCTAATTCCACAGGCAAGTGGCATGCCTTCCCAAAAACCAACTTGTAGGGAGACATGCCAATTGGTGTCTTGAAAGCAGTGCGGTAGGCCCAGAGTGCTTCATCTAATCGAAGTGACCAATCCTTTCGAGAAGAGTTCACCGTCTTTTGCAAGATCCACTTGAGCTCTCGGTTCGTCACTTCGGCCTGCCCATTTGTTTGAGGATGGTAGGGTAAGGAAACCTTATGTCGAACCCCATATTTCTTTAATAGTGCTTCAAACTGGCGGTTACAGAAATGGGAGCCACCGTCACTGATTATGGCTCGAGGAACGCCGAATCGAGTGAAAATATTTTTCTTCAGGAACTTCACAACAATTTTAGCATCATTAGTAGAACAGGCAAGGGCTTCCGCCCATTTTGAAACATAATCAACAGCTACTAAGATGTAAAGATTACCGAAAGAGTTTGGGAAGGGACCCATAAAATCAATACCCCAGACGTCAAATAGCTCAACTTCTAACATGTTATTCAGTGGTAGCTCATTCGACGAGATAGATTACCTTGCCTTTGACACCGATCACATGTCGAAACAAACGCATGACAATCCTTGTGAAGGGTGTTCCAGAAAAAACCTGATTCTAGTATTTTTTTTGCGGCGGTTCGAGTGGCGCCATGATGTCCACCGGCTTCTCTGGAATGGCAATGGAGGAGAATATTTCTGACCTCTGACTTCTGGACACATCTCCTAATGATACCATCTGCACAGACTTTAAACAGATAAGGGTCATCCCAAAAATAATGTTTGACAATGGAAAAGAACCTCTTTCTCTGCTGATAAGTCATATCAGCTGGAACAATCTTTCTAACAAGGTAGTTAGCGATATCAGCAAACCATGGATCCTCAACATCTTCAGCTGCAAATGCTGACTCATCGGGGAAGGACTCGTTGATGGGAGTCCCATCATCAGATGCTCCATTCTGGACAGATGATCAGCTACCACATTTTGTGTTCCCTTTTTGTCCCTGATCTCAATATCAAATTCTTGCAATAGGAGAATCCACCTAATCAACCTGGGTTTTGACTCTGCCTTAGCAAACAAATACTTAAGAGCAGAGTGGTCAGTATGCACAATAATTTTACCACCCAGTAAATAAGATCGAAACTTATCTAGAGCAAAAACTACAGCTAGTAATTCTTTTTCTGTGGTCGCATAATTTTCTGGGCATCATTTAAAGTTCGACTTGCATAATATACTACCCGAAGAATTTTATCAACCTTCTGACATAACACGGCTCCCACAGCGTAATCACTAGCGTCACACATTATCTCAAAAGGGAGTGACCAATCAGGAGACACAACGACAGGTGCAGAAATTAGCTTTTCTTTTAATAATTAAAAGCTTTCAGACATTCTTCAGAAAAATGGAACTTAACATCCTTCGCAAGTAGATCACACAGAGGTTTAGAGATTTTGGAAAAATCTTTGATGAATCTTCTATAAAAACCTGCGTGTCCAAGAAAACTACGAATATCTCTAACAGAAGATGGTGGTGGGAGCTTTTCAATTACCTCGACTTTAGCCCGGTCTACCTCAATACCTTTTGAAGAAATTTTGTGGCCCAGGACGATTCCTTCTCGAACCATGAAGTGGCATTTTTCCCATTTAACACCAGATTGGTTTCTTCACACCTGGACAACACAAGATCAAGGTTTTCTAGACAGGATTCAAATGTTAGACCATAAACAGAAAAATCGTCCATAAAAACCTCAATGCATTTCTCAATATATTCAGCAAAGATGGCCATCATACAACGTTGAAACGTAGCAGGAGCATTACATAATCCAAATGGCATTCTTTTATAACTATAGGTTCCATACGGACAGGTAAAAGTTGTCTTATCCTGATCCTCAGGAGCTATAGGGATTTGAAAATAACCTGAAAAGCCATCCAGAAAGCAGTAGTAGTCATGTCCAGCTAGTCTTTCCAACATTTGATCAATGAAAGGTAATGGAAAATGGTCCTTACGAGTGGCATCATTTAACTTTCTATAATCAATACAAACCCGCCATCCTGTAGTGGGACGCTGGGTAATCAGCTCACCCTTTTCATTAGGAACCACAGTTATTCCTCCTTTCTTTGGTACTACCTGAACTGGACTTACCCATTTACTGTCTGAAATAGGGTAAATAATGCCTGCATCGAGTAGTTTGATTACCTCTTTCTTAACTACCTCTTTTAGGACTGGGTTAAGACGTCGCTGAGGCTGAGCCAATGGTCGGTAGTTATCTTCCATATAGATTCGGTGAGAACACAACTGAGGGCTGATTCCCTTAATATCTGCTATAGACCAACCAATAGCTGATGTGTGATTGCGCAACACCTCCAGTAGTTGCTTCTCTTGAGTTCCTGTCAAGTCAGAAGAGATTATAACAGGTAATTCCGATGGTTCATTAAGAAAAGAATATTTCAAATGAGAGGGAAGAGGTTTCATCTCCACTGTAGGAGGTTTTTCAATAGATGGTCTTGGCCGGTCAGCACTTCGCTCGACTTTCTCAAATTGCTGCTGGTACTTGTGGAAGTGTGGCCGCCTTTTGTTTAACTCCTCAGCCATGAGGGCCATATCTGGATCCTCATCATCAGCTTCACAAGATGCCATAAGACATCTTTCCAGGATTTCCTCTTCTTCTCTGCTTAAAATAGTTTCCTGCACTAAAGAGTCAATAATATCTATAGCAAAGCAGGATTGAACAGTGGCAGGACGCTTCATGTTGCGTGTCATGTCGAAAACAACCTGCTCATCATGAAATCTTAGAATAATCTTCCCTCCTTCCACATCAATGAGAGTGCGGGCAGTTCTCATAAACGGTCTGCCCAAAATTAGTGGTACATCTGTATCTTCCTCCATATCAATGATGATAAATCAGCAGGGAAGAATAATTTATCAATAGAAACTACCAGGTCCTCAACTTTTCCTTTAGGATAAATTATGGAACGGTCTGCTAGTTGTAACTGAACAGATGTGGGAGCACATTGACCTACACCTAATTTCTTGAAAATAGATAAAGGCATCAAATTAATACTTGCTCCTAAATCACATAAACCGTTACCGCAATCAACCTTCTCGATAGCGCATGGAATGATGGGAAGACCCGGATCTCCTAACTTGGGTGGCAGTTTCTTCAGGAGAACTGCAGATACTCTTTCTGTCAACTTGACTGTGTCAGACTCTAGCAAAGAACGCCTGTTAGACAAAATATCCTTCATAAATTTAGCATACATAGGCATTTGAGACAAAGCATCAGAAAAAGGGATGTTAATAGTTAATTTCTTAAAGATATTAAGAAATTTCCCATATTGCTCGTCCATGTTCTTTTTCTTTAGTCTGTTAGGGAATGGAATAGGAGGATTATAAGAGAGTTGAGAAGGTTTAATAGTGAGAGATTCAGGAGACTCCTTCTCCTTGGGATTTGTTGTTTCCTCCACTTCAGGTTGAGATTCAGCTGGCTTATTAAAATCTTCTTCAACTTCTGGAACATCAGAAACTAGTTCCTTGCCGCTTCTCAGAGTTACTGCTTTTGCATGCTCCCTTGGGTTAGGGTCAGGCTGACTGGGAAGTGACCCCGTCGGTCGCTGTGCCAGCTGTTGTGAAATTTGACTCATTTGCCTCTCTAGGCTCAGGTTGATAGAAGCTTGATCAGCGTTTTTAGCGGCTTGTTCAGAAAGTTTAGCTTCTATTTCGGCAATCCTGGAGTTTGTAGTTTGGCCTTGTTTGGATTTCTGCCAGCATATTCTCAATTTTACCACTTACCACTGCCTCCTTGAGAATTTTGGGATTGCTCCTGCTGTCTAAAGTAAGGTGGTCTATTTTGATTGAACCCAAAATTACCTAAAGACTGATCATTACCCCTCCATGGAGGTTGTTGATTGTTCCTCCAATTATTCTGATTGAAATTGTTAGGATAGGGGTTACCTGGTCTGTTGTTGATCGATTTTAGCTCTTCGGGGTTACCTGCAAAGCTAGGACCT